>CM022675.1:16572188-16619688 GCA_012295275.1 Chrysomallon squamiferum
AAGCAAATGAGAAGTAAACATTAAAAATAACTGAAGTGAGCCTGGTTGATTTCTTTCTTTGATTCAGGTGGGCACACGAAGATACATGGCTCCAGAGATTCTGGAAGGAGCTATATGTTTCAATCGTGATGCATTCCTAAGGATTGACATGTATGCATGTGGTCTTGTCCTCTGGGAAATCATGACCCGCTGTTCTGCCATTAAAGGTAAATTTCTCAAAACATAACTGATTAAATATTTCTGTACAGTTTTTTTAAAAACACATCTTAGGAATGATTGCAGAAGACTAGCATCTCATTTTCAACTTATGAAAACTGTATATTGTTTTATTTGTAAAATATGGAATGAATTTTCAGGAAGAAAATTTCATCATTTTTCTTTTTAAATTTAAATGGTGAAGATTTTTTAATTGTGAAATATTAGAATATTAATTTTGGATGTAATTTTGTTTTTAAAATTAAAGCTGAAGAATACCAACTTCCTTTTGAAGAAGAGATTGGTTTGCATCCAACCCTGGAACAGATGCAGGATTTAGTTGTTGTGCGCAAAGTGAGACCTGCAATAAAAGACCACTGGCTCTTGCATCCAGTGAGTGTTGTTTCTGTAATTTACTTAGCTGTTTTGTAATTGCACATTACATTTGTTTTTTTAAATGTTGTTCAGTGTTGTTTGTGAAGTTCATAACCTCATTTTCAAAAAATAAAAATAAAACATTTTTTATTTTCTGATCAAATTGATAGAGATATTTAAATAGTATTTCTTTGTAATCTTTGGACATCTAAATTGTTTTTCAAAACTTAACATAAATTATTGTAAAAAAAAGTTACATTTGTGATAATTGGAAAAATACTGAGACTGTTTTGGTGTGTTACAAAATATTGTAATTTGAATGTGTTTGTTGCAGGGTCTGAGTTTACTCGTGTCGACAATAGAGGAATGCTGGGATCAGGATGCGGAGGCGCGACTGTCAGCCGGGTGTGTCCAGGCACGAATAGCTCAGCTGTCTCGCTCCGTCAATGTTTCTACCTCAACCAGTAACCTCATCATACCCTCTCAGATTGTTGTCATACCAAGTGGCCAGCTTCCACCCAAAGATGCTCCTTCTCTCTGAGGTTTCATCACAAACTCTTCATTTTTTCTGTTCACTCTGGTGTCAACTTAATTATTTTTATTCTTATTTTTTTCTTTATCAGGTCAGTTCTTGGTAACTGAGCAGCTGACATTTGTTAATGCAGACAAAAATTGATAGTTTGCCTTTGTTTGAGAGTTTTTAAAATTGAAGATTGAGAATGAAGACTTGTTAGTTTTTCTAACACTTGAAGAATGGACTTTTATGCTAGGTCACAAATTATATGTGTTTAGAAACTTTGAGATAAAAGATGGGTTGGTGAGCTGTTTTGTTAAACTGTTGAACCTGTAATGACCTTTCATTTCACACAGCTTGTAACTCTGCTTTCTTTGATATCACTGGACTTTATACTGGGTTGGGGGAGATAGTTTTGGTAATGACAAAGAACGATATGTATGGAGAGAGACAAGTAGTAGTGATAATATTTTTTTTATAACTTGTAATCAGGCTTTGTACAATGTGTATCGTGGATTAAGTAGTATTTATTTGTTACTTTGTTGATCAATTTTGATATTACAGACATGTCAGATTAATGCATTGTAATCATATTTTTTTTATTTTTGACTGTTAAAATATTTTGAGGATGGGTTGTCAGTGAAAAGGGCACATTGGTTACTATACACTGTTTTAATATTTTCAAACTGAGTGTCATTGTTTTATTTTAGTGTGCAAATTTTTAAGGTAGATGTAAATATGTCATCTACATTCAGCTACATTATCTTTGAAGTAAACTCAGTATCTTTTGTCTTTTAAATATTAAAATTTTATATATATTAAATACTTGTAAGGGCAGTATACCAATTTTTAGACTTCATGTTTATCATGTAACAAAATATCATTTTAATGAAGTCTTTCAGAATAGCTTTAAAAGTATTTTAGCTTTTTCTGTAACGGCATATATTTATACGTTGTATAGGGCTGTATTTTAACACTGTGATTTTAACAATGATCTTTTTATCAAAAACAGCAGTAAAATGAAGTTATCTCAGGTGATTGAAATGGAAAGTTAACAGGATACACACAAAACAGTGATAATATATCTAATAAGTAAAGAGAAAATTAATAATTTCTTACTGAAATTATCATTTTGTACTTCAGTTCTAAATTAATATGCATCAATCATCAAAAAAATGAAATGAGTGAAATGTACAGATTTTTATAAAATATTGGGCTTAAAAAGAATAAAGATTTGGATTCATAATTGTCAGTTTTGAAACATCATGAATGAAACAAAAATTGTTCAGTTAAAGAATACTTTAATGAATTATATACAGTGTTTTACTATGGGCAGCTATTTTCTTATTCTGAAACTGTTATGCAAATTAAGCATTTAAAGATGCATTCAACAAAGAGCAGACTCTTTTCTTCTTCTGTTTTTTTTAATTGTGTTAGTTTAAATGTGCTATTTACTTAGATAAACTTTACTTTGACAATGAATTTCTGCAGGATTAAACAGGCTGGATCTTTTCTCATAATAATAAATGTTTGTTGTTAATCTACACCCACTTTTCTAGTCTGTTTTTCACATCTTCTGTTACTTTACTTCACAGTCCAACATCATCTTGTATGTGACAAGCAGTTTGATTTTGATAATGTTAGTCTTGTCTTTTTGGAGAGAATGAGAGAGGAGATATTGAGCTGGTATGTTACTAAGAAAAGGACGTTATATTTTAAATCTTGTATTTTGAAGAGGGTTTTTATTTTTAAATGCTATCCGTATTAAGCAGTATCATTCCTGTGTTTGTCAATCAAACATAGAAACAAAAATATGTCTAGTGATGTTACATAAACACGTGTAGAAATAAGTAGTAGGTCCTTGTTGTTGCTGTACATACATTATGCTGAATTGAAATGTCACGTCTGGTACAGATAAATTAATAACTTTTTTTGTTTTCTTTTTATTCTTTAAATAGGATATAAAATACTAATGTGTAAATAGCCTGTATATAATGATGTGAAATTGTTGTTTCACCTACACCATGCAAAATGAGTAGTTATAACTGTAATAAACAAACTGGCATGTTGAGATTTTTTTTTTTTTTTTTTTTATTATGATTTTTTTGAAATTATTTTGTGGCAGCAGATTTGTTCTATCTATATATGCATACAGAAGGGAAGTGTTGGAAACATCTGAAACGTGTGTGCTCACTGGTACCAGAGAATTAAGAATCTTAAAGAAAAATGTCAAATTATTAGGCAATCTGGTACATTTTGCTTTTTTTGAACAAAGTGTTAAGGTTGTAAATTCCATAATATAACAAGTTTTGTTGAGCATTTCTTTTCATTGACTCTGGACCATCTGTTTCAGAAATTCATGTATTTCTTAAATATAGTAATTCTAGCTCTGATCTGTTTAAGAAAGATTTCACATTGCCAAATCCATTTTCACAGTCAAGTCTTTGGAGCCAGTTTATGATCTGCAGGAAAAGAATTGTGCACTGTTTGTCCTTTACATTGTTTTTATCTCAACAGCTTCTCTCTGGGTTCATTGTTAGCATTTCTGGCTTGTTTAATATATGCATTGTTGTGTTACGGGTCACCCATAATTTATAAACATATTTATGATCATCTTTTGTGTTAACACATCCTATACACACTGAGAATTTTTTTGTTGTTGAAATATACACTAACCAGTGATAATCAATGTTAATACATTTTGTCTGCTCATATAGGCAGAATAAACCAATCTTCCTGTCTTCTGCACCGTAGAATGAAAATCAGAATTGCCTATTTAACATATAGATATTTCATTCTTTTCAGCCATTTTATATACTGTTAAATTATTCATTCACTAAGTAGAAACCATTTAAACAATATTTATTCACGAGATTAATTTTAATTTTTGTTCTGCTTGTATTCTTCCATACTCTTTAACATTAGAAACTAAACAATTTATATTATTCCACATTCTGAATATTAAAAAGTATTATTTTAAATGCATACTTTAACAGCTCGTCTATTTTATTATCTTTGAGTAGTTTAAAAGACTAATTTGAATATTTTATTTTGGTAGGATTAATTTTAATCTCTTCAGCATTTGTAATCTTACCTTTTAAGTGTATGAAAAGTTGTTTTATTTAGAGTGAAATGATTTTATTATTCAGAAAACAGTAGACTGTGTTAATTTGTCCCATGTAGAAATTTCAGTTTGGTTGTCAGAGTAAGTTACTCATCCAACAAGAAGTTAAACATTTTTGTAAATTGTCAAATACATTTTATGCATTGTTTTTCTTTTGTAAATAATAATACCTTATTGCATGTTATTTATACTCCTAATTAGATGTGTTGGTTTATATCAGACCTGTACTACTGAAACTGCAAACTATGCTCTCTGTTACCTAGTTTATCTTCTCTCTCTTAAGGTTTATCATTTTTTTTTTTTTTTTTTTTTTTTTTTTTTTTTTTTTAATATATATAACAAATCAACTAACAATCAGGGATATTTTATTCAGGTTATTTTGATATTTTTAATATTAACGAACTGTCATAGATCATAGTTAAAATATTTTAGAAACATTTGTGAACCTTGCAGAATGTCTGAAAAAAGTAATTAGGAATTTAAAACAAATTTAAACTGTTTATGGTAAATTTTGAAATAAAAATACTTTTGTTATATTTAATCATAAAATATTAGATGATATTAAAGACGTAAGGCATATATTTTATCTAAATGTTTGAAATATACTTTTATTTTAAATAGTTTTTCTTGTTGGCTGTTTTTTAGTCATGCAGACTTCATTTGTTAAACACGTACACAAGTATGTACACACACAAAACACTTTTACGAATACATTTTCATCATATTTCATTATCATTCATTGTCATTCTTGATTGCAGATGATTTTCTGTGAAATGGGAGATTTTTATTTTTGATACAACAGGTAATATCTGCAGTCAGGCTGTATGTTGGATATATCCTAACATAACACTGTGAATTATCATTGCATTTGTCATCAGTGTTAACTGTTTGTGGCATAAATAACTCACTTGTTGCTTGTTACGTTATTTAGGAACATGTCCATATTTACCAGTCATTTCAGTTCCTTACAAGCCAAGTTAATTCTTTAGAATAATTAACTGAAACCACAAATCATTTTTAATATTTATTCTTTTAATTAGGTATAAAATTAATTTTTATTATTAACTATTATAATTTTCTAACATTAATTTAAGGATTTCTTTTTTTTCTCTCTCTCTCTTCAAAGTTTTATCATATTAAGATAGTAAGTTTTCAGTATAATACAGAGAAATAAATAAGTATGTGTAGTAGCATTTGGAACAAAAATCCAGATTTTTATACCTGTTAAGTGATACTGAATCCAGGGGCTATTAAAGTGGGAAGGGTGGGGGTAGGGGGTGGCCACAAATCCCCCTGTTGTTGGCCTTTGATGCTGTTGGCATCTTGTCTGATGTGCAGCTACATCTACTATTGTGAGCAGGTATCTCAATAGCTTATACATGTTGTGTATTGTAGATGTCATCAGTGTTTGTTAATAAAATCAATCTGTATTCCCTTTGTGTTACGTTTTTATTTCTCACTTAACTCTGTGTACACCACTGTCAGTTCTATTAAACATTTTATATAGAAGATTTTAGATGAAAAAATTAATTTAATTAGTACAAGTTACACATCAATAAAAACAAAACGTGGAAAGATGGCCTATACTTAAAAAAACAGATTTGACATATTTGTAGAAATTCAAATTATGTATTTACCAGATAACAAGTTTTATTAGTTTCGGTTGACAGATTTCTCTTGATTATTCACTTGTTCTGAGTGGTAATTTATACATTTCAGTCAAAATATCCCTTTTATAAGCATAATAAACACAAATGTTTAATACCATCCCAGTCTTGCAACACCAGGTTTTTCAGTGATTGTGGGAAGGTCAGTGTAAAACACTTTTCTGCTAACTGTTACAGCAGTATTTTCCTTTTGCATGTATTATGTGACATTTTTAACAACAACCATTGCCATTACATTTTCAGTAACTTACACTGAAAACATCAAAACTAATATTTAATGTTTAAACAGAAACATGTTTTTCAGTCTGATTCTAGACAGGAAATGGATTAACTCATTTGTTACATGTCACAGCAGTAAAATAACAGCAGTATTCTTCAAAATTTACAATAATAAAAACATTTTTTTTCTTTTTAAAATGCCAATGTCTGACAATAATCCTAATTTCTACTGTGATCAACAGCTTCATTTATATAATTTAACAAAAATAAAATTTAATATACATTACAAAGAATAAATAACATTTAGATTTTTAAATCTTTTATTTATTATATTTTACTAATACTGAATGAAGTCGTAGCTGCACCAGCTAAGTATTAAATAACAAGATGCAGCACATTTAGCCTGAGTGAAAACTACTGAAACGGCAGATGTCAGAAAACAAATAATAACAAAACTGCAGTGTATTAAGAATTTCTTGAAAAATTCAGTGATGACATTTTGTACAAAGTAAGAATTTTAAAATTAAAATCGGTAACACAAAAAACATTACTGGTCAAATACTGATGGTCAGATTGTGTTGTTTCTTATAATGGTCCTTTTATAAAAATTAACAAAATGGTTATTTAAATAACTGGTTTTTGTCAACAAAATTCTATATTTGAAGTTTTGGAAATTCTTTTGTTTTAAGAATCTATTTCTTCCTAACATGATAAAACGTGTGGTTCTTTCTTTCACAGTTCATTGTATTGAATCAAAGATAAAAGTGATATATTTTCATGTATCAAAATAACAAAAATATTAAATATTTGTTATAAACAGGACATACAGACATAAAGTATTGCACAAAAAAAGTACTCAACATTTGTTTTGTCAATTTTAAACGAGATTGTAAAAATCCATGAAAAAAACCAACAAAGAACTAAAAAAAAACCTACATAAAACTATAAATCAAAACCATTTCATTTAATTTGCAAAAGTACTTTTATATTGGCCTCTTGAATGAAAACATGATCAGATGTTTTGAAATTCTAACCTGATACTTTTGGTTTTGTTTTTTCTAGTGACTATTCAAAATACACTGGAAACAAATCACAATTCATTTTTTTTCTTCTTTTTTTTAAAATATAAAGAAAAAAAGTGATGTAAAATATAAAACAACCAGATCATGATTTCAATATTGTTAAAAAAATAAGAGAAAGAGTATGTCACAGGAAAATATGTTGAATTCTGTAAAATAATAATCATGATGGGAAAAATTAAAAATTAAAAATGACATATTTTTATATTTACAGAATTAAATGTATTTTAGAGTTCTTTTTATCAAAATTGATAATCTAGTTTACTTTATTTAACACAATTGCTAAGGCAACCAGGTTATAATTTGGTTTAGTTTATTTTGCCCTAAATATTTTTCAAACAAATCTCCAATAATTAAAATGAGAAACATAAATGGTGACTTCCTGTTTTCATGTAACAAAACAATCTTGTTCTTCCTACACACTAAATTTGTTCACTTCCTTGATTTGAGACCAGCCTAACATACATCACATCAGAGAAAATTACATTTTGTTTTCAAATTCAGTCATATACACGTGTGAAATTCCTTCTTCATATATATATATATATATATATATATATATATATATAGTTATTTGTCACATTAAAATCTATTAGGCTCAAAAAGCAAAATGGCTGCAACATATTATGGAACATCGGACAACATAGCTGGTGTTGTCAATGAAAATGAACAGTTAACTGATGGTACGAGTCAAAATATATAAATATGTTTAAAACCAGGAACAGTGACTTAAGAAGATATGTAGATATTTGGCACATCTTATTTAAATTCTAACACTATAACAAAGCAACAGCTAGAAATTAAAGTATAAAAAAATTTCAATAAATTTGAATGAAAAACAAAAAGCTTAAAATATTGCATAGAGAATGTAGAATGTTTCTGAGTCAAGATTTTTATATATTTATTTTGTTTAGTATTGTTTTATTATTATTATTATTATTATTATTATTATTATTATTATTATCATCATTATCATTATTATGTAAAAATAACAAAGAATCATACAGTTTTCATTCAAACTCCATTGCAATAAAATACACCTGGCTATTGTAATGCATAAAGGCAATTTTACAATTTTATACATTTTTGTTTGCACACTGTGAAATTAGCACTGTAAACACACTGACGTATACTGGAGTAAACTAGTCCGTGTTTTAAAGCAAAGAATGGATTTACACAGATCTCCCTGCACTAGAGTCAAACCAACAAACATCTGTTTAGCAAAAAACAAACAAAAAAAAAACAACACATAAAATACAAAAAAAAAACAAAAAACAGTACAGGATGAAATAAATAATAATATTTTCAAAAAAAAAAAAAAAATAAATAAATAAAAATAAAAATCTGGATAAAAAACTAATTAAAAGTTTATTTTTTTAACATTTTTGTCAAATTCAGATATTTAAAGGGGTTATTAATTTACCTAATTATAAACATTTCTTTTCAAAGTTTTTACTGGTAACAGATACTATAAACATGTACCAAGCTGCCAAACAACTGAAGCAAATAAACAGCTCACTAACATAACAACTCACATTTGTACTTCCTGTCGTGCTTAACTTTATAAAATCAAAAACATTTCTCATTGATTGATGCACATCACAAGATTTAGGATTCTGAAATATATGATTTCAATAAAAGAAAAAAAAAATTATAAAAAGAAATATGACAAAAGCAGCACAATGCATTACCCTTTTGTATCCTAACATATGGTCCATTGCAAAATTCAATCTTTCAGAAATATTTTTAATGAATGAAATGAAAAATAGAGAAAACATTTTAAAGAATGTCATTAAACTAAAAATGTTTTATAAAGTTGAGTATAGATAAAAAAAACTATTTAATACTGGTCCCAGACAGGTCTGCTGACTAATTTGTTACAAATATTTTTAACTGAGGTAAAGTTGATTTCTAACAGAAATATTGTTATCATGATACTAAAAAAATTATATATATAATTACTAAAAAAAAGGAAAGAAAAGAAGATAAATCAAACAAACAAATAATAATAATAATAATTAAAAATATTAATAAATCAATACAGGTATTTATTTAAATATTTCAAATAAAAAAAAAGAAAACGCTCCCAACATAATAAAAAGTATTTTGCATGGATTCAATGTTTTAAATATAGTAAGCACAATAAAAAATATTAGTAACAAAAACTTGATATATGCATTTTGTGCTGGTTTCTTTTCTAATATAGTCCTAGCTAACTCTTATACATGTATAATCAGACTACCTACCTATTACTGTGGTTTTTATATTTTACATTAACTCGTTTTACATTTATGTAAACTGTTATCTATATTATATTAACTATTTCTTAATTACATCAGATTTTTATAACAATGTATACAAACTAATTTTTATATTTCTTAAATATACATCAATTTGTAAATTTTTTTTTTTACCTAAATTTTTATGTATACTACTTTTTCTTAATTATATTTACATAACTAATTTTTCTATTAAATTTACATCAACTTATTTTGATTATTTCTTACATTATCAATATTTACTACATTTCACCTAAATCATTTTAACACTTATTATCAATATTTACTACATTTCACCTAAATCATTTTAACACTTATTATCAATATTTACTACATTTCACCTAAATCATTTTAACACTTATTATCAATATTTACTACATTTCACCTAAATCATTTTAACACTTATTATCAATATTTATTATTTTTCACCTAAAACATTTTAACACTTATTATCAATATTTACTACATTTCACCTAAATCATTTTAACACTTATTATCAATATTTATTATTTTTCACCTAAAACATTTTAACACTTTTTGTTTTACATCAGTTACAAACTGGCATATAACATGATGACTCATTACAAAATGTATCACATATATTCCTAGAGATTTCTAAATTTCTATCAACAGTTTCAGTTTGACTCTTCCACCCGTTAAAATAAAATTATTATTAACAACAGTAAAACTCCTTTAAATTCAACTAAGTCACAAAAGCTTGTTTCTCATTAAAAGGATTGTATACTTAAATATTTTTAAACATGTTCTCATAAGAAATAAATCTGTGATGTTACGTCACTGTCAGTATTTGCTAACATCTCTCCAACCAACAATGTAAAAAGATCTTATTGTAAAATCTTATACGAGCCTCTTTTTAGCCAATCCTTATACTGATTATAAAGGTTGACAGTACTTTATTAACAGTTCATAAAGCTGTGAGTTTACTGAAACTGATTAAAACATTTTTCTTAATCAACTGATGTGTGAAAAGTAAAATCTGCTGCCCACAAATTTAACGTCAGAGAATTTCTCAGACGAACTGAAGACTAGAAAGTAAAAATGCTTTGTTTAATGACACACAGAAATTAGCAGTGTGAGGATGGTTACTAACAGGTGATACATTACATTATTTAGTCAACACTGGTTGAAGAAAACACAGATGAGATGTAGAGGGTGAAAACACACATGACAGGAAGTATTTTGGCAAACATTTTTGTATATTTTGGCTATAGTGTCCAGTTACCATTGAAAAAAGATAACATTAAAAATAAAATACATTCTGGATATTAATTTGTAGGTTTACATTTTTGTGTTAAGAAAAGTATTAAATTTGTATGTAAGTTAGGCAGATGAACTCTTGATATCACATTTATGATAGACAAAATCTGTGTGTAGATTCATAATTTTAAACACTTAGAGCTTAACCATGATGGGTCCATTGTCTTGGATTAAGAAAAATCAGAGCTAAATATTTTCCAATAATCTGTAAAATAAGATTTATAAGCATTTTGACAATTACACTGCATTTCTGATACTGAGCCAACAATTTACACTGCAGTAAAAAACACATCCAATGAGCTAAAATACAGGATAACAGAAGAATGTTTTAAAGTATGCCTTTAAAGATACAATACAAATAGCAAATTACTGTTTTGTTTGTGGCAACCATTCTTTACCAAGAGTAAAGCATAAATGTTTTACACTGACTGATCAATTAAAGCTCTATTGTACCTGAGAAAATTTTCTCTATTATTACCTTGACATGACTGTACATTATTCATCTACACTCTAGCCTTACTAGATTATCTGATGACTTTTCTTTTTCTTTTATCTCAGTGTTATTTCATCATAAAATACAACAACAAAAGTAAATAAAAATAAATAAATAAAATAAAAAATAAAATAAAGTAAAGAACAGATACATGCAGACAGAATAAATGTTTGCAGAGGATTTTTTCATAAATTAGTTTTTGTCTAATTAAGTAGAAAATGAGATCACCATTTTTATGCATCACTGTAAACTTGTTATTTTATTATTGTGCTTTATTATTAACAGAAACTGGTCACCACAAACAAAACACAATTATACTGAGGATTCATTAATATTATAGTTGGGATAATATTGACATTACACTGAGGACACATTAACATTGAGGATATGTTGACATTACATTCAAGATTAAACTTGCATTAAGGATACATTAGTTTTTGAATTCAAGATGTTGGCATTAAGATCAGGATAGTTATGAAATGTATTCAGGATAACTTAACATTACATTCAGGGTATATTAACACTGGATTAATATTTAAATTCAAGGTACTGGGATTTTCATGAAGTGTATTCAGGATACATTATAATAACATTCAGGATATAAATGTTTATTTCAAATGTAATATATTTATGGTTTTACTATAATGACATGACTTCAGTTGATATGTAATATTTGTTTCATGTTTTCAACACAAAAACCATGTAAAAAAGCCCTATAACTATAAATAAATATGAACAAGCCCCAAACCAATAACCAAGGCTGAATGTATAAACCAAAAAAAAAAAAAAATGAATGACAATGTAAGTAGCTTGATCATTTTACAAAATTTCAAAATTTGTTCTACACCATTGTTTATATTTACTTAATTCACCGCAGTCTAACAAGCACATTTAATGTTTTCACATAACATTCAGGAAATTGTTAAAAGTCTCTATAATTCTTTCTTCTTTCCATCATACTTCATTTTAATACTTTCACTTTTCATAATACTTCATTCTTCTTTGAATCACACTTCATTCTTCTCTCAATCACAATTTGTTCTTTCTGTTAACACTATTTTTCAACATCATTCTTTCAATCATACTAAATCATTCTCTCATTCACACTTCATTGTTCTTTCTATCATACATCATTCTTCTTTCCATCCACTGTTTACGCTGGTGGTTGACGAAGAGGACAGAGTCCGTTTGTCTCGTTTGAAAGCCATTTTCAGTCTGTCGTAAATCTCGCGCCGGATTGTAGCAGTGAACTTTGTTGTAAGGCCAGCTGCAGTCCCAACAGCAAAGATGACATTGTAGAGAAATATAATGTAGAAGTTTCCCAGCCAGTCCATACTGCCAAAGTTACCTATCAAGTCAAAATTTGTAATACCTGCAATTAAAAAGGAAATACGATACAATATGCCAAACTTTAATGCATTATAAACTGTAAAATAATACAATACAATGCAATACAATACAATATAATATAATAAATTGAAATGTTTGTTAATTAAACCCAAAATATTTGACAGACAAATAACTAAAAACATTAAAGACTCACTGAATGTTATTGAAATAATAAATAAAGCTGAATAGAAAACAATTTGTTGATTAAAACTCATACTGCAGCTGATAAATGAATAAATAAAAATGTGAGACGTACCGAGTGTTTTTGAGAGGATGGGTAACGCTGAGCTGAGGACTAACAACACAACACAGTTTCCTATGATTGACACCATCGACGTGTCGTGTTTGCGCGGGTGAAGTCGACAGAACACTGGCAAACTATAAAACCCTACAACTGACGCAGACATCAAATATCTGTCAGTTGTCAAGGAAATATTAGTTTTAGTTAATATAATATGTTTGAAAAACCAAAAAACCCAGCTTCTTAATTAACTAAAACGTTGTAAACGAAACTAAAAACAATGAAAGTAATAATTTCATTGTTATGAAAATAATTACCACCTATTGCTAAACAACAATTTTTTATTTAAAAAATAAAATTATGTTCATTTTCCTGTAACATTATCATAACTTTCAGTTCAGCTATATACAAAATAAACAAATAAATAGGACTGGTTCTGAAGAAGGATACAATATAAGTAAAATCTGTACTGCAGCCCCAACAGTTCCAAACATAGACAGTGATGAAATGCCTAAAACTGTATCCTGAAATTACAAACATAGACAGTGATGAAATGCCTAAAACTGTATCCTGAAATTACAAACATAGACAGTGGTGAAATGCCTACATTGTATACTGAAATTACAAACAGAGACAGTGATGAAATGCCTAAAACTGTATCCTGAAATTACAAACATAGACAGTGATGAAATGCCTAAAACTGTATCCTGAAATTACAAACATAGACAGTGATGAAATGCCTAAAACTGTATCCTGAAATTACAAACATAGACAGTGATGAAATGCCTAAAACTGTATCCTGAAATTACAAACATAGACAGTGATGAAATGCCTAAAACTGTATCCTGAAATTACAAACACAGACACCATGAAATACCTACATTGTATACTGAAATTACAAACACAGACACCATGAAATGCCTAAAACTGTATCCTGAAATTACAAACACAGACACCATGAAATACCTACATTGTATACTGAAATTACAAACACAGACACCATGAAATACCTACATTGTATACTGAAATTACAAACACAGACTTCTTGAAATACCTACATTGTATACTGAAATAACAAACAGACTTCATGAAATATCTACATTGTATACTGAAATAACAAACAGACTTCATGAAATATCTACATTGTATACTGAAATTACAAACACAGACACCATGAAATATCTACATTGTATACTAAAATAACAAACAGACTTCATGAAATATCTACATTGTATACTGAAATAACAAACAGACTTCATGAAATATCTACATTGTATACTGAAATTACAAACACAGACATGATGAAATGTATTCTTAAATAACACAATGAAATGTATTGTTAAATAACAAACACAGACATGATGAAATGTCTAGAACTGAATCCTGAACTAACAAAAAAACCCAGACATAATGAAATGCCTAAAGCTATATCCTGAAATAAAACAGACAGTGATGAAATCCCTGAAATAACAGAAATGGATGGAATGTGTTAAAACAAATCTTTAAATAACAAACACAATGATGAAATGCCTATCACTGTATAATAAACAATGGTGAAATAAATTCACAACAAACAAATTATTTAAATGCATATTAAAACTGAACTGATGATTATCGTTAAATAAAGAAGTTATTTGTGTTGTACTACGTACCTTGGCCTCAGCGGGAAGAGCTTTGATCCCCACCAGCAACATGACAGTGTTGTGAGCCACTGTCAGAATACAAAACACCTGAGAACAAAAAACAAATCATACAGGAAGACAGGACTAAGGCAAGAGAAATCAGAAGTAAGAGTGAAGGAAAAAGACAGACAGACAGAAAGTGAATTGACAGGAAGGAGAAAGAGGAGGAATGAAGAGAATGAAGGGAAAAAAGAGGAAGAAAATAATGGAGAAAATAAATAAAGAAAGAAAAAGAAAACAAATAATGAAATCTAATTTGATTACAGCAGGAATGTTAACTGCTACATGCATTAACAGATAATAATAAATAAAATATTTTCAAAATGTTCCTCACTGGCTCTTGAAAGATTATTGTTGTGTGAACTATACTGAAAAACAGTATTGCCAAAAATTGATAATTAACACTTACTGTTAAGGCTAGGAGTATCAACATCACTACTGGATAACAGAGATTTCTTCTCAGAGAGGAAACCTTCTGACGTTTTTCTGAAACACAAAACAAATGATGAAAATAAAAGTAATAAATAACAACAACAGTCAATATAGTGGATTGGAACTAAAGTTGTAGTTTTTTCAGAATGTTACATTTGAGCAAGTGATTTTGTTCACACAAGACTGAAATATATGACAATCTGAAAGATGAACAAAATGGCACGTATATGGTTGAATAAAACTGTACAAACATCTAAATACTGTCTTTGAATTTTAGTAAAAAATGCTATGTAATTTGTCCCCAACAATTAAAACAAAGTCTAAACATGTATTACATAAATACATTACAGTAAATATGGGTTGATGAAAATGATTAAAATAAAAGTTATAATTTTAAAATCCATATTTCATTTCTTTCTTTTACAATGGGTCATAAAGATGCTTATGTAATAAACCTAACAATGTCAGATGAACTGAAAATGTCTTAATAAACTAAATAACTAAAAATATAATATGATTAAATGAACTATTGCTTGCAAACAGATGAATAACAGCATTTCCAAGAACTAATATTTCAGTTTACTTTGAACTGATTGAACAAATGTTTAATGCTATGTTAATTATACTTTAATCTTTATTATTTACTTTAATCTGTAAACAAGTGCAAAAGTTATTCACAACAGGAAAGTTACCTAATTCATGTTTTTCTACTTGTATTTCTTGAAGAAGTATTTTTAAAGCTGCAGCATCTGCATGACCATTTGCTATTTCACAAGGAGCTAAAAAACAAACACATTAAACTAACATACACTTTTAACATCAATTCATTTGCTATTTCACAAGGAGCTAAAAAAACAAACACATTAAACTAACATACACTTTTAACATCAATTCATTTGCTATTTCACAAGGAGCTAAAAAACAAACACATTAAACTAATATACACTTTTAACATCAATTCATTTGCTATTTCACAAGGAGCTAAAAAACAAACACATTAAACTAACATACACTTTTAACATCAATTCATTTGCTATTTCACAAGGAGCTAAAAAACAAACACATTAAACTAACATACACTTTTAACATCAATTCATTTGCTATTTTTAAAAACAAACATCAACTTTTAACATCAATTCATTTGCTATTTCACAAGGAGCTAAAAAACAAACACATTAAACTAATATACACTTTTAACATCAATTCATTTGCTATTTCACAAGGAGCTATAAAAAAAAAATACATTAAACTAACATACACTTTTAATATCAATTCATTTGCTATTTCACAAGCAGCTGTTAATTGTTAAAACAATTTTTTTATAAAAATAAACATATAGCCATTCTTTTGTTATTTTACAAGGAGCTGTACAGAGAACCATTGTTTCCAGTGAAAACAGAAATAATTTTAATTTTGTTATTTAATCAGATTATCTGTTAAACAATACAAAACTAAACTTTAAAAACATTCTCAGATTATCTCATCAAATTAGACAGAAATAATCCTTAAACATATCTGAAATATCTGTAAATTAGGAAACATCAAAGCAGTACAAAGTTTTCAGCTGCTTATTAAATAGTGACAACATACAGGTTTTAATTCATAACAGCAAGAACAGATTAGTTTCTTAACTGTTTAAAAAGTAATTATGCAGTAATTAAATGTGAAATAAAAACTACACAGTGCAAAACAAATTAACTTGTTAAATAAGATACTGTATTATTATGAAGAATTACTCCTTTCAGTTACCTTTTCCAGTTTCAACACTAAAAAGAAATCTTTGTTTTTTGTTTTTTCATAATCTGATTCTAAACAATTATGATTTATCTTTACTGCATATCCCTATACTTCACACAAATAATTCTCTTATCCATCATACAATAAGGTAAAAAAAAACAGGACAAAATGCATTTGTCAGTAACATATATCAAAATGTTTTATAGCCAGAACAATTACAGTTCATCTTACCACTGTTCCCATGTTCAATTTTGCGCATTATATTTTCTTCTTCTAGTTTCACTGTAAAAAGTTCATCTTCGATATCTCTTAAAAACTGAAATTTGTAATATTTTATGTTAGCCAATATTAGTCTCAAATTTTTTGTCATTTAAAATATTACATTATTATGTAAAAATGTATTTATATACTGTTAAAACAGGATAGTAAACTGATATCAGTGGTTTAGTAAAATGTTAAAGAATTCTTACTTTTGGTTTGACAATTAGCTGTCCCATCACAGTAAACATTCTGGCAACACCGACAGGAGTACACACTGAAAACAAAATTACAAGGAAAATACAATCTAATGCAACAGTCATTGTGAAATTATTCCAGGGATTATAAATTCGAATGTGTATTTTATTTTTCAAAGAAATAAGTCATATAAAATTATATTTTTGATCATCATCTATATACAAGAACGACACTATAAGATAAACACTAAATTTTATCTGTTGGCTTCAATGATAAAACTCATATGACTTGTTTAATGTTTACTTCGAGACCCCCAAAACCCTAAAATCTACATTAATCTATTCACTATTCATGAAAGAAGTGATATCCCATAACATAAAGAATGACTATTTAAAAGAGAAAACACCCAGACGATGAATGTAAAGTGTGATATGAAACAACAGAGATTCTGTTATAACTTTCATACTGTAACCACAAAGACAGTTATTATATGTCCAAAGGAAGCCAAAATTGTGACTGCTACCTAGATACTAAACAGTTAATTATTCTTTATATTAATTTTCTTTCTTTAAAATATATTTATATATTATGTCTTTTTGAATAAAATATGAAGTTTATTTAGTATTTTGACTAAGTTTTTATATATATTAAAATATTATTGTTCACAGTTATGGACGGAAACCTATCTTCAGCTTTTAAAGATATGGTGGTTCACAGGACATATGCATACATGAAACAAACACATATATATTTTAATTCACTGAACTACAAAGTACTGCTTTATATATGTAAAATGAATGTAAACTATGTTAGAGGTAACTGAATAAAGTACTTACATAACAGAACAAGAACACCAATAAATGATATACAGGAATACAGGTATGGAAGATAAATATGCCATACAGCTGAAAAAATAAAGCAAAATACATTAACATTCACACACACAAGTCTTATTCTTGATAGTTTAACAATAGTAGCAAGTACACAGAAACTGTATTGTGCAATACTGGGGTACACTTTCAAATTATTATTTTACTTGTAACCAAATTTCATTACTAATCAAGCATAACAATAAAAACTATATTTTCACCTTTTACAGCTGTCATTATAATGCTGCCATTGATATAAACATAAGCCTACAGCCGTACATATCATATGTATATAAACACACACACACACACACACACACAAACACACAAATACACATACATAATATGTACATGTATATAAACACACACACACATGCACACACACACAGAAACACACACATACATAAAAAACTTAACATACAGAACTATATACTTAACTGACCAGACAAAGTCTGTTTGCTGTGTTGATCATCGCTGAGTAATGCACTAGCCACCCAGGCTAAACCTAGAACTAATACTGCTAGTAAAAACAAAACTACCGCTGTCTCTTTCACTCTCGCCATTATTCCCTGAAAGCAGTCAGAAAAACCAGTCAGCATTTCATGAATAGAGACACACAGTAATCACTATATTTCATAAAAACAAACAGAAAACTAAACATTATTCCCTGAATATAATATATATATATATAAAATACTGAATTTCTTATACAGAAGTAATTATTTCACAAAACATCATAACTAGTCATTATTTGTAAAAATGTTTCACATCATAGAAACTGGGTAACATTTGAATGATAAAATACAAAAATATCTAGAACAAGGATAATAAATAAAAGAGAAATATCAAAACACTGAGATCATTATTTATATCTATTTCAAAAACAGATACTTACCTTTTTCGATCCCGAAAAACCTTCTGACTCGGTGAAGAAAAAAGCAAATGGCATGAGAATAAAGAGAGCCAGATTTGAAAAAAGAAAAATCTGATTCCACAAACCTACAAACAGAACAAAAAAAATCTCTATAAATAAAGAGTTCACCTAAAGTTAACTAAAACACAGTATAACTAAATTTGTATGAGAGAACTGTTTAACTAAAACACAGTATAACTAAATTTGTATGAGAGAACTGTTAACTAAAACACAGTATAACTAAATTTGTATGAGAGAACTGTTTAACTAAAACACAGTATAACTAACTTTGTATGAGAGAACTGTTTAACTAAAACACAGCATAACTAAATTTGTATGAGAGAACTGTTTAACTAAAACACAGCATAACTAAATTTGTATGACAGAACTGTTTAACTAGTACAGTTTAACTAACTTTGTATGAGAGAAATGTTTAACTAAAACACAGAAAAACTAATTTTGTATGTGAGAAATGATTAACTAACTTTGTATAAGAGAAATGTTTAGCTAAAACAGTATAACTAACTTTGAATGAGAGAAATGTTTAACTAAAACATAGTATAACAAACTCTGAATGAGAACTGTTCAACTAAAATAGAGTAACTATGTTTGTATCAGAGAACTGTTTAACCAAAACATGAAATAACTAACTTTGTATGAGAGAATTGTTTAACTAGTACACAGTATAACTAACTTTGTATGAGTGAACTGATTAACTAACTTTGTATGAGAGAAATGTTTAACTAAAATACAGTATAAGTTTGTATGAGCGAACTGTTTAACTAAAACACAGTATAACTAACTTTGTATGAGAGAACTGTTTAACTAAAACACAGTATAACTAACTTTGTATGAGAGAACTGTTTAACTAAAACACAGTATAACTGTATGAGTGAACTGATTAACTAAAACACAGTATAACTAACTTTGTATGAGAGAACTGTTTAACTAAAACAGTATAACTGTATGAGTGAACTGTTTAACTAAAACACAGTATAACTTTGTATGAGAGAACTGTTGAACTAAAACACAGTATAACTGTATGAGTGAACTGATTAACTAAAACACAGTATAACTGTATGAGTGAACTGATTAACTAAAACACAGTATAACTGTATGAGTGAACTGATTAACTAAAACACAGTATAACTAACTTTGTATGAGAGAACTGTTTGACTATAACACATAATAATTAACTTTGTATGTGACAAATGATTAACTAACTTTGTATGAGAGAACTGTTTGACTAAAACACATAACTAACTTTGTATGACAAATGTTTAACAAAATGATTAAATAACTTTGTATGGCAGAACTGTTTAACTAAAACACACAATAACTAACTTTGAGAGAAATATTTAATTAACTTTGTATCACAGAACTGTTTAACTAAAACACACTATAACTAACTTTGTATGAGAGAACTCTTTAACTAAAATATAGAATAAGTAACTTTCTATGAGAGAACTGTTCAACTAAACAATATAAGTAACTTTCTATGAGAGGACTATTTAATTAAAAAACAGAAAATTAACTTTCTGCCGGAGAACTGTTTAACTAAAACAGAGTAAGTAACATTGTCTGAGAGAACTGTTTAACTAAAACACAGTAGAACTAACTTTGTATGAGAGAAATGTTTAACTAAAATAGTAAAACAAACTTTGAATGTGAGAACTGTTTAACTAAAACAGTGAAACTAACTTGTATGAGAGAGCCATTCAACTAAAACACAGAATAACTAACTTTGTATTAAAGAAGTTTAACTTAAACAAGAATAACTAACCTTCTATGACAGAACTGTTTAACTAAAACACAGAATAACTAACTTTGTACAAAAGAAATGTTTAACTAACTTTGTATGAGAGAACTGTTTAACTATAAAACAGTATAAGTAATGTTTAATCAAAGAAGTGTTTAACTAAAACATGGAATAACTAACTTTCCATGAGAGAACTAGTATACAATATAACTAATTTTGTATTAGATAACTAACTAAAGCAGAATACAACTTTGTATGACATAATTGTTTAAAACTCAGAATAACTAACTTTCCATGAGAGAACTAGTATACAGTATAACTAACTTTGTATTAGATAACTAACTAAAGCAGAATACAGCTTTGTATGACATAATTGTTTAAAACACAGAATAACTAACTTTCTACGAGAGAAATGTTCAACTAACTTTGTATCAGAGAAGTTTAACTAAAACAAGAATAACTAACCTTCTATGACAGAACTGTTTTAACTAAAACACAGAATAACTTTGAACAAAAGAAATGTTTAACTTTCTATAACAGAACTGTTGAACTAAAACACAGTATAATTAACTTTGTATGAGTGAAATGTTTAACTAACTTTGTATGAGAGAACCATTTAACTATAAAAGAGTATAAGTAATGTTTAATCAGAGAAGTGTTTAACTAAAACATGGAATAACTAACTTTCCATGAGAGAACTAGTATACAGTATAACTAATTTTGTATTAGATAACTAACTAAAGCAGAATACAACTTTGTATGACATAATTGTTTAAAACTCAGAATAACTAACTTTCCATGAGAGAACTAGTATACAGTATAACTAACTTTGTATTAGATAACTAACTAAAGCAGAATACAGCTTTGTATGACATAATTGTTTAAAACACAGAATAACTAACTTTCTACGAGAGAAATGTTCAACTAACTTTGTATCAGAGAAGTTTAACTAAAACAAGAATAACTAACCTTCTATGACAGAACTGTTTTAACTAAAACACAGAATAACTTTGTACAAAAGAAATGTTTAACTTTCTATAACAGAACTGTTGAACTAAAACACAGTATAATTAACTTTGTATGAGTGAAATGTTTAACTAACTTTGTATGAGAGAACCATTTAACTATAAAAGAGTATAAGTAATGTTTAATCAGAGAAGTGTTTAACTAAAACATGGAATAACTAACTTTCCATGAGAGAACTAGTATACAGTATAACTAACTTTGTATTAGATAACTAACTAAAGCAGAATACAACTTTGTATGACATAATTGTTTAAAACTCAGAATAACTAACTTTCTAAGAGAGAAATGTTCAACTAACTTGTATGAGATAACTGTCTAACTAAAACATGTAATAACTTTATATGAGAGAACTGTTTAACTAAAACACAGAATAACTAACTTTGTATCAAAGAACTTTTTAACTAAAAGACAGTATAACTAACAGTATTACTAACATTGTATGAGAAATGTTTAACTAACTTTCTGAGAGAACTGTTTTAATAAAACAATATAACTAACTTTGTATGAGAGAACTGTTTTACTAAAACAGTAAAATAAACTTTGTATGATAGAACTGTTTAACTAAAGCATAGTATAACTTTGTATGAGAGAATTGTTGAAGTAGTTCACAGTATAACTTTGTATGAGATAACTAACTAAAACATAGTATAACAAACTCTGAATGAGAACTGTTCAACTAAAATAGTGTAACTATGTTTGTATCAGAGAACTGTTTAACCAAAACATGAAATAACTAACTTTGTATGAGAGAATTGTTTAACTAGTACACAGCATAACTAACTTTTTATCATAGAAATTTTAATTGAAACACAGTATACCTGTCTCAGAGAAATGTTTAAGTAAAACACACTATAAATAACTTTGTATCACACAAACTGTTTAAAACACTGAATAACTAACTTTCTATGAGAGAAATATTTAACTAAAACACAGAATAACTAACTTTCAAGAGAAATGTTTAATTTTGTATGAGTGAAATGTTTAACTAAAACACAGTATAACTGTATGAGAGAACTTTTAAACTAAAACAGTGTAACTAACTTTGTATGAGAGAAGTTTAACTAAAATAGTGCAACTAACTTTTTATCAGAGGACTGTTTAACGAAAACATGGAATAACTAACTTTTTTTCAGAGAACTGTTTAAGTAGTTCACAATATAACTAATTTTGTATGACAGAATTGTTTAAGTAAAAACCAGAATTACTAACTTAGTACAAAAGAAATGTTTAACTAACTCTGTGTAATACAACTGTTTAACTAAAACAATATAAATAACTCTGAGAGAACTATTTAACTAAAACAGTAAACAAACTTTGAATGAGAGAACTCTTTAATAAAACACTGCAACTAACTTTCTATGAAAGAACTGTTTAACTAAAACACAGAATAACTAACTTTGTATGAGAGAAATGTTTGACTACAACAGACAATAGCTAACTTTGTATGAGACAACTGTTTAAGTAAAACACAGCATAACTAAGTTTGTATGAGAGAACTGTTTAACTAAAACACAGAAGAACTAACTTTGTATGAGAGAACTGTTGAACTAACTTTGTATGAGAGAACTTTTTGACTAAAACACAGAATAACTATCTTAGTATGAGAGAACTGTTTAAATAAACCACAGAATAACCAACTGTGTATGAGAGAACTGTTTAACTAAAACTCAGTATAACTAACTTTGTATATGACAACTGTTTAACTTTGTATGAGAGAAATGTTTAACTAAAAGACAGAATAACTTTTTATGAGAGAATGTATAACTAAAACACATTATAAGTAACTTTGTATGAGAGAAATGTTTGACTAAAACACAGAATAGCTAACTTTGTATGAGAGAACTGTTTAAAACATAGAATAACTAACTTCCTATGAGACAAATGTTTCAGGAAAACACAGTATAACTTTGTATGAGAGAATTGTTTACCTAGAACATAGAATAGCTAATTTTGTATGAGAGATCTGTTTAACTAAAACATAGAATAACTAACTTTGTATGAGAGATATGTTTGAGCAAAACAGTATAACTCTGTATGAGAAAACTGTTAATTAAAACACAGTAGAACTAACTTTGTATCTGTGAAATGTTTAGCTAACTTTGTATCAGAGAACTGTTTAACTAGAACATAGTATAATTAACTATGTATCAGGGAACTGTTTAACTAGAACATAGTATAACTAACTTTGTATGAGAGAACTGTTACTAAAACTCACAATAACTATCTTAGTATGAAACAACTGTTTAATTAAAACTCAGTATAACTAACTTTGAATGTGAGAACTGTTTAACTGAGTTTGTATGAGAGGAAAGTTTATATAAAACATAGAATAACTAACTTTGTATGAGAGAAATGTTTTACTTAAAAACAGTATATCATTGGATGAGAACTGTTTAACTAAAAGACAGAATAACTAACTTTGTATGAGAAAAATGTTTAACTCAAACACATTATAATTAACTGTATCAGAGAACAGTTTAACTAAAACACAGAATAACTATCATAGAGAGAACTGTTTAATTAAAACTCAGTATAACTAACTTTATATGTGAGAACTGTTTAACTAAAACACAGAATAACCAACTCTGTATGAGAGAAATGTTTGACTAAAACAGAGAATAGCTAACTTTGTATGAGAGAACTGTTTAACAAAAACACAGTAGAACTAACTTTGTATGTGACAACTGTTTAATTGAAAACTCAGTATAATGAAGTTTGTATTTGACAACTGTTTAACTAACTTTGTGCAAGAGAACTTTTTCACTAAAACAGAGAATAACTATCTTAGTATGAGAGAAGTAACTTTGTACGTGAGAAATGTTTAACTAACTTTATATGAGACAACTGTTTAAGTAAAGACAGTATAACTAATTTTGTATGACAGAAATGTTTAATTAGAACATAGTATAACTAAATTTGTATGAGAGAAGTGTTTAACTTTATATGAGACAACTGTTTAAGTAAAGACAGTAAAACTAACTTTGTATGAGAGAAGTGTTTGACTAAAACACAGTATAACTTTCTATGAGAGAACTGTTTAACTAAAAGACAGAATAACTAAGTTTGTATGAGAGAAATGTTTAGCTAAAACACAGTATAAGAAACTGTATGAGAGAACTGTATGACTAAAACAGAGAATAGCTAACTTTGTATGAGAGAACTGTTTAACTAAAACACAGTATACCTAACTTTGTATGAGAGAACTGTTTAACTAAAACACAGACAGAATATCTTAGTATGAGAGAACTGTTTAATTAAAACACAGTAGAACTAACTTTGTATGAGAGAACTGTTTAACTAACTTTGTATGAGAGAAATGTTTAACTAACTTTGTATGAGAGAACTGTTTAATTAACTTTGTATGAGAGAACTGTTTAACTAACTTTGTATGAGAGAACTGTTTAACCACTGGACATAGTAGCTGTCAGGGTAGAGGTGAAGAACTTCGTTGCTCACTATTGATATTGGAAGCAGCAGGACGGCACCAGCAGCAAATGACAAAGTAAACGTGCACAGCCACAATCTGACGAGAACACAAAACAAACAAACAATATAATGTACTTAAATATTTGTGATGGTGTACAGAAAAACTGAATATGAGGAAATTTCTATCAACTGAGGTTTTATTTGTTAATTATATATAGAGGGACAAAAAAAGAGACTGAACAAAAATGAAAGAAACATATTGCACATATATTTATTAGTTTTGATTGTATACAAAATTGAAATAAGGTAATCAATTCTAGTCATTTTATTAAAAAAAAGGAGGATTAAGTTTTTGGGTTTTCATTTTTATATATTCTCAAAATAAGAATTTTTTTTTCCCATTTTATTTTCATAACTACACACAGGATATCTATACATATTTATATATCTTTTTTATTATTATTATTTTTAACACTTTGACATAATAAATCACAGGAATGCAGAATTCCAGTTTGGTAAGTGTCAAGTTTTAACAAGTTTCAGTCTAATTGAAAATAATTTTATCAGCAATTAATATTTGATAAATTCAAATTAATTTCTGTATTACTCACGATATTCTGTAAACCACAGCATCATCATCTCCTGCAATAAATTTAAAAAGAAATTTAACATCGGAGTAATATTGCACACATTGTTATACTGCAGTATAAGACTTCAGTAAGATAAACAAGAAAAAAAAAAGATAATAATAAAAATAAATAAATTAAAAATAAAATTATGTTACAAATTTGTTTTTAGAACATAATTATTTTTGAAAATTAAATTATCAATCCGACAGTTTAAATTATTTTGTCTTTTAATTTCATTTTCTTTCAGCAAACCTGCTGCAAATGTTCTTATTTAGCAATCATTGTCAACAATTAAAAACAATGTTTAATTTTTTTGAAATAGATAGTTTTATTATTAAAAGAAAAAAGAAAGAAAAAAATTATTTTATTTAGACACCATTAACCATACAGATTAGAGAGATGACAAATATCTTAAAACTGCCATAAATTTTCATAGAAAACCTGTTACCTTCTCTCACCATCCACAAATTATTCTTATATATATCTCCTTCTCAGAATCTTATTAATTAGAAAGATAATTACATGATACGACTAGTATGTTTAATGTGTAAAAAAAATTATATTTATTTATATGCTGCCTCAGAAGTATATTTAGCAGAAAGGAAATTTTATACTTGTAAAACAAATGTTTACAAATAATATTTTAACAGCTTCAAAAAGATAATAATTATTTAATAATTCATTTCTTACAAGATACTATCTCCTATGAATAATTTGTGTGTGTTTTCCCAAAACTGTATTAAGAAAAGTGATCATTACAGATTAACATAGGTATTTTGGCGAAAAATAAAATTATAGTAAAAATGTATTGTTAACACCTACCAGCATACATTTCTTCAGAGTCAGTTTTTTTACGTATCTGACATATTGTGACATATGACGAAATGTACAACATGAGATAAAGGAGCAGAGTTATCTGAAATATATCAAATAAAAAGCATTAATGATTAACAGAAAATGTAACATTTGTAACAACCAGTAATTTGTATTTAAATAAATAATAAAATTAAGCAAAAAACATTAACAGAAAATATAACATCTAAAATAACATTTTGTTTCTAAATATAAAAATAACAATAATAAATAATAAACATTAACTGAAAATATAACCAGTGATCTAGAATCTGTATCTAAATAAAATAATAATAAAATTAAATAACAAATATTATCTAAAAACATATTTTTGTTTTATCTTAACCGTTAATCTAAATATATTTTAAATAAATAAATAACAAATATTAATTGGAAAATGTAACTTATATAACATCTTTACTTTCTGTTTAAATTTTAATATTAAAATGTAATAACAATCATTAATTCAAAATATATATCTCAATAAAATAATAACAAAATGAAATTTAAAAAATCACTGAAGATACATCTGTTTTACCAAGATGTATTTCTAATAATAATGAAAATAATAATAGTAATTAAAAAATATAATATCATTATTAATTCTTGGTAATTTGGTGTTAATACTATTATGTTAAAAATTCCTGAGGTACCAATAATTTATTCAAATTATCAGCTTGTATATATAATTTGAATATGATAGTAACATTGCTGTATTGCTACATGTCAATTCCTATGAAAACACTATGTCAGTGAGTGAACTAACTGGAAGATAGGATTATATGACAGTTCATGGTTGACCTATTGCTAAGAATCAGACTGCCTGGGTTTGGTAAATTTCACCTTGTGTGCATTTGTGTTAACAAGAATGATATATAATCTCCTAAACAAACAATAAAAGTGGATGCAAAAGCTGTTCTGTTTATATAACTCTGGTATATATAATAAATGCGTAATACTACACTTTCTTAATTTAAAATTTATAAATGTATGCTTAATTACAACACTCAACAGCCATATCCTTTTTAAGACAATGATTTCAAAAATGCATGATCTACAATTGTATAAAATATAGTACACAGGAATAATGATAAATATTTTAAAATATTTAAATATATATACTACAATATTTAATATTATAATATATATAATATATATAACAATATATACAGTCTATAGGCTGTGATCATGATCATGATGACGATGGTGATGGTGAATACCATCATTACTTTATTATTATTCGCTGCTTTTCAAAGTATAAACAAAAAATAACTTGCTAACTGATAACGATTTGTAAGCCAAACAACAATGTTACAATAAAAGCGGGCAGTGTGACACTGAATGAATGATCATTAGTAATTTCGATATTTGCTAAATAAAAATGAGTCACTAACAAAAAAAACCTAAAACGTACGATGTATTCTCGCACAGCATTGTGGAAAACCTGCTCCTGCAGCGATAAATCTATGTTTTCTTCCATCTCAGTCGCAGAAAATAAGCAAGAAACACCAACTTCAACTTATCAAGATATTATGATCTTAAAATAACACTTGTGTGTTTCAAGTAGAACTTTAATTTCGCCATTTTATTTGTTATTTTGTTTTTGTAATGTAATTTCCGCCAGAAATCATCCGTACAATTCACTGAACGAACGACGAACAAATAAATAATAATAATACTCTCGCTTTAAATTATTAATATGGTAAGACCATCACTTTTCGAAAAACATGAAATTTTAAAAAGTATTATTATTTAATTGGTATAGGTCTTGCATGATATATTTTTGAGTAAAACGATATTCATCTTGTCGATATTGCATATTCACATGTTCATTAATTATTCAAGTTTTATTGTAAACTTATTATTATCACCATCATTATTTTGAACTTAGTCAGATATATATTAAAAATTATCGTTGAAAAGGTTTTTGGTTTTTGTTTGTTTGTTTTTGCTGTTGTCATTGTTTGATTTTAGATGATTTAAAGAGGAAAGTTCCTGCTGCTATTCCTTGACCTATTTTGTAAACATGCCTTCTCAGTTATTATTATAGAAATTATTATACAACACACTATGATGTATTAGCTGAGTTGACTGGATGAATTAAGGACTTTATGTGCTATACATTTATCTAGATAATGATGACAGAAGGGAAGAAACCTGCAGTCACAATCAAATGGGTTACTCTTACCAGCTGTAAGGAAGCAATCTTTTGTGTGAACCTTCTCATAAATCATAAAAATAAAATAAAATAAAATAAAATAAAATAAACAAATAAATAAATAAATAAATAATAATAATAATAATAATAATAATAATAATAATAATAATAATAGCAAATTTGATGACACTTTTCACAAATGATTAATTTTGAAGTATGAAGTTACTAAAGGTATAACTGATCATATGAAGGGTTAACTGATCTGTAAACTGTTTGTAACTGTTGTTTTAATCATTTGTGTGAAATAATATTTGTTCTTAAATAAAAGAAACATTTTACCACTGAACTGAGACAGAATATGGGTATAATTCTATTCTTTTCTCTATTAATGTAAAATTATGACGGCTGGGCTATTTTCCATTCCAGGCTGTGCCTCAGTTGTCAGATATTTGATTTAAAATGTGTTTATTACTTGCTTTTTAGCTTTAACATGTGAACTGTATGCTGCAGCCACTGGGATGAGATCTGTGGGACAAATGCCCATATGTATTATTTGTGATATAAGTTAACATTGGCTTTATGTTGTGTTTCTATTTGTGAGTGTAAGTGTATGAATGTGTCAAATGAAATAGCTACTGAAACTTAAATATCCTTTTTTTGTTTTTATTGTTTTATTTATTTTTTATTATTTTAATTTTAATTTTTTATTAAACTTGTTTGTGTTTTTAAAGCTTTGTATATTAACAAAAACAAACAAACTGAGGTAATAAAAATATTTATTTAAAATACTTTCAAACAGTAATAATAAAAACTGGCAAATAATAATAAGATAATAACCAAGAACATGATAACACAACTGAATGAATAATAAGAATTCATCTTCTCTGCCAAACATTTGCATGAATTACTTTATCATAAAATGGACAAATTCATTCATTCAGATGGTACAAATTATGCTAAAATTATGAAAATGTTCATATTATAACAACCATTTATATACTCACAACCTGTCAGTTCTGATTTATTTTCATATCACTTAGTTTATAAACCAAAATATATTTATACTTTACTGATATGTTTGTAATCTGTAAAAAAATATTTATTCTCATAATTACTTAAATATCAAAGTTTTCTAAATTTTACAAAGTATTAAGTATTTAATTATGGTTGTAATGTAATGAAACTGATAATGTTTTATGTTATTATATTCATGAATTAATATAACTGTCAAATACCATTTTTATAATTTAGAACATTTAACATTACTACTAGTATTATTTAATAATTTTATTGACTGTAATACATTAATCTTTGTAACTGTGAAATGATTCATAATAACATCATAATTATTCATTTTCATTTGTTCACTTATGTAGATTAAATTAAAATGTATACAGAAAAAAACAGAAGAAAAAAGATCAGAATTGAGTTATTTAAAATTTTAATTCGCACTATGATCTAACATGTTAAACTTAATTTCTAAATATAGTCACCATGTCAGTTATAATCAATTTGTAATATGAAATATTAAAAAAATAATAATAATAAAAATAATAATAATAATATTATTATTATTAATACAATAATAACAATACATTAAAGTGAAATATATTTTTTGAATTCAAATGATTTCATAACATGTCATGGAAGTCATTATTTTGATTTGCACTTTATAGAACACTGGCATATCATTTGGTTTTAACTGTAAATATCTTAAATGCAAAATGTTCAGTCAAGTACTCAAAATATATTTATAAAAAGAATGTGCTAAAACATTAATACATTAAATGAAGTAAACTATACAATTTTATTTTTGTTGTAAATGGAGGAATCTGAAGATGTATAAAACCCTGTCAAATTAGAAGTAACAAGCTGTTTTTTGATTAGGAATGAACTGAATGAACTGGTTGTCAGAAGCAACACAGGCAGGAATCAGGCTAAGTCACATATAATATGTTTACTGTTATCACATAAGTACAAATTACTGAGATTCATTGAGTCAGGATTTTTAAATAAACTTTAAAAACCCACATGCCGAGTTGAACTGTTAAGTTTATTCTTATACAGAATCAAACTTAAACAATAAATAAAAGTGTAAAAATGATGTTTTTAGCTGGAAAGTGTCTGGTAGATCAGACAATTAACTTCATTTAAAACTTTTTTAAATAAGCCCAAATCTTCTGATTTTCAACACCACAATCCTCATTTACAACAAATATACATGACTGTAAAATTCCGTATTAACAAAAAGAAATAACATTCTGTTAATGAAGATTGCTCATCCAGGTTATGAACACAAAAACTACATAGACCTGATACAAGAAAACCTGAAAGTGGTTTTAATTTTCAATAAAGAATTGCAAATAAATGAACTTCAGTATTTAAATATCCAAAATTACAAATAATTGTTCAAAACATTATTAAAGTTTATAACAATTAAAGTTTATTAAAGTTTATCAATAAATTAACTATAACGTTATTGTTAAATTCTTAACAACACTGTATAAGAAGTTTTCTTAATGAACAACAATTTTGGAAAAAAGCAAGAACAGCTAAATGTTAATATCATGAAACAGGAATGAAAATTCAACAGAAAAATAACACTTAGAATACAAATTTATGATTATGATTTTAAAATGCTTTCCAAAGACCAATATTGTCTTTTTATTGTTAAAAAGTAACAAAATAATAAAATCATTTTCATTTTTATTATGTTTTGTATAATTTAACAACTTGAAATAAGTTAAATGTGGTCAGCGTCATAAATATATTAATAAATACAACCACTCCTCACAAAATCTTTCAATCTAAACATAATTCTTAAATTTGATTTTGTTGCTGATGCATAGTGAGAGAAAGAAGACCGAATAAAGAAAGAAAATAACTGCTCTTGTGATAATGAGGACAAAAAAAAGAAAAGAAATAATAACAATGATAATAAACAGAAAAATGGCATTATTTAAATCATTAATATTATCCTGTTTTACACAGATTCTTATAACAAATATAAATTGAGGATTTTGTAAAGCCCCCCATAACAACAACAAAAACAATATAAACAGCCAATAATGGAGAAATGAAATGCTGCCAAAATGAACACATCTAATTTAAGTAATGCACAAGGTCCACCATTTCTCTAGAAGACATAATTTAAAAGATTTTAGTATTGTTTTGGAGTTATTGTTTTTCACATTAGAATTTATTGTTTTTGTATAGTTAAATTATCCATTGTTTCAAGGTATTTGTAAAATAGAATAATGTATGAAAGTAACTCAAATTGTAAAATGTCATGTTATAACAAAATGATTATAAAATTAAAGTGAAAAAACCCATTCATCTCCTGAACCAGCAAAAAATGACTTTAACTTATTTATAATTAGTAAAAGATATGAATTAAAAGCCAGAAGAAATCAATTGTAATAAAAATAAAATAATATTAAATTGTCAAAGCAGTATTTGAAATCAAATATCCCAAACCTCAATAAGTTACAGTTTTACTGAGACCATTCCATAATTCAAAACTTCAAAAATCTGTTATTAATTTTTTGTTCATGAAAGAAAATATCAATTCTAAGCATACTGAAAATATATTATAAAACCCAAATCCATGAAGTGTATTTACATATTATTTTAATGGATCAGTGTTAAAATACAAGTGTCTCATTTACCAAGACAACTCCATAGTTCAAAAAGTTTAAAAAAAAATATATATATATATATATATATTTATATATTTATTGCTTTAGTGGAAGAACATTCTGTTTAATTTATTGTCATTTAAGCTGAATAACATTCTATTAAGATGAAAAAACCACCTATAAAACTTATTTTTATTATTATTATTTTTAAAATTTTAAAAGACTATTATATATTCGCAACATTCAGAAAGATAGAGATATAGACATACATTTACTAAATCTATGTATTTCTAAAAGAATTCTACTTTGCAGTTATTTAAAAATACATATAGCCTAAATAGCCTGTTTCTCTTTATTAATAGTAAAGTCTTATTTTAAAAATACTGTAGAATCTTTGCTATATCAAGGTTCTTTGCATTTTTAAAAGAAAATTCTTTTCTGGAATGTCAAATAAATTCATACTCAAATTTGATTTGACTGTCACACTATATCAGAAGCAAAGATTAGTCGGCAGTAAAACAAATGAAATATAAAATATATCAAGGCTGTTTGTTTGTTTAGATAATACTTAAAATTTGAATTTCTTATCGTTGATACTTTGTATCTAAATATACTTTAAGATAAATTTGTTATCAGCAACCTTGTAAAAATAAATTTCTTATCAGCAAAACTTCAAAAATCTATTTGTTATCTATAATACTTTAAAGCTTAAATACTGCAATTCTTCAAAGCTAAATGTGTTGTATTAACATTTTAAAGCTGATTTTGTTACTTTAACAATACATTTGTTTTGTGTAACACTAACAATAAATGTGTTGTATGACACTTAAAAGATAATTTCGTTGTATGACACTTTAAAACTAAATGACATTTTAAAGCTATACTCTGTGACACTATTTAAGCATTGTGCTGTGAAGTACTATAGATAAATGTGTGCTACTGTTAGTAAGTTATTTGCCATCTTGATGGTTGTTCACAGTTTTTTTGTCCACAGAAAGTATTAAAAGTGGTTTCAGATCTAAATCCCAAAATTTCACGTTCATCTTCAATTCTGAATGAAAAGGTTGATTCTTTTGTCCCAATGAAATGTCTGAAATCCAAAACAAGAGAAAAACTTGAAGAAAAGAAAATAAACACTGTATAAAGTCAACAAGAAAAAAGGAGTAATACATCCCCCAAAAATGAGAAACATTATGTAGCATTAAATTTGTTCATGTTAGAAGAGACTATTTTAGTATTGTAATGATTTAAATCTTAATGTGGATTCTTTAAACACTGAACTAACAAATTTAAAACAATACAAACCTAGCATGTGCACATATCCACTGGTCTATAATGGCAACTCCTCCATCTTTAAATTTGTCAAGTTTTACTAATGATGGAACATATCTGTAAACTTCATAATCAGCCAGATATTCTTTTAGCTCATTAAATTCTACCAAAAAAAAAAAAAAAAATAATAATAATGATTAACTAACAAAAACCCCCAAAATACCATAACAATATTTTAACCAAAGAAATGAAAATGTAAAATTGTGGGAGCATACTGTTTATTCAGATTGAAAGTTAGAGTAATTCAAACCAGTAGTATTTTAATACTCACAGAATATATTAAAAAACCCCAAAACAAACAAATAAAAAGCACTTCAAACTAAAACTGGCTATTTAAAAACTCACTTTAAAAAATATATTTAGAAATCAGTAAAAAACACTAATACAAACTACTACAGTATTAATATAATAATTAGCATAAGAAAATATTACTATAGATCAATGTATATGGATAGAATCGAGTATCATACCTTCTTTAGAAGCATCTGTAGCTATAAACACTTTTGTCAAGGAATACTTGTTTAACAGGGATGTGATGTTAACTGCAGCTTCTTTCAAAGTTGGAACATCACTTTCACGAGACCTTGCAAAATCACCTCTTCGTAAATGTACACCAATATATGGTCCACCTTTCGCATCCCCATGTTTCCTCTGAAACAGGCATTGAGAAGTAGAAATTGTAATGAATCTATAGTATTTCTTATTTACTGTGTATCTCTGATGATGTGAAGAAATAGTCTAAACACACTCTACATATTTGCAAATTATGTGTTGTTTTTTGTTTTTTTCTATTCAAACAATTGTTAACACAGCATAACAAATAAGAATAAAGTTTGATTATCTCCGTTAGTCCAGTCAAACTGCTAACACTTTAGAACTTACTTTCATCTTTGTCCAGTCTTCTTCAAGAGTTGTGTTATCTGCCTCATCAGTGGAATTCAGAAACTCTTTTCTAAATTTATTACCTTCCTCTATCAGATGTTTAGCAAATCGCATGCTTCTTCGAGCCTAAAAATACATATTTGAAATATATAATGAAAAAGTGTTTGGAACTGCTTTATTTCTTTGAGGATTAAAAGTTGTGTTTTTTTGTTTTGTTTTTTTAAATTAACCATCAGTGGTCACAACTTAGAATTTCCTGGATACTGCTAAAGAAATACACCAAGACAAGCAGGTTCACTGCTCCAGAACTATGCCTGGGTAACATCTTCTTTATCTTACTTTAGATTTAAGTAAAACAGCTTTTATGTAGCAGCATCTTACGTACATTGGACAAGAGGATTCAAGTAAAATACCTCTTTTCTTTCACACTAACTAAATTATTTTAAATTATTTAACATATACAAGTGGCAAGTTGTGTTTGAGGAGGGACCAGCATCAATTTGAACTTCATCTTGAACAAAACAGAGATAAAAATGACACATGACTAACATAGACAACTGACCTCTTTACATAATTGTCTCAAAATGATTTGGACCTCAAGATAAAAGCATGAAGTATACTGAAACATGACATCATAGTGTTTTTGTTTTTTGGTAATCTCCAGTGCCAAAAATCTGGCAACTGCTGGAAAAGTATCATCTATGCATTAAAAATTAAGAAAACAATTTAACAGTAAGATAAGTGGAAAACAACAAACCTCCCAAAAGGTGGCATCTCCAAAATTATCATGTATAAGTGTTTCTGCTCTTTCTATCATAACATTACTGAAATTAATTAAAATTGGCAATTATTAAGCATTTATTACAAAGGTTATATTTGATAATACAAAGAAATAGTTTAGATACATTTTCTATATACTTCCAAGTTGTATATTTTATTTAGTCTTCCAGCCTTAATTAATAACAAAGGATAACAACTCAACAGTACTGTTTGAAAATATCTAGTCACTCCCTTTTATCATTATTATGATGTCACTGTGTAAAGTATGTACTAATTTTTTTGTAATGTATCTCAAGATATTCTCAGAATAAATACTAGTCTGACTGCCTTGTACACAGTATCACCATTTAAGTGGCATTCAGACGTTTTATAAGTGCTATTTTACTGAGAGTTAGTTTTTACACCATTTATTCTCAGTGGTGTAGGTACATTTTAAAGGAACATGATTTTACCTCGCTGTGGTATTAGTATTCAGAAAATGTTTTATGTAAGAAGCATGAGCCTGTATAGAAACACACTGGAATTTCCTAGCTGTAACCTCATCACCATATCCAGTGAAGAAGCCATAGTAAAGACCATCATCAGACACCTATAAAACAGCAAAAATTGATTTCATTCTGCCACTAATTCAGATTGTTTAAAACAACAATTTTTTTTTTTTTTTCATTTACAGCTGACAAATATAAAACTTTAAAATTTTAACAATTCAGATAGCTTTAAAACAAAACCTGTTTCAAGAATAATATTTTTTTTTTAGAAATGTATACCTTACAACTACATTGAAATGTGTAATTTTAAAACTTTAATTAGCTTCTTTTTTTAAAATCAATAACATTAAAAACAAAAGTGTAAGTCTATTAAAAAAAAAAAGATGCAAAGAAACAAAAAGATTTTAAATACAAAAAAACACAAAGGATTATTAACTTAAACCATTCTGTTTTCAGTATCAGAAAAGCTGTTGTATTTGGTTTTCAGTAAAATAAGTAAAATTAATACAATACACACACACAGTACATATTCAAGTTTACCTTTCTATAAGCTGGTGGGTCAATGCATTCTCTGAAATCCATTTTTTGCTCCCATTCCCCTCCCCACCCTTCTTTATAGTGCTGCAGGTAGTAGATCTCCTCAATCACTGGTTCATCAAGTGCTATCAGTTAAAAAGAATAAGAATGTAAATGTGTTATAAAAACAAAGTCAGTATTAATTTACACTTCTGTAAACAATTATTTCTGTGGCAGCAGCTTTGTAAGTAATAAAATAAATGAAACAGTTCTTTCACAATTGAAATTTTAACAAGTTCAATCTAAATATTTCAACAAAATGTCTTACATATTTTTATTGTTATTATTATTTATTTTCTATCAACCTCATGTAAAGATTATTGTTTGAAACGCACACACAAACACACACACTGTATTCGGTATATATATTCTAGTATTTAAAAATCAAATAAGTGTTTACAAGTAACAGTTCACTGCATGTAAATAACTTAAATTTATAAAGTATTTAACAAAACCAATTTGTTAAATATTTGCATTTCACCTTATTGTTGTCTCAAATTTTATGAAATCACTATAAAGTAACTTAATTTAAAACTACACACATTATTCAAAATAAGTAGGAGGTATTAAAAACAAAATAACATCATCACATCAGTGAGGTATTTCAAAAAATTAGTGAAAAAATAAATCACCCAGTTAAAGATCAGCTGAATTTATTTTTGATTTTGAATATCTTGTCTTTAGAACTCTGTGACATCACACATTTGTGCCAGGCAGAAATATCATAACATACTTTTTAACTACTAATAAAGTAATATCCCCTGCTGATTTTGAATAGTATGTTTAAAAAAACGAATGAACAAATAAAATAAAATAAAATAAAATAAAATAATAATCTGTATAAATTTATCTAGCTAAATAATCTATCTATCTGTCTATTTACAAAATCACAAACTCAAAGAAAAATAAGGAACAAACTTTTGAGAAAATCAGCAAATTCTATGACTGGACAAAATGATCGTAAACTTTGTAAATCAAAGAACATGGACCAAGGCAGTTTATGCTGGTAAATGTGATAAGATTTCCAGTGATAGATGTTAGACCACGATGGCAGAACAAGAATCCATGGATGTTTAGAGTCTTCATTAAGAACCCTCATAAGATAGGCCATCCGCATATATACATCACGCCGTAAATTGAAACCTTCACCTGGATTCACATCATAAAGTAAATATCTGTAAATGTACATAAATTTTATTACTGTCTGTATTTCCATTTTTTAAAATTGTTTTGATTAACTTAAATTTTTGTTAGCTTATTATCTGCTCATATCCAAATAAATCCATAATTACACTGCTATTAAATATTAAATTACTATATTATTGTATATACATCAGTGTTTAGATATACATGGAATAAGCTAAACTTCCTAAAGCTATCTAAAGTATGATCATAATGATGTACCATTTATCTTTGTTTTATATAAAATATGAAAATGTATATACATGCAGTTCGAATTAATCAGTAAAAATTAAAATGTTGAACTAAACTGTGCTGCTAGTTACTAGCTGTTGCCTTGATGGATATACAAACTACATGCTATAAATCTTATGACGTGGAAAGTGCTGGAAAACTAGACAATTTTAAAACATAAAAACTACAATTGACATCACCTGAGCGGTTGTGCTTGCCCCATCTTCATTTCTTGCTGATTTGGTGGTTGCATAACAATATAATCTTGTTCATCCCCATTCAGCTGGTTTAACAAAACCACGAAAATCACAAACAAATATAAAATCATCATTTTCTTCAGCACTTCTTCTCGCCTGCAGTTTAATGGGACATAACTCTGAATTGATGTACTGAAAATCAAAAACAAATCCGATAGAAAAGAGCAGCATGTTTCACGAAGGGAAATTTTAATAGTAAAGTACTGTGTTGATAATAGTCAGCAGTTAAATGAATTATATGATTTGTAAGTGGTACTTGAAAAGAATCCACCACAAAATCATTCAAAGAACCTTACATGAGGCTTACTAATATGAATTTTGGACAAAACGCAATTTTAATTTTGAAATTTTGAAATTTTATTATTATTATTATTATTATTATTATTATTAATTATTATTATTATTATTAAACATCTTATCTTATTTATTTATTTTTTATTATTATTATTATTTTATGTTTTTTGGAGGACAAAATAGTATTTTATAAATAATGGCTATACCTTTTGATACGGTTGTTGATTCTATTTTCAACTAAGTTTATCTGAATATTTAATACAGTTTCTTTTCAATAGCAGTTTGAATGCTGTAACATTTTTCAGTAATTCTGCTTTATCGGCCTTTAGATAGGGTAAAAAAAAAAAAAAAAAAAAAAAAAAAATTGGGAAAAATGCATCATCTTTTATATAAATCATTCACAGTATTATACCAAGGTGATTACTACATGCTAAATATTTTTCATGCGTTGAACAAATGTACTAGGTTAGGCTAACTGAAACTGATAACTAAATATATTTTTAATTTACCACATTTTACGATTCATAGAGCACCACAAAAGCTATTTGTAAAGACGTTTTGAGAAAAGGGACAAAATTCGGCATCATAGTATAATTCAATGATGAAGGGCTTAGCCCCGTTGGATATTCATACTCATTCAGGGACAGATTATTCTTTCGATAAGAGGTAGGGGGTCCGAACCAATATGTAAATGTTCTATATTTGAAATTTAAAATTTTACAGTTTGATTTTTCACAGTTCTTAGCATTGCTATCTTTTCGCCAGTGCCTGCCGCCATATCAGCTGTGTCAGCAAACTAATCTATGAAGCTGGTATTCAGAGCATGATATCTAATTGTTTATTTGTTTTAGTGACCATTATCTGGAAGATAGTCACAAAACAAAAAATATAATATGTTACAGAGGAGCTGATCATACGACTCCGGGAATGTATTTGCTGTCATATTCGGTTTTGATTTCATACATTTGTATGTATGATTAACACCGACAAAGTTTATAAAAAGCCTTTGGAAGGCTGAATTAAAAAAGAAAAAGAAAGAAAAACACACGAAAAGAACGATCTTCTCAACCGAATTCCCCTTTATATCACTACCATCCTAGTTGTACATCAACTCCTAAGTAATTTATTTCGTTCAGTAGATGAATGTAGAAGTTTAAATATATTTAATATCCCAGAGTTTTTATATATAAGATTACCTTTAGCTGTTTTTTAAAAATATATATATATATATATTGCCGAACCAGGCATTATGTCACGGCTGTTGACACGCGTTCACTCTCATTCAGAAAGCGACTGATCAAGCTGATTCTCTGCGGCCAAACATTCCTGAAATCTTTTTAAAACTTGTGAACAAAATAATCATTCTTTTCATGATATGTCGATTTAACCTCATACAGTTATTAATTAAGTGATTAAATCTGGGATGAAATGATATCGGAGATAGTTACGTATATATTGTCTGACTGTGCCTAGGCCTTAGTTAATAAATCATCAAAGTTCTTTAGGCACATCGCTTCTCGACATAATGTTGTTTACAGTTTGGTGGAGGCCGTCAGTAGAAAATCTGTGAAGATTTTATGCAATTTATTTATTCCCGATGCCTCAAAGAGCGAAAAATCTATGCCCACATGTCTTCATTTCTCAAATTTATGATTGTTTACTCATTAATATTTACCTATTTATTTTATTATTCTGTTGTTTTGGCAATGTCTTCGAAATGATATTGGAAGTGATGGTTGAATAAGTGTTTTTAATCAGTATTAGTGGGAGTTGTTTGAAACGTGGATCAAATAATAAATAACAAAATATAAGTAATATATAATAAAATATGTCGGTACAAATTTTCTTATTCAGTCTTTTCTTCTTAGGTTTGACATTTGCTTCACAAAGTCCACGCCCACATTCAAAACATTTTCTCAAAGTCACTTTTTAAATCTTATCCATGTGAACTTCGGCTTCTGCTCCATTTACGTCCACATCACCGCACTTGTAACTTTTGTAACTCATTATTCATTCAGTTTTTGATCATATTTTCTTAAAATACTGTCTTGTAAAGTGCTTTGAACCCGCACTCACAAGGAAAGACTACTCATCAAGTCTTCTATATTATTAGATATTATAACTAGATATTACTAGTTTTAAGACTGTTGCTAGATGCTCAAGAAAACTGGAACATATTAAAAGAAAAAGGATGAACAGTCCAATTAAAATTAACTTAGTCAATGTTAATATACTTTGCAGAGTTATGAAAAAATGTGGAATATTAGGAACACACAGTGTGACTTATTATGAAATAAGCTTTGTTAGAGACAGCCTCGCTTCAGTGCCAGTGCGGGCCCTCAACGCTTGAGTTTTCTTCAAAATGGCAGTTGTGCGCAAAAGGAACTAAAAAAATTAAATATTAAAAAATTCATAATTTTGGATTGAGGACTTTGAATTTTTTATCACTGAAATCAGGATAACAAGACCTACAATTATAGTTAGGAATCAACCTTTATTTTCCAAAATAAAAATCACGTTTGAGTATTTATTAAAAACAACATGAACAGTGTGATATTAAAGTTATGAATAGTATAGGTAAGCTTTTTAATATAAAATAATCAGGTACCTCATTTCTTTCTTTCTTTCTTTATTTTTTATTATTATTATTATTATTATTTTATTATTATTATTATTATTATTTTATTTTTTTTAACTGCTCACTGTTTAAGAACATTTCTTTACATTTACATCCTTTTTTATTTTTTATTATTATTATTATTATTATTTTTTTTTTTTTTTTTTTTTTTTTTTTTTTTTTCATCGATCGCTAGATAATCACATAAAACGAATCAAAGTTTCTAATTTAAAACAACAGATGAAAATTGCATTCAATTGTTTCTGCGAAGGTGCGCGTGCCGGATTGGGCGGGAAATTGTCAGGTGTTAAACACTTCAGGCTATCAGAAAAACACTTGGGTTCAATTAAATTCTGTTACGATGACTACTTTTCGCTTTTTGAATGAAAAACACTGCTTTATTTTATTGTCCCAAAATCTTTAAATAAATGGTGATATGTTACATTGATTTGTTTGAAATAAATTCTTACATCTATAAGGGTTATGTCGTCTGCAAAGATTCCCACGAGCTGAACATTTTCTCTTTATAACTGATTGCTACTTGTTACGATAGATTCATGCACCACCATTAGCTGAAAATGCTTAACAATGCTATGTTTGCACTTAAGAACACTATTCTCACTTTCAGTAATTTTATTTAATGGATTCAGATTTCATTATTATATTATTCTCGTTTAGGTAAACTATTTGCCTTATTGTGTATCTGCTGTGATGCAAGAACATTATGTGCATTAAAGAAGTTAACTTTACTACTAACAAACTACAATAATAATATACTTAATTAAAAAAATAAAAATAAAAAAATAAAAAAATATTTATTTATTATGAAGAAAAGAAAATTTCTTAGTGTGGTATACTTACAGGCCCGAACAGAAATGTATGTAGTGTGTGTGTGTGGGGGGGGGAGCAGTCGACGGCCCGAAGTTTTTGTTTAGAATATAGAATGCAGGAGATGAATTTTCCTGTATTCTCGGAAGTAAATTTAAAATATTTGCTTCATACAGATCGCTTCATCTGACTATAATTTATTTTATTTTATGTTTTACACGTCGACGGACAAAAAAAATAAACTTTAGAAAATATAACAACCGTATAATACTGTTTAATACAGAATTATAATAACGTAAGAATAAATGCTCACATAAAACAATGTAAATGGGAAATGGTAAGTTAAAATTTTGTGACATTTTCCTAACTTTACCCGCATTTCCCGAAATCTGGAAAACCGAGGTCCATGAAATTGATGGCCACAGTACAGACATACATACATATGCACATACTTACAGATGTTTCAGTTAGAATTCGAAGCCGTTATCAACCAATCCTTTAAAAAAATTATGATGCTCCGATTAAGGATATTATGTTGTCTTCGAGTAGCTGTTGGCTTAAAATTAATGAATTAATGAATAAATAAACAAATGAATGAATGAATGAATGAAAAACAGAAAATTGTTTTATCCGTCGATGAACCAAATCAGGAATTTCAGAGAAGTTTTTAAATCACAGGTAACGACAATTAAGATTGATTATTAAAACAATCATCTACTCACCTTTCCTTGAATACAGCACTTATTAATATTGATAATTTTCATCCAGAAATATTTACTTGAAAACTGTCGATTAATGCAACAAATGGTGGTAGAAAACAAGGTCAATAAATTATCAGCCTTTCAAAGGTACTATATATAAAATTATTAAAATATTACTTAAAATGTCTAGCCAATCAACGCAATTTACCTGGGTATTAATTCATGTTTGATCATTTTCTGTAACACTTTATTCCGTGACGTACGAAAGAAAACCTTGTCTTAAAATCGACCAGCGAACTTCACTACATTTATAATGGAAAAAGAAGAAAAAGTAAACAGTGTTTGTGATAAAAAGGAAGATGATTTTAAAGCGATAAATAGTGTCAAAGAAATAAAAAATAAGGATCTAGCAAATAAAACACCTGGACGCGAACAACAAGGATCGTATTTGTCTATAGAACAAATTTTGTGCGGAAGTAAAAAATTGGAGGAATCTAAATCAGACAACAATATTTCTGCCAGTGGAAATTTTGCCGCGCAAATTCCTCCCGGCTTCCGTCATCAAGAATTACGTCAGACGTACAGCAGTTTCCCGCCATTTCCGAGCACCTTTGCCTTGAGATCTCCGTTACCAGACGGATACCCAGTTTATCCAGCAACTAGCACACTACACCATGGCGAAATCTCGAACTGGTTTCAGCATGCTCTTTACCAAAGACAAATGTTTTTGGAAGGTAGGTTTAAAAAAAAAAAATAAAATAAGAACACTAACTAAATAAATAAATTAAATACTGCTACCACTACTACAGCAGTCGTAACGAAATGATAGTAAAAATAGTAGCAATAACAGTAGGAGGGCTAGTTGTAACAGTAGTAGTAGTAGTAGTAGCAGTAGTAGTCATTGACGTAACTTGGGCGTGGCCACACGGACTGTTGCAGGGGTGCAAAATTAAAAACAAAAAAAGAAAAGAAAAATAAGGTAATAATAAAGCAGTAATAAAATAGCGTAACCCTTTCCATTCCATGAAAACTTCCCATCCAGTCCGCTGTTACAAGGCCACATTACTGCCATATAGTAATCATAGGCGTATCTATTATCAAACTAATGAAGCTTAAGCCTTAGGGCCCCGAATCCAGGAGGCAACTTTAGTCCACATTGCTTCAAAATTTTAATCCAGATCAGAGCTGCCATGGTTAAAATTAAAAAATATGAAGACTTGTCACGGAGTGGGCTCATTAAAGAAGATAACCATGGTTACCCTCACCCCTTTGCAGGACCGCCACTGATATAATAAAGCAACAGTGAACCAGTACACAAATTATTTTTATTATATTTTTAGCATTATTACCATTATTTTAGAAGCTGAACTGAGTGATGCCAAAGCTATCCCTGTAGCCACTTTGCGGCTTCTGTTGAATAATATTTGGCCTGCAGAACATCATACCAAACAAATTAATAAAAAAATGTCAGCCAGTAAGCACTGCAGGTTAGCTTGGCGCCGCCCAGAGAGCCCGGACCAGTAACACGCAGCTAGATGTCAGTCACACGTCCCGATAAACCAGCATGTCTTATTATAAGTGCAGTTTTTCTATTTTCTAAGTAAAAACCAAAAAAATAAAATCTTTTCTGGAAAACTCATTTCCAGTAAAATGTTGATCTCCAGTTAATATAAAATGATTAGCTTTCTTTTTTCCATCCTGTATGATTGCTGAGGGTGAAAACGCGGTAAATCGGTGTCTTTCTTGTTCATCTTTAATTTCAACTTTGTTAACTGACAATCTTTCTTAACTGACAATATAAATAACAACATTTTTTTTTTTAAAAACGTTTAATATATTTGCTATTGATTTCATTTTTTGCTATGGCATTAATGGCACAAATTGAGACAAAATCCAATTCAAAGTAAAAAGTCGCTGGACGTAGTAGTGGTAGTAGTAGCAATAATGTTGGTGATGGTTATTTTATATGTGTAGACAGTGGCGGACTGGGTCTAGAATGTCTACCGGGAGAACTTGTAAAAAGGACCATTCAGAAGAGTCCACTTAATGCCAAACATGTTGAAAGGGCCCTCAGGAAATTTACCTGTTCTCCGCCCTTTCGTGCATGTATAAAGTTAAAAGTAAAATAATTTCACAAAAAGCTCAGTTCAGCTTTTGTCTGTCCTCTAGCTCAGCGCAGTTCAGCACGTCGCCAACGTCGTGTCAACATCGACAGGAAGCCAAGACAAGCATATTCATCAATACAGCTAGAAAGACTGGAACGGGAATTTAAGGTAGAAATTATATTCAACAATCGTCCGTTTTAATCTGAAAACTAACTATGTATGTCTAGCGTGATACAGCTATTTGTTTACGCTTAAACTTTGAATATTGAAACCATTTGTTATTTTCCTGCATAGTCAGTGCATCATAATAGGCTCATTAAAGGCCATGCTATGTTTTTTCTGTCTGTTGGAAGGTTCACATAAAAGATATGTTGCTGCAAATCGAAAGAGTACACATTTTTCGGTAGCGGGTTTCTCCTCTAATTATCTGTTATGTTCATAACCATGATTATGAACGATATTATTAAAATTAAATTAAAATTTGTTGACAGCGTCGTTAATACAATATTTCTTCCTTTCTCGTCTTTCTGCTGTTAAGGAACGACAACTCTGGCTAAATTGCTTTGACGTGCGTTTGCGTTGTGAGCTTTGCAGCCAGAGTTATCTTTGACACATTTTGTGTTTCATATTGTAAAAAGCACGTTTTGTGATTGATTCACATTTTAAACCCTATACTTTTTGTCACTTAAGTCGTGATCATGGTGAAAAATAAATACAAAACAAACAAAGAATCTTTTATTTGAGCTTTCCCACAGGCAGGAAACTGTTCACAGTGACCTCTGACAAATCAGGCATGAGTTTCTGAGGTGAACTGATCCTGTTTTCTATGAATCCTCGGACCTTTGCTCTAACCAAAAAAGACTAAAACTAGCTGACATTTTTGTTTAAAAATGAATTCCCTTGTAACGAACATACGTCAAAAATTGCACTAATTATTAAAAAGAAACATTCTCGATAAATGAATACTAATAAATTATATATATGTCTATTTTAGTTATGTTTTACATAAAGTATAAATAGATTATTATTATTATTATTATTATTATTATTATTATTATTATTATTATTATTTTAATTGCTTGGTGTACGTCAATGGCTGCAGGCTGATCGGTATCTGAGTGTTAACAAACGTGTGGAACTCTCGAAAGCGCTGGGTCTGACAGAAACTCAGATTAAAACCTGGTTTCAAAACAGAAGGTATACACGTCCATCTATATTCTAAATTTAACATATTATTATTATTATTATTATTATTTTAAATTTTAAACTTTAAAAAAATGTTTAATTCAAATCTCTCTCTCTCTCTCTCTCTCTCTCTCTCTCTCTCTCTCTCTCTCTCTCTCTCTCTCTCTCTCTCTCTCTCTCTCTCTCTCTCTCTCTACTCCTCCTCGTCCTCCTCCTCCTGTCCCTCTCCTCTCTGCTTCTCTCTACTATATACTGGTACCTTAAATTCATGTCACTTCATCTTTTTCATAACGAAGCCTTTAATATTTTAATATTTATAATAAAATGAAAATGTAATTAATCAGGATCAGTACGTCTGCGTTATTGCATACCACTGTACCGAATACCCACCAGCTCGAATTACTTGTATTTTGTGAACAGAAAAAACTTTGTCCTTGAAAACAAGTCACCCGGTCATCCGTACAGCAAACATTAAGTTAGTGTAGCTGTAGATTTAGACTGTCGCTAACTCTGTGGCCATTTTTTTTTTTTTTTTTTTTTATCACGTTTTATTAATTTATGTCATCTTGCTGAACTGTTTTATCTGGTATTTCTTTTATAACAGAATGGTTATATTTTAAACTTAATGTAAATATTTTGTATATTTTGTTACTGTTGTTGTTGTTTTTGTATTATTAATTTATTTAGTTATAACTGATAGCTACTTATGCATGTATATATATATACCTGTTTTGCATTCATGGTATTTCTTGTCTGTTATATTTATTTCAAATTTGTTTAAACTTATTTTTATTTGTGTGTATTATTTATTTAGAACTAAGTGGAAGAAGCAAGTGACAGCACAAATGAAAAGAGATGGTTTCTTCTCAGCCTCGATTTGGAATTCTCTGACGTCTCTTCCTCCCGGCTGCCACCATCTGCATGCAAACCCATTTTATTATCCATTTGAATGAAATATTTCTACAGGATGCCATCAACAGTATGTTGTAACAGCAAAAATAAAATAAATAACGAATAACGAAATCATTATTAATAAATAATGTAATAAAGTTTTGATAAAATACTGTTTGATTAGACTTTGTCGCTTGCACTAAGTTAATGTCAGACAACTTAAGAACGGATACACTTGAGATTAAGCAAATTCAATATATTCAAACAGAAATAACCGGGGACATTTATTAATTTCTTAAAGAAGCAAGGAAGTAATAATAGGAAGCCATATATAATGTTTAATCAAGCATTATAATTTTGTAAAAGAAAAAAGTAAATTGTTATACAAAAGTATATCTGTTTTTTATAGTAGTGTGTATATTCATCTATTAATCTCTCCATAACTATCTATCTATAAACACGTGCGTTTGTGTATGTGTGTGTGTGTGTCCATATATATATATATTTACTACGCACATTTACTATAGAAAGGTATATATATTGGTTTAAAGTTTAGAAAGCAAGAGAAATGAAAAACGGACTATATTTAATTATGTATGCAGTGCATTTCTCTAATGCGGTTTTAGATTTCTTTTCTTCTTTTTTAAAGACTATTGCAGGCAAAAGAATGTTATAAAAAATAATTATATTAATAAATTCATGTCTGAAATTTCATCTGCAT
>CM022675.1:16624688-16672188 GCA_012295275.1 Chrysomallon squamiferum
ACTTGACATCAAATACAGACACTAAATATAATTACGTACACAAATCTATGTTTGCAATAGCATGATGGGTAATATTTAGTATCGGTTCTGTCCTTGTTAAACTGAAATAATAAACGGATGGATGCATGGATTGATGGATGGATTAATTAATTAATGATATAAATTGTTAAATATTCTGATTTTGTATAGCGCTGCACTTTTAGCGAATAGCATCCTGAGATGCTGTTATAAATACTATTTCCTTAAAGAGAAGCAAACCTCAGGCTTGGATAAATTTGTCGTGGACACTGGTTGGAACGGTAAAAAGCCCGGTGAAAAGCGTGGGATTGATCCCGCGGCTTGTCATCACTGAGGATATAATACTGCGTGTCCTACACTATAATCAGGTTATTTTCAGTTCCAACAAGGTCTGCTGAATCAAAGACTATGGCATGAACTTTGCTATCGATTGGCTATTTTATTTAAATTTTGAAAGATATCTCCGTGACAATCCTATGACTTTCCTACCTAGCAAACAATAGCTTATTATCATATCACTATGTAGGGTTATCAATCCGCCAAGTGAACACTTTTTCAAGGAATAAAAACATAAAAATAATAATAAAAATAAAAATAAAAATAAAAATAAATAAATAAATAAATAAATAAAATAAAATAAAATAGAATAAAACAAAATAATACATTTTACGTAACAGTAATTATTTGTTTCATCATAATCATATAACACTTGTTTACATTATATAACACTGGAGTTGACAGTGACTCTTTAGCCAATGAAATGAAAGGGTCATAGGTCATAGGTAGACCTAGTTTAGTAGCAATCTGGAGAAGTGGAAGGCTGGGACACTGACAGCGAGCGAGGTTTGAATCAAATCAAAATGATGAAAACACAACATATGGTGCCTGATGGCGGTGGAAATGGATTGTCACAGGTATGTCATTAATACTGATGGTAGTCTATATATATTTCGTGCTGAAATGATTAATGGTTATGGCATATTTTTACTCTAAAGTTAAATAGTTTCCTCAGAAATGGTGGTTTATGTAACGGGATCAGCTGGATAGCGGTGTGGTCGTAGGCTTATGTCATATTACAGTATTGTTACGGAAATAATTTTTGTGTCGATAGAATGAGACACTTCAGTTTTAATCATAAGGTATGTAACTATTATTTTTAATGCTTGTTATTCAATATAATTCGCTTTCAAAATCTTGAAGTGAACCTAAATGATCTTGGGATCTGCCCCGGAAATAGGTCATCGCCCATGCTCATTGTCAAAATTCTAACTACGTCACTTCGGCGCATGCGTACTGCGTTTTTATTGTCACTAATCTGCTGATTCACTTTCCTGGATCGTGTGCAAGCGGAAACGTGCAATTTCGACAACTTATTTTATTATTTCGTTTTAATATGAATTCTTGAAATCCATATAGTATTTCTTGAAAATGTTTTCGAATCTGTGATTTGAGTGTGATTATTTTTCTAAGTATGCAAGGGTACAGAACATTGACTATGTGACATTTGTCTGAACGATCTTTAGTTCTATTTTTAGACATGAACAACTCCATTAAACAACTGTAACAGCGTAAGCGTGTAAACAGTATATAAACAAAGAGAATTTGTTTGTGATCTGTGTAAAGCCATTAAAATGATTATAAAACAGTATTTTACCGATGGATTAGTTCAGATAGCAATTATTTTAAGTTTACTCAGGACTGATCTTAATAACTATCTTCATAGTAATTTAATTAATTATCCTGAAGTTCAAGATGTCATTTTGGGTCAGAGTATAGCATACTCACCAGCCAATTTTCACAATCATTTTAACATACTAAACAGCCTTAGTGTACATCCAAAAAGTGTAGATCATGAATACTTTTCCTCGATATTTCAAGAAGTAAGAAGTCTTCCAAGGTTTCAGCGTTTTTATGGACTAAATACAAATATCAATGCATTTTTGGTTGAAACAAACCACGGATTACCATTATCGAATATTATTTCGAGTTCATCACTGAGCAGTCAAAATACTAATGAGGAAGAAAATGACAGTTCAACAACTGATGATGTGCCTGCTGTGGAAGCACAGGATGATTCGAATGCAAATGATAATGCTGAGGAAAATAGCAGTGATCAGCTTTTAAGCAATGACACTGATGTTAATGGTGCTGTTTCTCTTTCATCAGACTTGTTAGGAAGTAATCTTACATCTGAGGTATGAAAAAAAAAAAAATCATTCGTGAAATAATCCAACCCCCTGAAGAACCCCCAAAACATAATATGCTGTTATTTAGTATTCAGTCACAATTATTTGTAGGAACCACTGAGGTTCAATTTGTACATGTATACAAACCAATACTCATAATTGTGCTTTAAAATGTCATCTCATCTAATTTTGATATATTTGCAGCTGTCAAAAAAAAAAAAAAAAAAAAAAAAAAAAAAAAGAGAAAAAAATAGACACAATGAAGAATAAATATTTGTAAATGTACAACTGAATCTTTTTAATAAAAATTTTCAGGACTTGGACTTAATTGAAGTTCTGTGGAGACAGGATATTGATTTAGGTGTTGGCAAAGATGTCTTTGATGTCGATCTCCGAAGAAAACTTGAACAGGAACGAGAACTTGAGTTACAGCAGCAACGTGCAAAGGTTTGTTAGTCTGGTTTAAAATATTAATAATTTGATCACTGATAAATACATACATTTATTTAGAATGTTTATTTTATGTGTTAATGCTTCTGAGTTTAAAATTGCATTGAAATAAGCATTAAAACATAATTGAAGGTATTTGTTAACTTTGATCCTTATTATATATTTTTAATGAATTTATATTAGTTCTATTTTTATTATATCTATACCAGTATTTTTAAATATGTTGTGTGTATTGCAGCAAAACAAGAACAGTTACTATTTTTTTGATTGGTAATATTCATTTTATTTTTCAAAATCAGTTTTCCAATTTCCTAAATAAATTTTGTGTATTTAAGAAAAAAAGATATATTATTTGCAAGAAACACTCTGAAATAAACTTTTCCTGTTTCATATTTTATTGTATATCAATATTCAGTTTTTTGAAGAAGAAAAAACTTAGATAATCTTATTACATTTCACAACAGACACTTAAAGTTTATTTTATGTAAATTTATTTTGCAGCAAAAACAAGAAGAATTAATACGACAAAAGAAGGAGGAAGAGAAGAGACAGCTGAATCAGCAGTGGTTATCTCAGAATTTTATGCAAGATGGTGAAACTGGTAAATAAGTTTATCCATTTCATGTGTTTTCACTTAATAACAGGTACCAGTAGTTAGCATCACAAGTAAGTAAAGCTTGGCCAACAGCCTAAAAACAGATCTATTTTATAATAATAATTATTTAATAGATTGTATGTTTATAAATCTCCAGATAAATGTTACAGCCTGTTCATGTTTTGTTTTACCATTGGATATTCTTAAAACTTGAATTAATTTAAAGTTATTTATACTATTTTACCATTTTCTCCTAATCTGATATTCTGAGCTTAGAGCATAAAGCTTTAAATAGAAACTATGAAATTTTCTTGACAATAGCAGGACAGGTAGAATGTACACAACAGAAAATCTGTATGAACATGTTAGTATTTGATATGTGAGATATATTTTTGTTGTTGACAGGTGAGTGGTTACCTTTGGAAGCTCCTGCTGCTGGATTGGAAACTGATATTTTTAATGCATCACATGTTGCTGTAAGTTGCACATACATATTTAAAACAATATATAAAAATAGATGAACATACTGTTTAAAAATTTGTCCTAAATGATAAAATATGCTGATTAATACAAAATATTAAAAATTTAATGCCCATTTTATTTTATATTTTATATTGATTTCTATTTTTAAAAAGCTGTTACACAGAGTTTCTAAGTTAATGTGTTATGTTTAGTTGTTTAGTGTTTTCTAATGCAACCTTTTTTCAAAGATAAAAAGAAATATGAAATTAACATGTTAAATTTCCTTCCAGGAAAATTTCTCACTTGAGGAAGCACTGCAGATTTTATCTTCTCCACCAGTACAGGAGAAAGTGGAGAGTTTTATTCCAACTGAAAACACAACACAGATTCCAGAACTTCTGCCAGTGACAAATTTACAGCAGACAGCACCAGTGCAGCCAGTACAATACTTCAACAACTACGTGGAAGAAACTGTACCTCAGTTTCCAAATCACACAACTCAGGTACATTATGTTACTGCATGTTACTTAATATTTTACCAGATGTCTTCACAAATAAATTTAATATTTGTTTTGGACTTGCATTAGTTGTAAATAATCTGCCTTAGTATGTCAGCTTGTAATAAATTGTATTCACTTAAAAATTAAAATATTTATCACAGAATTTCCTTCACTTTGACTGACTTTCTATTTATATATTTTTTTAGTAGTTTTTAATCTTACTCTGCCATTTGTATTATTTTATATAGAATGATTTTATCATGTATGAAAAACATTTATTAACATATTTGTTAAGTTAGGTTTTTGTAAAGTATAAATCTGAGTCATTCAACCCAAAATAGTTTCACAAGTTTAACAGTCTGTTTTCAGTGTGTAATACTTGTTCTTCTGATTTTACTTGTTTCATTTTTGTGTAAAAACAAAAACAAGGACACCCTAAATCTTTAGAAAAAATATGCAAAACATTAAGTAAATGAATATGATGACAAAGATGTATTAACCTAAATGATGTCACAAGAGAGGAAACTCTGTTTGAAAACAGCAGGTGGTGACTGTGTGTGTTGTCAGTCATACTGAGTAGTGAGGCAACTCATGATACAGCTTATTGGTGATGTCAGCAAACAGCTGTAGGCACTGTCAGGTCAGATGACAAGGAAGGATAGTGCTGGCTGTGAGATGGTGTTTTAGTGGAAATGCTAAGTTTACTGATATGTTATGTAGAAGTACTGTCCTGTCTCTGAAACATTATGTGCAGGTCAAACTATTCATTTTCAATGCAACTTCTATTTATGTAAATTATAGTATAAAAAGGTTTATAGAAGTTCTGTTGAAAATAAATACATAATAATATTTTTTATTTTTGTTGAGAGGCCAGTTTATTTGAAATATTTGTGATTTGTGATATGACTTGGTAAAAATAATTTCTAAATGCTAACAATAGTACTGCAGTTCATCTTTTAACTAACTGACATTGTGTTTGAAGTAGATTTTATTTTAAATTCTTTTAACTGTTGTGCTTCTATTCCAGCCACAGCAGCTGCCTCCAGCACAGAATGGCGGACAAGCTGACAGTTTTCTTGAATGTCTTGCTGACTTGCTCGACTTCAACCACCTCACACAGGAGGACTTGGATGCCTCCCGAAATCCTGAGTCTGAACTCCTGTCAAACACGTGCCAGATGAACAACAGCAATGTGCTCATACAGAACGCCACTCTGCCACAACCAGCACCTAACAACACATTACCCACTCCTCTCACTGCTAACATGGGACTGCCGATGGCTATCAGCAACAACACCAATGGTTCGTGCATGTCACAGCTAAATGACACAGGTCAGTTCTTGATTATTTGCTTCAGTCTTAATGAGCATTTTTGATATTAGTGATTAAACTGTGCACTTTATCTAACACATTTTGATATAGGTACAGAAAAATATCTGAACTTTATTAATAGCTTAAATCTCATTTAGCACATTTTGACATTAGTGTTAGTACAGAGCACATTTTGATGTAGAACTTGATGATTATCTTAAATCTCACCTATCAAACTTTCACATTATATTATTAATGCAGAGAACTGAATCTTCTCATAATTCTTCATGATGAAACAGTGTTTTGAATACATACATAACAGATATTTTTTACTGAATGTTGTCATTATTATTATTATTATTTTTTTTTTTTTTAAATTTGTCTCCAAATTGTGATTCTGAAAACTAATGACCATAGAATTTGTAAACATTTTTTTTTGATTCAGAGTATCATAGATTAAAAAAATAATGTAGACTATTTTAAATAATTGAAAGTATGAAATTAATTTTTACTTCAGAAAGCACATTCAGATGGATATACACATTTTCTTGAAGATTCAAACAAATGTAATAATTCATTGTTGATAGTTTTCATTATAGAAGCTGTGGTCTGCTAACATTTTAAATAATTTGTCTTTTTCAGCATTTCTGTCCCAGGCAGAGAATTTCAGTTCAACTGTTCCAGCAGTGGGCAGTTTTGAATCACTGGACTGGGAAGCAGAAGACATTTTCAGTAATGTTACCACAATGAACCAGCCTGGAACACTGGCCAATGTGTCTGAACTCGTTCTACATGATGAAGCTATTCGCACAGGTAAATCTTAGTTTTTTTTTTAATCTCCTCTATAGTTACTTTGTGCAGCTAAAGATATTAAAGCAGATATTTGTTAGATGTTGTTTATAACTGTCACAGTGACACAGGTGTTTGTTATTACATGTAGGGAATATAGGCATTAGAAGATTATGGCAGAATTGTGACAGTAGTTTTATTATTGTGATGATATTCACTAGATAAATAACAATCAACAAGAATACAGCTTGAGTATTTTATTTATTTATAAGAATGTTTTTGTGATTATATACAATAAAATAAACAGAAGTGTGAAAACCTAAGTTAAAACATAGAATCATTTGAACCCTAATTAAAGATGGAATTGGTGACAGAAAAATAAAGTAATTACATTAATATAAAATGAAACAAATACCCAGATTTAGATTCTGAATTTTTCTTGATGCCTGTATATATCGGATTCCTGTAGACATTAGTGAAAACCATAGAATCAAAGAGAAAAGAGAAGTTAGCCTTGGTTGACAAATTTCAAAACTGTGTTTGTTTGTCACACAAAATTAGCTGTATCTTGGCTGCAAATTTACTTAACAGTAAAATTTGATAACTATCTTTAAAAAGTTCGTTATCACATATTTTCCTGTAACAATGTTATTTTGGATCATCAAACAGAACTAATTATTTGGATATATTAGCAGTTAAGGGCAATTTATTTATGGATTATAATTATTAATACATTTTTATTTAATATTAGTAATTAATTTATCTTTTCTCTGTTTCATACATAGACATGTTAAATTAGTACTTAAAATTATTTATAGATAGTTTATGCAAAAGAAATGTATGAGCTTTTAGTAAAGTTGTTTAAAAATATATAATTTGGTGTATACAGTTGTGGACAATGAATGTAATAAATTTAATTGTAAACTAATTTTTAAAAATTGACATTACAGTTTTAAAATTATCAGGTGTAATGTATGCGTGTGGTTTCAGAAAATGAACAGGATATATTTGATCTTTTAATGTGTAGGACTTCAGACAATAGACATGATATATTTTATCTTTTAATGTGTAGGACTTCAGACAATGGACATGATGGACGCATCGGCCAGCGTGGCCTCTGATCTGCTGCTGGATGAAGTGAGTGAAGATTCTGCTATTGAGTCCATGGGCAGTGCATCGCCATTTCAGGTACACACTGTCTGCTCATTTCTCTGGTAGAAACACCAGGTATCATAGAAAACAATGTTATAGCCTCTGGGTTTTTTACTTTCACATTATTTTTAATATTTAATTTGTTTATTGTTTTTTTTTTTCAGTAAAATATCTTAAATGTGAAAATTTCAGTATATGTTAAATAATATGAAAAGCTAACCTAAAATATTGCACTGATACTACATGCATTACAGCAATGTCTGCTTCTGCTAAAAATTTAGTATTTATACAAACAATCTGAATACAGATTCTGCTTCATTGAGAGTGTTAGAACTGCAGAACTACAGAAAAAGCTCAAAGTCATATAATGTACACTCTAGATTAGTATTAGAAGATATATTTAAAAAATATAAAAGCTTTCAGTGCTGTTCGTGTAATGTAAGAATTACATGCTGTTTGCTGCCATTAAAATTGATTTTAACATTTATTTAAACTTACTGCAACAAACTGTAGAAATCACTGATAAAACTTAGAGGTTTTTAATTTGATTTTAAATATTTAAATACATTGCAGCACGAAGCAGAAACTGTTGATGGAGTGGAAGGTGCTACTGGTGGAAGTGACTACGGCACTGGAAGTCCAGACTACTCAAAGACGTCAAAGTTGGAACCTGACGACTTCCGCTACTCCTACAGCGGCTCCTACAGTGGCTCTGAATCACCACACACTAACTGTTCAACATCGTCCAATGACACAGACTTCAATCGTCCATCCAGCGGTCCACCAAAACACGTCAAACACAATCACACATACCCACTGCAGCCCGGGGAGACACCGCGGGAGGTGAAAGCTTACACCAAAGTGGAGAAGTCAAAACACAAAGGTCCTTACAGCAGGTAACAGTTTCATTCATTAATATTAGACATTGAATGTTGGATTTTAGTTACATTATTAATAGGGGATACCAATATTGAAACAAAATGTGTTTATAAAGTAGATTTTTTTTTATATACATTTGATACTGATTGAAATGTTTGAAATGTGACAGTGATAACAACAATTTTGAAAGTATTAACTATCAAAAATTTTCTTTGTCTTAAAATGTTCTGTTATTATTAAAATATTTTTCACTAAGTATAATTTTAAAAAGTTACATTTTTATTTGTGATTACAACTATTAATATTCTGTCTTTAATTATTATTTCAGAGATGAGAAGCGAATCTGTGAATTAAACATTCCATTTTCGGTGGATCAGATAATCGACGCCCCGGTTGAAGAGTTCAATGACATGATGTCCAAGTACAAGCTGACCGAGCCTCAGATACAGCTGATTCGAGACATTCGACGTCGAGGCAAAAACAAGGTGGCTGCCCACAACTGTCGCAAGCGAAAAATGGGAATCTTGATTTCACTGGAGGATGAGCTGGAGGAACTGAAAGCGGCCAAAGACAAACTGCTACGAGAGAGGTCGTACATTGACAAGCAGACTCGCGAGATGAAGGAGAAGTTCAGCTACATGTACAGAGAGATTTTCAACTCCCTGCGAGACGAACACGGCAATCCGTATGACGCCAATGAGTATTCACTACAGCAGCTTAGTGACGGCAACGTTTTCCTTGTACCCCGCCCAGTCCCGTCCGATGACAGCTCTCTGAAGACCACCAAGAAGAGAAAAAATGATAAAAAATAAAGACTGGTGAAAACAAGATCTCCATTTAACTGCAGCCACACTGTTTTTCTAAAACATGAAGAAGAAATGTGCCTGAATTTTTACTGTAAGCCAATAAGAGAATTTCAATCATTACCACATCACACACATCAGCATATCAGACATTTTTATCATTTCTCATTTTGTTTCTCTTTAATGGTGATGGCTTATGTTTTTAGTGGTACATGATTATCCTTTTTTTACTCCATATATTTAAAATAAAAAAGTAAATGCAGGTACATAATTTTAATGGACAGCTTTCAATATCTGTATGTATTGTATACTGCTTAGAAGAAAGTAAAATGTAGTGTATTGCTAATGTGCTCACTGTCAGTATCAAGTGATGAGGCAGTTGTTTTTTTTTTGTGTTTTTTTTATTATTATTATTATTTCCATAACCATCTACCCAGTTACTAATTTGTACAGTTGATCTGTATAATAATGGTTGCTATAGTGATTAAATTTGCATATTTTATTACTATGTGTAGTGGATATTGGTTGTTTATTGGGTACACATACCACTCTGTTCTGTGTCACAAGTAAGCCACAACTTCATTTTAACCCGTGCTGATAAGCATACCCTGCAGAATACACATACTAATGATTATAGTGGGTTTGAAAGGAAATGTTGACAGAGAATTGTTTTTATTTATTGTGTTATTCAGTATAATTAATTTAGAACTGATATTTGGTTATTTGTAGGTGTATCCTCAAACAAACAAATTGGTATGGGTATATGAACATGATAAAAGAAAAAACTTCCATCTCCTTTATTAATATACAACTAATAAAACTGCAGTGTGATATGTTTAGAGCTGGGGTTATTCTGTGAGAAAATTAAGAAGAAATTTAGATAAGCAATGATGATGTTGGGATTTTGGTGGTAAACTTGAATTTTCTGTGATAAATTGTTTAGTAATTATTACACATTAACAAACAGTACATGGTGAAACTTGAAATAAAATATTTCTAATTATTTTAATTTATTTCATTATTATTATTTTTTCTTTATTTAAGTGATTTAAATGCAAATATGAAAATACCCATTTATTACTTTTAAATTTTATTATGATTAATTATTTTATTTTAAATTTTTCGAGAAATATTATTTTAATATTTCTGTATGGTAAATAGACAGGAGTGTGAACTTAAGGAAATTGTATAGTTGAACACACTGACAACTTAGAACAAGATTTCTTATCACTTTTTTGTAATGTTTTTTCTAATCTTTGTTTTTGTAGAGTGGTAAGCCATTTTCAGGTTGTCATACTGTACAAGTGTCAAAATTTCACAATTTTAAATGTGTCTGAAGACTTTTGAAAACAAGTCTGTGTTGTGATGTCACTGCTGGATAATCCAGTGTAAATTATATATGTTGTAAGATTTCTGTTATTCACAATAACTCTTGATGTTTTATAAACCCGCCCAGAACAGTTTATTTTTTGTTGTAACTTTAGGTTATTATTATTATTACCTGTTTATTTTTAGTTTTTTTATTTGTTTTTACTTTTATGGTGTTTTGCAACTTGAATAACAAAAACTAGAAAATTTAAATATTTGTTTTCATTTGATTTGTTCGAATTGTTGATTTTTATGATGCTTCACAAAGAGGTCATTTAAATATTTAAAATTTTTAAAATGTAAGCTGGATGATACCATTAAAACATTCCCCTTTTTTATGCCAGTGACTTTGTGCTACAAAACTTTTAAAATAGTGTGATACAGTTTTCATCAAATGCTTTATAATTTCTTGTACATACTGCATGAAAATCTTCAACAGAGATTTGCAATTCTTTGTAGGTTTTCTTATTTTTTCTTTTTTTTTTTTGTTAAAGAAAAAAATGACATTTGTAACATAAGTTAAAAATAAAATTCACTCATTGAATATTGCTAAGTTGTACATTGCTTCATAGTGTGATATGCTAGTGATGTAAAACATTTTAAAGTAAAATATATAAAAATAATGAAATGAAAATCATGTTGTTAATTTGTGTACATTCATCTGCATAAACTGAAATATTTGTGAAGTCACTGACCTTTGACTAATCAAATTATTAAGGTGTTTTTTTAATCAGAAAAAAATTGTTGGATTAATTATTATTTTAATGTTTTTATTATTTGGTGGGTTTTTTTAATTGTTTTTTTTTTTTAGTTGAACAGTATATATATATATATCTTTTTTTTTTTTTTACCTGGTAGTTTCACCTCAGATTTCATAACATTCGTTCCCAACATTTTAATTTTCTTTTTATGTAATTATTTTCTCATCAGTGGATGGATTGATGGTAGAACATTTTATTTCATAAACTTGAAATATATGTTTGACTGAATTGATATAGAAATGTTTAATATGATACAAATAGAAGAAATTTTATTTTCTAAGATAAAATAAAAAAATGGTTGACACTATGAATGGTAGAAATATTAATATGAAACAGATGATATACATTTTTTTTTCTTTAACTAAATATTTTTGACAGAATTGATGGTTCATATGAAACAGATAATATAACTCTTTTTCTTTAACTAAATAATGTATTTGATAGAATTGATGGTAGTTAATAAGAAACAGATGGTATACCTTTTTTCTTTAACTAAATATGTTTGATAGAAATGTTTATACGAACAGATAACAATTTTTTCTTTAAATAATGTTTATCAGAATTTATGTAACTAAATTTTATATTGATGGTAGAAATGTTCTAACACACTGAATTATTTCTTTGACTCTTAGTTTGTTTCATGTCACACAGTTTTAGAACAATACATTTTGTTTGTTGGCAGAACGTACATGTTTAGCACCTGTTAATATGGAAATGCTCTGACACATGTAACAATTACCGGTGTGAATATATGTTAACATGTATCAATGCTGTATGATTGTAACTGACCTGTTGATAGAAACTACTTGGAGAGTTAGGAGCTGACCAGACTGCCTGATACTCAGTTCACATAATAACATAAACGTGTCTTCACTTTTTCTAGGGATCTCAATATCTGCATTCTCTGTATTTTTTTTAAAATATTGCTAGTAACTTTTTTATTCACTTTTTTTTTTTTGGTTTTTTTTTTTTTTTGCTTTCTGCTGTAATGTTATTTATTTACTAAATTGCACCTAATTTCAGACTTTTTCATTTATTTCTGTTTTTAAGAACATTTGATCTTTTAAACAGTAAAAATTAAATTTTAAAATTTCCTAACTGCAACAATAAAGGAAAAAATAATTTGTGATTATTACCTTCAGCTGCACAAAAATGTTTAACTGTTAAAATTAGTTTCATGCCTTGAACACTAACTTAAAAAAATAAAAAATAAAAATAAATTATTATTATTATTATTTATATTTTATTTTTTATTTATCGCACAGCTAAACAGAGCATTTATTCTTTGCCTAGAGTTGCACTGAGTATTGTAAACTGTTTTATTAGTTTTATGCCTGAAAAATGAATATTATTTTGATAATTTCTTTCTTTCTTTTCTTTAATATATCAGGCTGTTAACTCAAGGAAAGCTGAAAGAATGTTTGTTAAACATTTGTGATTGTTGAAACCAGTGCTATGGAGAGGGCATATTGTTTTGTTAAAGTTTGTTTTACATATATTAGTTATGTATAATATATATTAGTTTGATTTTGTAGATAATGCTCTGTTACAACAAACTAACATCTCAAGGGAAAATTTGGTTTCTGCAAAATGAAACTAAGCTTCATAACTGTATGTTTTCATTATATATTGAAATAAAATATAATTTAATAATACTTTTTCTTTGTACTTTTTTAGTGTGCATATATATATATATATATATATATATGAAAACTTTAAAATTTATTCTCCTGTATGTTAATAAAGCAAAACATACAGATTCATATATACATCTTGATCCATGACTCAATTAAACCATTGTCTTTGTGAAAACTAGTATGCTATGACATATTTTTACTTATTAGGATTTGCATAATCATCATCTTACTTAAATTGGGCAACATCGGTGCTCATTACTTGTAACATTAATATACTTTTATAGTTACTGCATGTATGCATACTACTAGTTTATCTCTTGCAAGTCAACCACCAATAGTATCAACTTCTCTTCTTTTCATTTAAAACATTATACATACTTGTCAGTGGTGTGTCCCATGAACTGCATAATAATAATGGATATTTTCATCAACTATAATAATATAAACAAAATAGATTTAGAAATGATTTTATCATTGTTATTTCAGTTAAAAAAAAAAAAAAAAGGTTGGATTCAAACAGAACATTATTCAAATGGCTTTGTACTGTAAAAGATCTGGCTGCAAATTTTGCCTAACAAAATAATGTTTTGGTATTTGACATTTTTCAAATTTACTACTGAAGTTTTAAATGATCTCTGGGCAGAGTTGCTGAAGAGAAAAAGTCTAGCTAACCAGCAGATCCTTGATCTATCTTCCCTACATCTGGAAATCTGTGATGAACAGTGCTTAAAGATTTGGGGAAACAGATGACTGAAATATTGAAATAAAACAACTTATTTAACCAACTGTACATGACAGTAAATGAAAACAACAAAACAGATTATATACATAATATAAATATTTATTTTTCATGTACAATGGAACACATTGTAAACACATGTGCCTGTCTTGTTTCACTGAACTGTGTTATTTCAACAATTCATTCATAAAATTATTTTTATATTCAGTCAAATATTGTATCAGACTTCCTTTATTTGAAAAACAAAACATAAAGGCAAAGTATAAAAAAGATTAAGTAAATCAGCTTGCAGTTCATGAATGTGCAAAAAAAAAGAAAAAAAATTCCAATTTATATTTATTTTAATTTTTAATGTTACTTTTTTGTTTCAAATTTAAATTATTTTATTACACCAGTGTCTGTCCAACTAACACTTACAAAACTGTTATGAATTCCAGTGCCTTAATTTTGAATTCTACATCTCATTTTCTGTACAAGTTTCCAAACATCAGAGCCAAATTCTGATTTGTCAAGCATTTCTTTACATTCATATTTGTACTTGTTTTTTTCATCATGATCTCCAGACTTTATTTATATAATGTTACATATAACATAAATGTGTCCCTAACAGTATCAACTACATAACTCTATTTATACATATATATATGTATGTACCAACATATATATGTTAATTTTTTTTTTAGTCTTCATTGTTTTATCATGTTTAAAATCATATACTGTTTCAGCAGTCTTGTAGTGGATTTCAGAAACATGATTACAAGTGTACAACATAATAATGCATAAAAATCAATGGAGAAGTTAGGTGGCAGGTGGGAAGTAAAGTCAGTTCTAAATGGGGAAGGGGAGGTAACTCCTCTTGGCATACAGTTCAAATACAAATTCTGATTTTTTTTATCTTCTTTATAAAGAAACTAATTTCAATATTAATATTATAATTATGTGGGATTTTTTTAAAAGCTGGAACAGCCCCATTTAATCTTTTTAAAACAGATCAGTTCAAGAATACAAACTAAAATCTGGCCTCTGACCTTTTCTGTAGTAACACACAACAGAACTAAATGTATCATCATTTGGAACATTTTTTTTCCATTTTTCATATATGTTTTGCAGTGTGTGTGTGTGTGTGTGTGTGTGCAAGGCTGAAAAACAACATAGTCTAAGCAAAATAAAAAATAAATTAGCCTGGATCATACAATGGTAGATGTTGGTAAGATCCATCAGAATAGTTTAATCAATGTCGTTCACATTTAACTGTAAACAGGAAGATTCTGTGAGTATTGTGTTTGAATTTTTAAAATATATTTTAGTAACCTCTATATAATTATCTCAAAAACAGTGTTCTGTGGTCATATCTAAAGATACACATTTTCTACAGAAACTAACTGTATATGTTCTAAAATATATATGTATTTGTGCTTAAACTTCTTTGGTGCAGAATTCTTTATGAATTGAGGGGGATAAAAATTTAAATTTTATTTTATTATATTAAAAATCTGTTTCTGAAAGTATTTTTGTGTTGTGATATCATAAGGCATTTATTTATTATTAAACAGATTTGTAATGTATAAACAAATTTCTAGTACAAGAATTGCTGGTTGCAATTATAAATGTTTTTAGAAAAAACAGAAAAATTATTGTCAAGTACTTTGTGAATAATCATAATAATAATGAATGAAAAAAAAAAAAAAAGGTATAATACTCAAGTTGTGATATGTAAGACATATTTTTCTGTTATTTGTTGTAAGTGAAGGACCAATCTACCTAACACGGAGGAGGTTAGTCGTTTTAGTACTAACGTTTTAGTACTAACGTGTTAGTCGTTTCAGTACTAACGTGTTACTCGTTTCAGTACTAACGTGTTACTCTTGTATACACAAAAATTCATATTGCTCCTTGCACTGTGCATAGTTTTACCTTATTTTGCATAGCAATAATTATAATAATAAATAAAATAACAATAAAGGTGAATCTACTAAGTTATACTATAATAATCACTGATTATTTGCTCACAAACATATCAGACTTTATAAGACCTTTTCTTTTTTTAACTGTTTTCCTCCAGGAAAAAAAATATAAATAAAGAATTAAAATAAAATATCCAATAAACCAACCCATCTTGATTAAGTTTTAAGTAAAAAATCTAGATGACCAGAAATGTGTCATGGTAAACAAAATATTATCTTTCTTATCTTTACAAAAATAACTTTCACTCAATATTTCACAGGATTTCTTAATAATCAACACTGCTGTTGATAAAAATATTTACCAAGTTATTTTTTGTTTCTTAATAAATTATGATAGTTAAAGATGCTCAAAAATTTATATTCTATATGCTATGAGATATGCTTATATCTAGATATATATCTTATAGCCAATGTATATATACATATATATGTTGTCTATAGTTAAAGATTTATTCAATAAATGAAATGTATAATTGTTTATACTGGTATGTCACATTTTAAAAATAAGATTTTGTTAAGATACATAATTCACCTTGACATTAAATCAGGTAAAAATATTACTACAGGTAAAAAATATTCTAGAAGCTAAATTGTCTGGTCTGTGATATGATTAATTACACTGATATAATGATGAAATGCAGGTAAAACTAAGGTAAATGATGCTACAGAAAGCTGGATTTAATTATTCTAAGATATAAACACACAATGGATACAGGTTAAAACTACAGGTAAGCAATGATACAGAAAGTCAGGTTTAAATGTCTGAATAGATGAAAATGTTTTAGGTACGAGATGAAAAATGGACTGGATTATTTTATGATATGAAAACTTTATACTGATATGTTTTTATGATATTTCTAACAGCTGAATCTGATTATAGGATGAAATGAAAACACATCAGTGAAGTGTAAGTTTTCTAGAAGGCCGGGTTTGTGTGTTCTATTATACACCCGCGACAGTACTTCTTCACCACTCTGTACGTTTCCACAGACAGACTGCAGTCCTGAATGTTGAGCTGAGCAAGTCCACGACAGTGATATGCGATAATTGCTATTCCTTTGTCTGTGATTCCGTCACACGACTTCACACTGAGTTTTCTCAGCTGAGGACAGTTTTCAGCTAACAGCTGAAGCCCAGCGTCTGAAATTTCACATTTTCCAACGTCAAGCGACCTCAGACGTGGACAGTTACCTGAAAGATATTCTAACGATTCATCTGAAACAGCCTCACATCCTCGCACATTGAGATACCTCAGTTTGGGGCAGTGTTTGGCAATGTACATGACCCCCACATCCGACACTTTGTCACACTTAGCAACACTGAGGTATCTCAAGTGTTCCCCAAGTTTAGACAACTCCCACAAACCAAGGTCCGTAACTCTCTTACAGTCACTGACACTAAACTCGCGGAGGTAAGTACAGTTGTTGGCGATGTATTTGATGCCGATGTCTGTGATGCGCATACATCGTCTGAGATAGAGGAACTGCAGCTGACTGCAGTGTGACGTGATGACGCCGAGGCCAACGTCTTCCAGTGCGCTGCAGTCACTCATGTCAAGGTAGCGGAGGAATATCTGATGTTGGTTGTGTGATGCTGTCTCTGACAACAGTTTGTCTGTCAAACTTATACACGTGACAAGAGAACAACCTGAAACACACGTAACAAACACAAGTCTTATTCTCTAATAATCTGACAATAAATACATTATTGTGTGTATGTATGTGTGTGTGTGTGTTTGTGTGTAAAAATATGTATGTAAAAACTTAAAACCTAAGTATAAAGTAACAAGGACAAATAATTTATCTATAAAAAACATAATAATTCTGAATAAGTAATAAAAAGTAGATACATAAATGGAAATATGTAAAAATCCAAAACATTAATAAAAAATGAATTAATTGTTTATTATTATTTTTATTATGTTTTTAATAAAATTAAATATATATCAAAGACTGAGTCTTTGGTAAATCTACAAAATATATTTTTATTATTACAGTTGACTGAATATTTGACTGAAATCCTTGAATATGAACAGTAAACAGTTTACAAGCCACAAGTACAAGCCACATATACGTGCACACACATTCATTCTCTCTCTCTCCATCTCAAACATGTATAATAAATGAAATACATTAAATTGAAATATTAAAGTCTACTCATACAAATATCTGTACAGAAACAATGTAAAGAGATAAACAAACTCAGAAACTCTGATGGACTTGCAGAAAACATTACCTGTGACATCAAGATGCTCCAGATTGACACAACTGGACACAACATCAAACAGCGCAACGTTTGTTATCTTAGAACACATCTTCAACTCGAGGTATCTCAATTCAGGACACCGTCTTGCAATAACCTTTAACCCTTTGTCTGTCAACTGCTCACACCCATTCAGATTCATTCTTTCTAGAATGACGCACACTTTGGGTGTGTTGTAGCTGAGTCTCCTCATCAGATACTTCAGTGCTCTGTCGATGTTAACATAACTGTTGTTTATAACTATACTTGTCCATAGCAACGGGTGTTCCCAAACAAGGCGGTACCATCGCAGACACACCCTGGCACTGCGACACAGATGATCTGTTGGCAAGTTGGACAGAATTTTAAGAACTATATCATCAGTAAGCAGTTCAAACAGGGATGGACGGACGTATGGATACTTTCCTTTTGATGTCCACATAAGTTTATCTGTGTCTTGCAAGTCCATCAGCTTCATTTTGGACTTCATGGCGTCCATCTGCGACTCAATGTACCTCGGATCATACACTGTGTTTTTGTACAGGTGGGTTACTCTCTCCGATTTGGAGATCACTGGTGAAGCTGATGGATGGTGAAGTTTCTGTTTGGTGTGCATCTGAACATAATAGTTTGATGACTTCAAGTCTGGGGAATTAGCAAACGACACACTCTTGGATTTACCACAGTCTGTCAAATGTCTGTCTGTCTGCATGTTCCCTTTGAAGGTTGTCATGGCAGTGGGTGGATAATTGTAACTGGCGATATCAGACGCAATCCCAGAACTTGAGTCATGGTTGGACTCAGAGCCTGGAGCAGTTACTTGATCTGCAAGAAATAAACACCAGTTGTTAATAAACACCAGTTGTTAATAAACACAAGTTGTTAATAAACATCAGTTATTGATAAACATCAGTTATTAATAAACATCAGTTATTGATAAACCACAGTTGTTAATAAACACCAGTTGTTAATAAACACCAGTTGTTAATAAACACAAGTTGTTAATAAACATCAGTTATTGATAAACCACAGTTGTTAATAAACATCAGTTATTGATAAACCACAGTTGTTAATAAACATCAGTTGTTAATAAACATCAGTTATTAATAAACATCATTGTTCACAAACATCAGTTATTAATAAACATCATTGTTAATAAACATCAGTTACAAATAAACTTCAGTTACTAATAAACACTTTTCAAACATGCACCAAACCAGACAGTGGGAAATACTGTTTAACTTCCTTTGAATAAAAATAAAAAACATGTCAACTTTATCAAGCAATGTTTATTGTGGTGAATTTAAGAAGAACAGAATATGTCATAGATATACCTACACATGAATACTGTTGTCAGATACATGTAAAATACTCATATTTTTATATGAATATATTTATGTATGTATGTATGTATGCATATTTGCTTTACATGTGCATATTATACTTATTATGCATTAGATGTGTATGTGTGAGTGTATGTATTTTTCTCACAATTAAGTGTTTAAGTTGCAAATGTCTGTGTTTGTGTCTGCACCTGCCTGCATGTTTATCTGTTTTTATTACACAAACATTAAAAGATTAATCTTCATTCACATCTGAAACATTGTTAACTGAATGTTTTCACATCTATACAAGTGTAAAACAACTACAACAGCTGAAATAACAACACCTCACACACTGTAAAGAATTTGATGATAAGAGAAGTGAGAAGGAGAAGTTTTAACAAGAAGTTACAGGATTTGATTTGTCACTTTTGTCGCTGTTTGTCTCAGGAAGTCGTCAGTTCCAGTACAACTTTGTCCACCAAGTAAACATTTCCACCCAGACTGTGTTTACCATTTCTTTCTTTTACTCTCTTTATTTTTACTCTGTTTTCTTCAGTATCTTTATTTTTTCTTTTCTTTATTTATCTTTTCTTTTTCTTTCTTCTATTACACTATTTATTTACTCTGTTTTCTTTAATATCATCTTTTTTCTTTTCTTTATTTCATTTTTTCTTTACTATTTTATTTATATATGACTTTTACCTTTTTTTCTGGTTTATATTTTCTGAATTCATATGTTTTGGTGTTAAACATTCATTTCTTATTTATTATTATTCATTCATTTATTCTTTATCTTCATTTGTCTGATATTATTTATTCCTTTAGTTACATTTTTTTTATTAATAAAATGATTTTGGTGAGACATGAATACATATTACAAATTAAATGTGCGTGTGTGTGTTGTATATTGTAGAACCTCAGGTTACGAACCTGATTCCAGAACTCGGTTTGTAAACCAAATTGCATCTAAACCAAAGTGATGTCAGACACCCAAATGCCACTCTCATGTTTTGCAGTTATTTCTTTCTTAACATCTACTGTGATACGTTTATACTTTCCAACAGCATTATCGATTCACTTTTTTTGTTGCGCGCCATATTGCATAGGGTATAATAAAACATATACACATAAAAGCAGCAACACTAAAACATGCGAGCTTGGCTTTGACGTAAGCATCTATTCTTATCTTTACTAGATGTTGACATCAAAAGAAAGATTGTCATGGCAAGTTGCTGTAGTTTGTAACTCAGGACATTATTCATAAACCAAGACAAAAATTACACAAGATCAGGGTTTGTAACCCAAGATTCCACTGCATATATATATATATATATATATATATATATATATATATATATATATATATATATATCATAAACATTAGAAGAAATCTCTCTCCCTCTCTCGCTCGCTATATATATAGATATGTAGTTAAATGATTTAAACTATAACAAACCTACCCATGAAAGTCACTTTCAGTTCCACCATTTTGTAATTTAACTGTTTAAATTTCACACACAGTATTCCTTTGTTTTGAAAATTATATTTCCATTCCAGTAAACAAATAATAAATAGGTTATAAAAGGAAAAATATTCTGTATAAATGTTTCCAGCACAGTATTTAGAGAAAAACTTGATGCAAACACAATTAAAAGTTGATATGTGTAACAATTTCTTGTAATTTTAGTTGAAAACTAATTCACTTTACTTAATTAAAATACTTTAAAAATCTTATAATTCCATTTTCAAAACTGATCTGGTATCAGTAAAAGAGAACATCTTTGTCTTCCTCCTCACAAGTATTAAAAGAATTTATGTTTCCACAGAATTTATCAAATTTATTTCTTTGAGGAAAATGTAGTCATTTTTCTAAATATATCTTCAGTATTCTCCATTCATATTGTTAGGAATGGCTGCTGTCTTCTAACATAAGATTATTTAAAATATTTTTCACCTTGAACCTTGGACCAATAAGTTATGTTCTGTAAATCACTATTCACAAATCTTATCATCCAAATACTGTCACATCTGTGAGATGTCATTTCACTCTGTGTACTTCACATCAGTTTGCAGGTAAAATGTGGTTAACTGACATCCACACATTCTCATGTAAAATATGTGTAACAACTGCACATTTAATTATCATATAAGTTTTGTGACATTCATCATTCCAGGATTCATAGATTGTCATGCAAGTTTGTACTGAAACTGTCACATAAGCTGTAACATAAATTATATGTCAGCTGTCATTTTACAATCAACTCATAGTCACATCCCGATCCAAGAACTGTTTTACAAAATATATGACAACTGACATTTTACTTTTCAGAAACTGTCACACTGTCATCTGTACAGTGCCACTAAGTTAGTATATATGTCACGTTGTCACTCCACAATTCACAAACTGAGTGAACGATGCAGGACACAATGTCACAGCAGTCTGTATGTAAGATGTGTGAGCTGCTGATGTTGACGTTGTTTACCCGGTCGAAGTCGACAGAAAACAGTGTACACAGATACAACAAAATCTGTTTACACTCACAGAAAGCTGCTGCCAGGGGGCTGATGGGTGGGGGGCTCTTTCGACTTACAGCAGATTAACAAACAGGAGGGTTCAGTTCAGCCGAGGCTCATCTAGAAATGAGATGTTTGTGTTGTCTAAGCGAGGATCAGAGATAGAACAAGAGATTTGTTCATGTAACAAGCTTACAACACCCACTACACATCAACCGTTAATGACAGGATGGGCTCGAGTCTCCTGCACAAAGCCTCAAACAAACTCAACAGATTTGAAAAACAAATAGCTAATTTGACAATCCATGAAGTAAGATCCAACAAGAAGGATTAATAGAGAATTTAAATACTTTTCACTGGCACAATATGAACAGTCTCTGTAGACAGTCATCACTATTTAGTCTATCACTTTTTAAATTGTCACTGTGTTATTTGTCACTATTTAAATTGTAAAACTGTAACTGTTAGCTATCACTGTTTATACTATCAAACTGTTGTCTATTTGTGTCATCACATTATATATCTGTTATGTTAACTGTCACTGTTTAGATAATCAGTATTTAAATTGTCACATTTTAGATAATTTAGATGTTATTACGTAAATTGTCATGTATTAGATAATCTGTATCTATGGAAACAAAGATATTCCATATTGTTTTTAATCACCAAAAATAAGCTCATATTTACTAAGAATCATTTATAGTTTAAACTGTGTAAACATTCCAAATAAAATATGCATTCTTTCACATCTATCTGTATCTATCTATAGCAAACATATTCATCTACACACACACATACAAACACATATACAATGCATACAAATATGAACTTGAATAAAAACACAATTATACACACACCTATACAAACAGACACAAAGAATGAGAAAATTACACAGTGAATTGCATAAATCCTTTGTAACTTAATCTGTATTTAATACAGCATGTTCACAATATTTAATTTACGTAACTGAGTGGATTCTGAAAATCCTAGCTTATTATTTGATCTGAAAATATTACATCATACAGCTACTGCCACCCAGTGTACAGCGTCATTACATCAGTGACAACATTTACCTACAGAATGTATTCAAGCTGAAATAATCTTTCAATTGCTGCTTAAATAAGCAGTATGTAAAGAAATACTTCACCATGTGTCAGCTAAGGGGAGGTAATTCCAGTAATCCTGGATTAGTTGTGTACAGAAAGTATACTAACTGGAAACAGAAACCATGTAAAATATTTTAAATTTGTAAAAAAAAAAAAAAAAAAAAAAAAGATAAAAGAAAAGACCACCCCCCCAAAAAAAAATAAACCCAGTGTGTTTCACATGCATGCACATGTCTGTTTACAGAATTAAATGCATTTTTCAAATGTTTTAAAATTTTCTTAACTAAATTCTAAATTGTTTGGTGTTTTTCTTTTGTCTCTCAGTATACATTCATTCTCTGCCAATGTATTTAATATTCTGTTTATTCTGCTTTTTCAAAAAGAAATAACAAAACACAAAAGGATAATTCCATATACTTAAAATTAAAACCTAAAATACCTGCTTTATTCAACTATCCCTGTCTAAAATTTCAGGCAGAGATCCACAAATAGAGAACTGCTTGCAAGAAAAATATTCAAGAAAATTTAAAATATATAAAATACTATTTTAGTCATATAATCATACAAGTCATAATTTATGAAGAAACAAAAATCTACAGAACAAAATGATCATGGATGAAAATGTCCATAGATCAAAATGTCTACTGAACAAAATATTTATAGATACCAATGTTTGTAGAATAAAATGTCCATAGATCAAAATGTCTACAGAATAAAATATTTATAGATACCAATGTTTGTAGAATAAAATGTCCATAGATCAAAATGTCTACTGAACAAAATATTTAGATACCAATGTTTGTAGAATAAAATGTCTATAGAACAAAATATTTATAGATACCAATGTTTGTAGAATAAAATGTCTATAGAACAAAATGTCTACTGAACAAAATATTTATAGATACCAATGTTTGTAGAATAAAATGTCTATAGAACAAAATGTCTACAGAACAAAATATTTATAGATACCAATGTTTGTAGAATAAAATGTCTATAGAACAAAATGTCTACTGAACAAAATATTTATAGATACCAATGTTTGTAGAATAAAATGTCTATAGAACAAAATGTCTACTGAACAAAATATTTATAGATACCAATGTTTGTAGAATAAAATGTCTACTGAACAAAATGTTGATAGGTCTAAACCTCTAATGATGAAAATGCATGTAAAATATTTTGTGTCAGATAACAAAGAATTAATGTGTTGTTAAGTAAAATATTTTTTGCCTTGTGATACTTCAGAGTAATCATATTTCTAAGTAAAACAAACAGCTGAGTTCAGTATACACTTGATAGTTAACACTTTCTGTTTAAGGAGGTAAACTGACTTTCATGTTGTGAAGTCTTGTGATTAGCAGTTAACTAACCTAAGTGTTTTTAAGATTAGAATAGCACAGAAAAAATGTAAACATATTTATTAAGTTGCACTATGTGCAAACAATTTAAATAAAAACGAAAAATAGGCCTTTTATTCTAAGAGAAATAATAGCCTTAAAAAAATAAGTAAATAATATGTACATAATCTTTAATATCAACAATCTATAATCTTTGGATATTTTCATTGCACAATTTTGTATGACCTTGAACATCAAATCATGGATTAAGAAGTATTTGGGAGAGATTCAGTTATGTGAATATTTTAATTCTGCAGGTCGTAAGCTATGTTTTGATATGAATCCCAAGCTCCACCGTGTATGTGGTTACACAGGTGTGTCAAGTACTGCTAATTAAGATGATTCTGTGACTACCTTCTTATGTGAAAACTGCTTTGAAATTACAACTACATGAACTGATTACTCATTCCAAGTACATCCACAACTAATTCTTATTTCTTATAACCATGGCAATTCAAATACCAGGGCAAGAACACAAAGAACAAATACAAAACAAATACAAAATTCTTTGCTTTTAAATAAAAATAAAATGATTTAGTTGACAACAGAAAACCTTGCTCACTGTTTACTGTTGTGTTTCAGATATCTGCAATTCGTAAAAAGCTTCAGATTTTTATTATTATTAATTTTTTTTAAATATATTTCAGCCATGAAACATTACTGAAATGAAAATTCACTGATGTTCTGAAGAGCTGTAACAGGTTTCTGCATAAAAAATTCTGAGAAGTTTTGAAAACATTTTATTTATTTATGTACATTATTTATTTATATGTTTACTTGATCTTTTGTTTTGTTTGTGCATCTAGCATCTTTTCTAAACTGTATGCATGAATATTTAGTCTAATTTGAGTGTTTTGTCAACTTTATTAAATGCTTTCCTTATAAATACACCCTGTATATAGCTTAAACAACAATTTAGAAAGGAATGTACAGAAACCATAGTTTCCAGTTTTAATTATAATGCTTGCTAAGAAGAAGTAAACTTAATTTACATCTCATCATATTTTTGTATCAGTTATTAACAAATATTATTTATGAAGATATCAGAGAGGAAACCTGCTTCCGCTTGTTCAATGAGCAGCTCATCAGTGAGTAAAGATAACTACTCTTTATTTGTATACAGCCAAGTTGTAGTTCTTACTGTATTGCAGAATTTATTTCTTCCATTGTTAGTGTGTGTGTCTGTGTGTGTGTGTCTGTGTGTGCAAAAATATTCCACATACACATATGTTCTGAAGAGCTGCACCTTTCAAAGACAATAAAGCACTCGTACAATAGACTGTGATGTAAAAGTTGGAATATGAAAAATAACAAAGGAACTCTAACAGCATTTCTGTAAACTGAAGCTCATATTCTTTATAAAAAATATCCAAAATAAACAAATCTCTCTAAAGTTAAAATTTTTTTTTTAAATAAATGCCAAAAGCATTAATTAAAAAATTATTTAAAAAGATAAAAAAAAGATAGTGTAAAAAAAAAAAGACAAATATTTTAATCTGCATGGCTGGTTTTGAAAAACAGGTAATGTGAATACCTGTACAGAAATAATTGAAAACACCTGCAATCACACCTGACAGGTGAGAACAAAAAACTAAAAAAAGTCTTCACACCTTTCAAATACATCATTTCATGTATTGGATTTACACATATTAAAAACACTATTTTTATTTTTTTTATTTTTTTTTGTATATAATTGGTTGTAATAGATTGTTGTGAAAACATTTGCTATTAATTAAAACTGAGCTGATTATCAGGTTTCCACATTCTTTGTCTCTTAGACATTAATCACAGCCTGACCCACGTAAGTGTAGATCAGAAACATTTACTATCTCCTTAATATACTTTTTATTTCTGTTATACTTATCATCATCATTATTACAGTTAGTTATTATTATTATTCGTTATTGCTGTGCTTTTATTATCATTGCTGCTGTTATTACTATCATCATAACCATTTATACTTTTATGTTTTTATCATCATCATTATTACTGTTAATATTATTACTGTTATTATCATTAACATTATATTTATTATTACTGTTGTTGTTTTATTATTACTCTTATTATTATTATTATTATAACAATTACTATTCTTGTTGTTATTACCATTATTACTATAATTACCATCATTATCATTGTTATTGTTACTGTTTCTATAGAGGATTTATCTCAACTAAAACTACATCAGATGAGTGTTTAGTTTTCCCCTCTAACCAGTGATGTATAAAACATTTCTATATATATATCAAAAGTTATCTCTTCATCTTTTGTTTAAAAGTTTTCTCAAAAAAAGAATTAAATAAAAAAAAAACAAAAACAAAAAGAAAAAAAAGAAAGGAAAAAGAACAGAATAATAAAATATCACACTGCCCACAACACATAAGAAAAAACTCCAAGATATTGCCTTAAAATAATATTGTTGTTAACACCCACTCACAAACTGTTTTACACACACTGCTAAACCTCATTGTGAGTTGATTGATTGGTCATGTCCAGCCAATAAAATAAAGTGTTACTTATTGTGTTTAATGAGCCAATCAATAAAGATTGGGGGTGGAGCCATCAATCAAATGTCAAGTACTCTAATAAACAGTTGCTTTGTGTTGTATTAGGTCAGTGATGTTAGAAAAATATGGTAATATAAAGTTATTCTGGGATCTTGATCAGATGAAGAAAAAAAAAAAAACAAAAAAAAAATTAAGAATAATCTTACCTAGTTATATTCTATTAGAAAAATATGGTAACACAAAGTTATTCTAGGATCCTGTCAAAATAAAGGAACAAAACTAATTTTTCTTCTGGTATAATGAAGAGATGACAGTGTTACTATAAGATCAATACAGCTATTCATAATGGAATGCAGATACATGAAGTGTTCAAGGTTAAATATTAATAAACAAATTAATGATTGTGTTGAATAAAACCAGATATTTTATCAGCAGGAGATTTTTAGTTACCTTGGCTAGCTTATCTAAGACAGTTCTGATCCTTATCTCAATATATATTTTTTTAATAGTAATTTTTTTGTTTATTAGTGAATGACATTGGAATTATTTAAAAATGAAATCATAATTATACTGGTTTCTGACAGTTTTAATATACTGATGTTGCATAGAATTTTAAAAATTTTAATTGCAATATCCTGAAAGATTTTTTTAAGGAGAAACTGAACAGTTTTGGGATTTAACGTTTTAAAAATTTTAATTTTTCAGAATATTTTCATTTCAGACCATAGTGTATGTAGTATTATATCTGTTCACTGGTTGTAAATGACTGAAAATCCATTATTAACAATCAGAAAATCAATAAAAAACACCTTTTTTAACCAACTATAAAGCATCATTATCTTAATATATTTAGTTAAATTAACATTACTGAATTGTTTTGTTGTTTAATTGAGTATTTTTGTTATAGTGTTTACAGTTACACCCACAAGATTTCAGATAAGGAAAAGTCAAGCTGTACAGAGAAAAACCAGTAGTTTGTCGTTTGTTTACTCAAAACACTTCGTGTACACTTCACTTTATTTACCTGTTTGTTTTATCTCAGGTGCTTACTTCGATTAAACACACTAAAACAACAATTCACAGGTAATCTAGTCAATGTAATCAAAAACTGATTTAAACCGGTCATATGTTTTGTAGGTATAATAGAGATGTCACATACTTTTATGGTTCATTTATTATGATAGATATGCAGGTGCAATATGTTTTTATGGTTCATTTGATACAGCAGATATATCTGCATGTATAATATATGTTTTTATGGTTCAGTAATTGTGACAGGTATACAGGTAATATGTTTTTGTGGTTCGGTTGTTAGACAGGTATGCTGCAATCATTACGACGGGTATACATATTTATGTTTTCATGGTTCAGTGATTTTAAAGGTTCTGTCTTATCTCATAATATTTCTTGCAACAAGTCATGAAATATTTGTAAGTGATCACTTAAAGTGTTCTTTCATGATGTAAACTAATATCCTAAATACTGTTCTAGTCAACTTCCATAATTATTATATTACACCAATAATGTATGAGGAAAGATGGAAACAGAGATTTTCCAGTATATAAAGATGTTATTTATGAAAAGAAAAATGTAAAAAATTAAATTTAATATAAACCCTGACAGACTGAAGATAATGCAGCTATTTAACAATTTAGTCAGTCTATTAGGGATTTTTTCAAAATTGTATACAAAAATAATATTTAAAAAGGGTCACTTGCAAAGTGTGTGATCTGTTAATTGTTAGTTTCAATTCTTTCAGAACATTTTTGTAAACATAAAACTGTGAGTTGAACTCAGAACTTGTTATTATATGAAATCTCATTTTCATTCTGAGTTTGAAGTGTAAATGTGAACAGAGCATTCAGTTTAGGCAGTTTCTTTAACAAGTCCATGGCATCATGCAACCATTAAAGACAAACTGATAGTGAGACATGAAACTGAAGGCCACAACAGTTTTCTTGTTTTCACCTGCAACTTCCCACAGACAGAAAAGACTTGTATACCAACTTTTGCTAAACTACTTTGAGCTGTGGTTAGAACAGGAAATAACCAAATGTGTACACTGAGGAGGTCTGATCCTCAGGACAATACTCTGATCACTAAGTGACAACCAGCATCACAGGTCTGCACAGAGTATACATCATGTAAGCTTCATACAAAAATAAAACACAGAATCAAAGAGGAAAATACCAACAAGAAAAAACAACAACATGAAAGAAACTTCAAAGCTATTTTCAATTAACAGAATTCTTTCTGGGTAAGTATTTTTTAAGGTAACAAAATAATTTCTATGCCATAAAAAAAGATAAATTATTCTAGATGTGAAAAAACCCATAACATTTAACTACAGCATTACTAGAGTGTTATTGTGTTTGAATTTGAAATTTTATTACAGGAAAAAGTCATTTACTGAACTGCAACCTTTACAGTTTGACATGCAGGCCTGTCAACAGTCATACAAATAATTAGTCTAACAGAATTTTCCCGTATTCCTCATGACTGTTTCTAACAGTTTTTGTACTCTATTATTAAGACTGGAGGGCAAAATAAAATATAATTTGACAGACTCTGACTTGGAAAGTTACAGAGCGCGACAGCTCACTTCTCTCAACAGAAAACAGTTACAAATTTTAACCAAAATACAAATGTTTGTGTTTGTACATTATTTATGTTAGAACACAAGTTAATCTAGTTCTGTCTTTTGACCAAGTTTCTGATGTTTTTCAGAACAGCAACTACAAAAAAAATGATTAAATAAAGTCATTTTCCTTGTCTGAGGGTTAGACAAAGAAGAAGAAATCATTTCTTTATGTCATATTTATCTGTGTAATAGATTCTGAGAGCAAAATTTTAAATATATTATTTATTTAAAAGCTTTTTTGTTGTGGTTCTTATTCTGAAAAAATAAACTCTTAAAGGCTGAATTATAAAACATTAAAAAAACATGTAATGAAATTTTATACAAGATTAAAGGCTACTTTATTTAGAACTAGAGAAGAAAGAAAGAAAAAAGAGAAAAATTAAAACAAAAAAATATTTCCAGTATCTAAATAACTATGTTATACATTTCTTTTTTCTGATTAATTAAAAAAAAAGAAAAAAGAAATAATAATAAAAAAAAAAAAAAAAAAAACCCCATAATTGAAAACATGTTGTTTAACATTTTCATTTCAAGGTGAGATTCTGGATGTTTTTTACTGTTACATGTAGTTATACCTACTGACGAAGAAGAATAAAAACATCAGGTGACATTAAAGAGATTGTGTTCCTCCTTCTGATAGATGGGTTCCAATCATGTAATTATGTACACTTTCTGTAACTTTATAAATGATGTAAAACAAAGTGATCCATCATACTGAAGTTTTCAGGCTGACATATTCATACTTGTTTGTGTCAGAGTACAGACTACACTGTACACTGAAATCAGTTATAATAGCTTTAGCAAAAATATAAAAAAATATGAAAAATATGAAATAAAGAAAAAATCCACATCTAAATTTGTGAAATAATAAATGTTAAAAAAATATGTAAGCAGACATCGTTATGCTTGACTGAAGAAAAAAAGGAAAGAAATTAAGAAACAACCGTCACAGAAGGTGTATAAAAGTTGTGAAGTAACAAAAAGACTGCAGACTTCTACAGCAGGGAACTTTGATGTTTGAGAATGTCAATAAATAAAGGAGGAATGTGAAAAACAGCAAGAAAAAAGAAGGAGAAAAAACCAACCTTGGTAAACATGAAAAGCAGGTAAAAATTGTGAAATAAAAAATGGTTGTGATGTTTGAATAAACATTGTGATGCAATACAATGCAGTGTTGATCAAGTTACTTAGGGGCTAGTTTAAGGACAACAATTTTTAACTTATGAAATGCAACAATTAAAAAAAATAATAATAAAAATTGCACAGATAATATTTTTTAACCATGAAGTTTTTCCTCAGACAATAACACAAAGTGTTATGGTTACAGAATTACTGTGGATCTGTAAATAAAATAATAACATGCAGAAAGGAGAAATAAAGAAAAAGAAGAAGAATTTTTTTTTTGTAATACTCAATATTATACTGTTTCAGACTGGAAATCCATGATTGTAATGTTATGTTATTTTTGATTAGCAGCAAGTATCCTTTTACATACACTTTCCCATAAACAGGAACATTCGTACCTTTGATAATCCACCTCAAGGCTCATATTGGAATGGGATAATCAGGAAACTAGTAACACTAAAAGCTTAGGAATAAAATGTTGACAATCTTAAACAAAGTATGTTGATATTTCACAATCCACTGCAAGAGAAATCGTTTTGTGCAAGTATTTATTTTTCACTTTGAACATTTAAACAAAGATTAAAATTACCCAGATTATATATTTCTGTGCACACCTCAAAAACATTTTAAATGCCAAATGATTTTACAATTCAAATAAGTCTGAAAAGGAATATATCTAAAATATATCACAAAATGGTTAACAATTTTAAAAAATAAAATTATAAAAATGTTTTATTATTGTTCCATACTCTGCAGTATTTTACATTGCTAACATTGAATTTTTGTAAAACCATTATCCCAGCAAGTGCCTCGCCAAGGCTGACATCTTTGAAGGTGTTTGTTGAAGGCAAGTATGGAACGTGGACAGGTATGTGTCACTTCGTCTCGTTATGCGTGGGGCCAGGTAAACTTAACAGGTGCCACAAAACCAGTGCTGCTTTAGCAGAAGACAGAAATTTGACCTTTGTCAGATTTTCTGAGAGATATTTCATGTAAGATTTCAAATTCTTTCAGGTTTCTGTGACTTGGTTTCTGAATGACTCATGACTGAGGTAAATAACCAACACACAGAAAACTGACAACCTGTTTTTTAAAATAGGTAATTTAATAACTTGCTCTTAATACAGGTAACTAATTACGTTGTTTTAATAAAGTAACTGAAAACTGGTATTAAAACTTATAATTTAGGGACTTAATTTTAAAACAGGTAACAAATTATTTGGTCCTGAAAGAGATGATTAACAAATTGGTCTTAAAACAGACAAGTTATTGCCTTAAACCTTAATAATGGTTATTAAAAAAATACCCTTCTTTAAACCGATAACTTAATGTCATGCTTTTAATACAGATAATATATTACCTGATCAAATAACAGATAATTAATGAACTTTGCCTTAAAACAGATAATATATTAAGTGGTTATAAAAACTGATAATTCAGTGATTTACTTGTAATACAGGTAATAAATTACCTGGTTTCAATATAGGTACTTACTTACCTGTATTTCAGTTTTACCTGCATGAATCACTTTTGAAACTGCTAATCAAGTATTCTGTTGTTCAAACAGGTAATTATATAAAATTGTATATCTTGACTTTAAACAGGTGATTATTATATATATTGGGTTTAAACAGGTGAGTGAACATTGTGGCATTAAAAAAACATCAAAGAAAAAAGAATGAAAGAAAAACAAAATAAAAAACATTTATCAAGAAGAAAACTAAGGCTGTTTGGATGATGCCAGCTAAAACTGATTCTTGTATGTTTGCAAGCCTATAAATGAAGGAAGGAAGAAAGGAAAGAAGGAATCAAAGAACGAGGAAGAGTAAATCTGGATGATGGAAGATAAAAAAGACTGTATAGTACATTTTCAAGCCTGTAAATGAAGGACTGAATGAAAGAAAGAATATTTTATAAATTAAGCCTCAACATATTAACAAATGTTAACAATAAAATGAAATTTTAATTAAAAACATGAAAAAAATCACACTGCTGCTAAAGTCACTGATTTATTTGACATTTTTGTAAAAGAAAACATCCTTTGATTGCTTTGCCATGAGTTACTCTTTTTTGCTTAGTAGCAAGAGGCCTTTTATTTACATCTTTCCACACACAACAGCACATACCATGGGATTTGATAGTCAAGTAATGTCTGACAGAAATACAGGAACATGGTGTGAGAATGTGTCAAGGAACAAATAAAAATTCTACCAAATCTAACATCATTATTACATTCCTTTTATAGACTGCTTTGCCTTCTGTTTCTTTCTTTTAGGAGATATAATAATTATTTTAAAAATCCACCAACTTTGCTTAATTTTGTGTATATAGATTATAAAAGTCTATAATAAAAACAATTACTATATATAGGAAATAAAATAAAATAAAAATAACATACTGAGTAAATGTATTACTGTTCATTAAAGCATTGGTACAAAAAAAAAAAAAAAAAAAATCACCATGTTTAGAACACTAAATATAATAAATAAATAAATAAATAAATATTTAATACACAAAATACCATTGATCACAGAACAGTAAAAATTAACTATTTAAACCATAAATATTTACATAAATCAACTGCACAGTAAATAAAAATCACCTGCAGTTCACATTAAAGGTAAAAAATCAACCTTGGTCTTCCTATACAAGATGGGCGGACACACATAAATTATTCTTTTATGCACTGCACTGTGAAGCATTCACTTCACAGAAGTAAAGAAAAAATCTAATTCTTTGCCCATAATTTTATTTAATGCAGTAAATGTCTTCACTAAGAGACATAAAAACACAATACACATTGCTTACACTCAGCACACAACTACCACAACGTATATCATATCAGTGTCAACATCGTTTCATAGCACATAAAGGAAATCCCTCGCTTGGAACGCATTTTCCATTCAGCCTTTGTTCACCGGTTTTAAAATGACCCTCACAAAACACGACGCCAAGTCAGACCGAAAACCTGGCTTTCAGCTCCGTCGCCAGTGCGTCGAGCTGAACAGCTTCTTCATCTGTTAGGTGAGGGTAGACCCGCTCTTTGTCAATTAGAGCAGAAACAGGCTGGCAGCCAGCAAACATGTAGGGTGGGAACCACTTCATCTTCAGCCATGATGGAAACCCAAGACGTGACCTATCACAGTGAAATGTTCATCTCTTGTACATCAAAAAACTTCTGTGTACCATAAAAAGAAACTGTGACCAATACCTCTCACAGAACTGACATCCCACAAACTTTGACAAGTGTCATTAATGTAACAAATCTCACTAAAATTGATATATCTCACAGACACTTAAATCTCTCTAGGACTGACAAATAAATCTCACCAAGGCTTATAATCTCACTATGACTAATTTATCTCACTAAGTACAAATCACTAAGATATTACTATCAGTAAGCATTATAAATCTTACTGTGACTGATAAATCTCACTAATACTGATAAAAATATGAGTCTGAAAAATCTCACTATTATTGACAAATCTCACATCAGTTGATAAATCTGTCATTTTTGATAAACTTAATTACTGATAACTCCCACTACTATTGACAAATCTCACTACTATTGATAAATCTCACTATTGACAAATTTGACTTGATCTATCTCACTAAGTCTCAACTATTTTATTATACCTATATAATACCAAAGATAATGTGACTGCACCAGCAGCATAAACCAGAGTCCCTATTACCTGGACATAAATATAAGAACATGAATACATTGAGTTTTACATACATGAACGACTGTCTGTTCACAAACCCATTATTTGATTACAAGTGCCAATAAAACGTCAGGTGAACGTTTTTAAGTATCATTTCCATATGACTTAGTGTTTGTTAAACGATGCCTAAACGTTATTTACATTAATGATTATAAGATGAGAAATAAAACCCCAAACATTTGTAATGACAGAACCTGCTGCTAGGACTCTCTAGGTGACTACATTACCAGCAAGGGTTCTTTTATGTTCTGTCTGTGTGTGTGTGTGTGTGTGTAGTGTGAGAAAATGTACCAGTAGTTATACTTGTCTCAAGTGGAGTAAACAAAATCAAGATGAATAAATGACAGTTGTATGTGTACCTGTCTCAACTCAACAGTCACAGAATACGTTAAACAGCCATTGATAACTGACGTAAGATATTCATTATTATTATTACTTTTGTATTATTGTTTATTATTTATTATTATTTTCTTTTGTACTTTATTATTTCCTCTTCTTCTTATTATTTATTTATTTATTTATATATTTATTAATTGCCAAGTATTTTAGTATTTTTATATTATTAGTCTTATTATTATTATTTTATATTTCTGTATTATTATTATTATTATTATTATTATTAATTAATTAATTTATTATTTTTATTATTTTTGTATTATTATTACTGTTTTATATTTATTATTAATATTTTTGTATTTCTGTATCATTATTTATTTATTTATTTGGATAATGATGTTGCAGTTGATGAAACTAATTGCTGTTACAAGATGGTTTACTCTAAACAGTCTGAAGTAACACATTTTTATATGCTGCTCCCCATAGACAGGAACAATATGTCAAAGCTTTTAATAAATCAGTCAAGAAAAATTGGTTAGAATAGGAAAGATTAAAATGTGATTATAGAGAACATCTGCTGCTTTAATCCATGGAGTTCTTACATTATTTAGTAGCAAAAGATATTTTTTAATGAGCCCTCCCATAAATGGTTTTTAATAAAGCAATCATGTAGGAACAGCCAATGTTAATATGAGGATCAGCTACTATATTGACAGTTCTCACTAGCTAGCAGAAATATAGCCCATATACGTACCTTCTCATAAATATGAAAATACGTGTAGATATTTACAAACCAATCATGGCATGCAAGCTAGAATTGGAAAAAGGCTAATGGTAGGACTAAACAGTATTGATCCTGTTTTTAGACAGTGCTCTGCCTCTAAGCCCATGCCAGGTTTGAAATATTTATAAAATAAATATAAATAAAAAATACATCTTCTGTATGTTTGTAAACTGAATATTGTAAACATACCTAACCTTGGTATGACATCATACAACACCTTTAACGAGAAAGAATAAATATATCAGATGTTTCCAGACAAACATTTGACTCAACATGTTGTCAGTATTTACATCACAGACAATGCTGACACTGGTAAAAAATAACTTTTTTATATCAAATCAGAATTTTTTGTATTAAAACCAAAAAGGTGTATGAGATATTGCAAACATATTAAATAAGTATGAATGTTTTGAAAAAATACTGGTTTTTGTTGGTTGTTACAATATTTTTATTGTGAGTAATAAAATATTTTTAAAATTTTCTTTTATACATTTGTTTTGTTACATATTAAATGCTATTTATAGCAGGCTATATAGTTTATTATCTTATTTTGTGTTAAAGTTACATCATTATATATTTAACATATTAAAATAACAAACAGGATAAAAACATTTGTGTGTACTTCTAAAATGATTTAAATACCAAACTTTATAAATAATAAAGTCAGATGCTAATAAATGAAATTTGAAATTAACTACGAAAGCTACAATTTTCTTATTGTTCTTTTCTACTTGTGACATTATGTCTTACACAGAAATAAAAAACACAAAATAATTATACAAATTAATTTTTAAAAATGTGGCTGCTCTCCTTATTTGCGTTGTCCATGGCAATAAAACCCTCTGGCTTCTCTCCATGGTCTTCCCATAAATCTTGACTTTACAGTGCAATATCAAGTTGCAGATATACTGGGTCATCATGAAATAGTTCATGGAATGAGATCGGAATTATGTTAGTTAGCTATTTCTGTTGTCTTTAGGGCAGAATAAAAAAGCACGAGGAAGCTCAGTGGCAGCCACACGTGCAGAGCTGTTGAATTGTGCTGGGTGCAGAATGATTAAAATAAATGTAGTTTTCATTGGTTATACAACAAAGTCACTGACTACCATGAAAAGTTGATGAAAACTAACTTGCTTTGGTGCCTTAACATTTCTGGTTGAATCCAATACCACACTTGTCTTGTCCTAAACCAAAATGTAGCCTGTATATGAGTAGCCCAAGGACTGACAATAATGGCTTTCAATATTCCTATCATTTCTGTACAAATTACTGTAATTATCCTTCATACTAATGTGTTGGACATTTTGTGTTAACAGACCACACATTTTGTGTGACAGTTTTCCATTAAAGACCTGGGGCAGTGATGTCAATCTGGACAAACTAGCAGGTAGATTACCTAGACACTGCAGACAACAATCAGACACCTGTAATACTCCTGTTCAACAATTTAGATCTCAATCACACCTCACTGACAGGCTTTTACCTGGGAAATCATCTTTACTTAGTGTGTGTGTGTGTGTGTGTGTGTGTGTGTGTGTGTGTGTGTATGTATTTTTGATTTGGTTTAGATGTATGTGTGGGTCTATATATATATATATATATACATATGAATGCATGTGTACAGATGTGCTTGTATGTGTTTATACATGTATGTATGAGCATGCATACATGTCAATCTCTGTGTGTAATAACAGCAGGTGTAATAAAAAACAAGAAAACTGACTGTTCTGCAGGTAAAGGTGGAGACAGGTACGTCTGGAGACAGACTAGAGCCATTAGTCAGGTGCAATTTATCACCTGTGTGAACAGTTATCACAGGCTTGTCACTTAATGTATCTCATCTCAAAAACAAAGTACATAACAACTCAGATAAGATAATCAAACACTCACGGTTTTATTTTTAAAATATTAAACCATAAATTTATAAACATTTGTTTAAATATTTCCATGTTCTCACCTTACTAGGCAGCTGTAGAATTTGCTTCACATTAAAAGACAATTTTTACAGAGATGTGTGATTATAATGTAATAGAAAAAAATACAGTTTTATTACTTGTAATCCAACATTATAGTTAATATTCACTACTTTTCTCTCTTGTTTTGATGTTCAAGAATAGCTGATATTAAAAGTGTTAGAGATTCATGTTATCTAAGATAAGAATTTTAGATATTAAATATATGTGTGTATGTGTGTGTGATGTCTATTTTTTCACTTGTGTGTTTTTGCTTATATCTATGTATGTATATATTTATTTATGTATATATGTATGTATGTATCTATATTGTGTTCATATGTGTTTGTGTTTATGTGTGGTTGTGTCTGTGTGTGTGTGTGTGTCTGTGTGTGTGCATGCATGTGTATGCACATGTATGTATGCATATAAATATACGTACTAATACTTTTCCTAGGTATACAAGCAGGTACTCATACAGTTGTATAAACACTTATAAAAGTCATTTAGAAAAATAAACACACTGGTGTGTTATTCTCACAGGGGCTACTCTGTCCACCTGACAAAGGTAATCATTTCAGACATATAATTTGCTGATCAATACTAAACGACTCTGAAAGAACTGCCCAGAGCCACAACGCGAGAGATCAGCCATGTCCCACTGGGCTCCTGCCCACCGATTACCATTGTCAAAACCAGTGAAGAGCTACACGACAAGGGAGTGCACTCTTTATCCACGTGTCAGTGATTCGTGTTACTCTGGCATTTGACAGAAACAAGTGAAGCTGAAACTATTTTGCTGTTAAAATAAAAACTCTTTCTTTCCGATTATTTTCAATACTGAATGCATTTCAAAGCCTGTAGGTGAAGTAAACATACATTTGTTTGTTCTGCATGAATGAGCAACCAACAACCTATAATGATACTTCTCTTACACACATTTGAAACTGGAATAAATAAAACTGAAATTATAATCTGGTTGTAGACAGTTTGTCATATTCCACACCATAAAAAGATAAAATTAGCAGAGAAAGAAGTAAACAGTTCAATAACACACTAGAGTTACTTATCATTTAAATAACACATTACTATACTAGACTTACTTATTGTTTAAATAAAACATTACTATATTAGATTTACTTATCATTTAAATAACACATTACTATATTAGATTTATTTATCATTTAAATAACACATTACTATATTAGACTTACTTATCATTTAAATAACACATTATTATACTAGACTTAATTGTTTAAATAACACATTATCAGATGTACTTATCATTTAAATAACACATTACTTATATTAAAGTTATCATTTAAATAACATTACTATATTAGACTTATTTATCATTTAAATAACACATACTACTATATAAGACTTACTTATCATTTAAATAACACATTACTTATCATTTAAATAACACATTATTATACTAGACTTACTTATTGTTTAAATAACACATTACTATATTAGACTTACTTATTTAAATCATTTAAATAGACTTACTTATTGTTTAAATAACACACTTACTTGACCATGACCATACTAGAATTAGTTATCATTTAAATAACACATTACTATACTAGACTTATTCATTTAAATAACATACTAGAGAGACAATAACTGAAATAAAGCAACTATAGAAACATGGTAATTATACTGAAAAAATCTGGAAATCTAACACTGAAAGTAGTTTTCAAAATTGTTACATACATATTGTTACTACTAAAATAATTTTTAATTACAGACAGTAAAAGAAGTTATAAAAATACTTTTGTTCATTTCTGTGACATATATTAAATAAAAACAGGTTTATTTTAATTAAAATCATTGACTTTATAAACCCTACATTCGTTTTAATTAAAACAGTAAATCATCTCATTACAATTATTAAAACACTGACTATGAATAATGCATGATAACATTAATATATACTAATGTAAGTGAAATCAAAATTAAATTGCTAAATTATAATCATGTTAAAGTGTTTTCTGGGTGTAACTGTGGAGGTATCTTGGAATTTAATTTTGGCCCCAATGTCGCATTTTCAGGGATAGTCCACCGAAGTAAGTAAACTTGAGATGCAAGGTAAACATGTAAGAATTTGTCAATTAAACTGTTTAATACTACACACAGAAAACACCTAGTGAGGTATATCTTTAATAGCTAATGAAACAAATTAACCATTTCACCACTAACAGATTTGTACACAATTTTTTTTTATTATTTAAGCAAATTCTTGTTTTATTTTAATGATCAATCAATAAAGAGAAATAAAGAGAAAAAATTAAAAAACAGAAAAAAAGAAGAAAAGAAAGAATAAAGATGTCTTCTAAACTGAAAATTTTTTGTAAAGAGCAAAAATTCTAAAAAAAATTATTTTGTATAGATATCTTGAAATTAGTCAAATACAAGACAACACTGATCATTACTAACCTGTTAATGTTTTACTGTATACTTTATAATTAGCAAAAGTTAGTTATAATTAAAACAAAATAATTACTTTAAGTTTACATATTATTGTTTTACTTTATTATTAATAAAGATTTGTTGAACAAATTATTGTATAAAATAGTAATTTGAAAGTGTATAAAATTAATTAAACAATTTGTGGATGCTGTAAACAATACACTATAATTAGCTACATTATGATTCATTTTGCTTTTAATTAAAATAAACAGTTAATTACACACCTATCATTAAAATATTTGATCCAGTAACCCATCATATCTGAGGCAAATGCTTTAACATCTACAACGTGTGCAGTGTTACTATCAGCTGCTCAAGGTTTTCACAGGTTAATGCAGTAGTATGCAATTAAATTTTCTGTAATGTTAATTGTAAGCACAGTGTAACATACAAACATCTCATCAAATTATTTCTGTCAGGACTTTATGAATATTTAACAAGTTTACTGAAAATACAACAATGTGTAATTAGTTATTTTAATAATGCATCCCGTTGTTTGTGTGAGAATAAAAAAAATATAAATACAATTAAAAGAAAAACTCACATAATAATATAAATAGAAATAATAAAATAATAATAAAAAGAAGTACATAGTCATACATATACACATACAGAGAAAAAGAGCATTCACAGACCAATAACATACATAATGTTCTTGAACAAATCATAAATTATTACTTCACACTTTATTGTTATAAAAGAACAGATAAAATAATAAAATGAACTATACACATTAAGGTAGGTACATTAAGAATAATAATTAAATGTACTTATTATGACAGGTACAAATACACAAATGGGGACTCTAGGAAGAACCTCGATTGCTGTTGCTTAGCAACAATCTATATCAAGATGGCAGAATGTGTTTTAACATGTAAAAATGACAAGTCTCTGTCTAAACATATCAAGTAATCATTTTTTGTTCACTTTGTACTCCAGTTTTTTTTCTTATTTCATAGACTGTTTAGAGAAATCTCATCAAATTGTATTTGAAATAAATAATTCAAAAACAAGCATATGTTGTTGATACATATTTAATATCTACAATAATTAATCTATAAAAGATGGATGTTTTCAGTTTTTAAAATTTGTTTGACCTTTTGTCTTTTCAGTACTTCATTTGCTTTTCGCGTACAACAACAATAAAATTTTACACACACACAAAAAAAAAGAGAGAGAGAGAGAGAGAGAGAGAGAGAGAGAGAGAGAGAGAGAGAGAAAACAAAGAGAAAGGGAGACTAATTAATGTTCAAACTTGCAAATCTGTAATTAATCATTAAATTACTTCAGGTGTATTACAGGTAATCTCAGCTCACTCTAATACACCTTTATCAACATTATAATTATCACATTTCAACCTTTGATCTTGCTGTGCTTCATTTTAAGCCTGATAGTGTTAAGCCACTGATCCCTGATGTTAAGAATAATGAAGTTAATTGGGGGTAAATAGACGTTTAGCTTACATGTGTATACTTACCTGTATATCACAATAATAACTAACCACAGCAGATACCATTACACAGGATTAGAAACTGTAAACATAGCTAACATTCTCTCTCTCTGAACACACACAGTTTCACACAAACAACTACTTTATCAAAATAGTAATAACTTCTTATTGTACATGCAATACTGTTATTATTATTATACATTAGACACTTGTTACATAACTTGAATAAGATCACATGATTAAACCTTTTGACAGAACAGGAAACAATATAATATAATAAAAAAAATATATGGTATATGAACACAAGCTATGATTGAAATGTAAATTAGAATAAAATCACATCCTCCAAAATAACTGAAACTTTCAAATTCTGGATGCTGTGTTTGTAATGGTGAAGCAGTTGAAACGGATAACAATTTTTATTAAGATCTGGTTTTTCTTGTCGTAAATTCTCATTCCAGACATGTCTGAAGCATCATAAATATCTTTCAAAAATGTTTACCTTGTGAATCATGCAAAGTGACATATTTTATATACGAAATATTTTAATAGCTATTTATATAGCATTCTTTACTCCTAACAAAACCAAAGTACTGAGAATCACAGCATTCTGCAAATAACAGATGTATAGTTTAATATTTTTAGTATTCTGAAATATCAAGTTCACTGCACTTCCATCGAAACACACACACAAATCTTTATGTCTGTCTGTAAATGAATATTTGACACTGCATGAAAATGTATCAGCTACTGGGTGTCAAACAAAGGTGAATATAACAAAATGGTGAATATTTTCTATATAAAAATTCAAAATGAGTCAAAACACAGTGTAAAGAGCTGTGCAAACAGTTTATTTAAATTACGATTTATGGTAAAATTCAGCAACCACAGAAACTTTAAACAGAGAGAGATATGTGTATAAATATGTAATAATCAATTAACAGGAACAGTTAGTTATCAAAGTAAGATCAATCTGCCTAAGTCTTTTCCCAATCCAATCAGAACTCCACAACTCTCATGTATGATCATTATACAAAAATCTCAAACACATGAAATCTAACAAATGTCAATCAAATTATACTGAGATATTGTTAAATGAAAACAGATTCATTCATTAATGCAACATACATATTTATATGTATCTGTGTGTGTGCGTGTGTGTGTGTGTGTTTACATGACCTTGTATATCAAATTAATGATTAAATCAGCTTTTGGAGATTTTTATGCATGCAGAATTCCACATTCCACATGATATGAACTTTATTTTAATATCACTCTTTAGCCTGTACTTGCTGAAGTACTTAGTTATGTATATTTTCTATCAAAATATTTAAATAATAATAATAATAATAAAATAGTAATAAAAATAAAAACAAACAGAAACAAAAACAAAAACAAAAACAAACAAACAAACAAACAAACAAATAAATAAATAAATAAAATGGCTGCTTGATATTTTCAATGCTTGCATGAATGTCAAAATGTGATTTTATCCTGACTTGACGCACAGGATCACAGGTATATTCAGTTTCAGATGACAGAAGCTACAAAGGTACATATCATATTGTTCTTATCATACATATGTGATAAAATCAGTATATTCATCCGTGCAATAATGTTGTAACTGATATGTATCATTTTGTGTTAAAAAGTTTGACAGTCGTTTTATTTCACACTTTTCTGCTTGCAAAAAAACTGACTTCACCTGTTTCATCTCTTTTAATAATTAGGAAAACAGATAAAAATAATTTAAACTGTTAATAAGTGAACAGATTTAAAAATGAGGAAAAAGTAAAACTAATACATGGTTTTGTGATTGCTGATCAATATTTAAAATTGTAGTTTAGTACAGTTTTTGTTATTATTATTATATGTAATATTTTTTTAATTACTGATTTTTTTTCTTCTGTACATAATAATCGGATCTGCTTAGAACAACAACAACAATAATAATAATAATAATAATAATAATAATAATAATAATAATAATAATAATAATAATAATAATAAAGAAAGAAAGAATGAAAGAAAGAAAAGGACAAAATGAATAGTGTAGTTTTACAATTTTTTTCACCGTTTTTTCCAGTGTTTCTGTTGTAATATTTATAACAGTAATTACAACGACGCATGACGACTATAACACATTTGCCAATCGATCACGAAGATTGGGTTGGGGTACTGAAATCAATACACACAACCCTATTGTATTCGTATCACATGTTCTTTGTCTTATATTTAGCTACAGTGCAATTTTATAAAGTAATACAATGTCACAAGAATGTCACACAAGGGGGAAGGACGTCTATTTTACTCAATCTAATGCAGATCGTCCGATCCGGCTACCTGCATTTTCACCTGACGAAAATGAAGGTAAACACTGCACATAACACAATGAACTTAACAACTCGACTTACCGAGTCCAAATAGATCTTGTAGAACTCCATTCCAGTCAGTAGTTTGTTGTGAAGGTGTAATTTTCCCAGGTAACATCATTACACTTCGAATAACGTAATTATTTTCTCCACGTAACGGTAAAATCCATCTCCGAGAAACAAACGGCAGCTAAGCGGTAGCAGAATGACTGTCACAGCTCGTGCGGTCCGCGAGGCGCGAGCTTCGTTTGACAGAGCGTGCGATACTGAGGTCACGTGACTCGGGTGAAACTAACGTTCTGTATTACGTGTTGAATACAAATTTCAGGTATTCTGTGGTTACAGTGAAATTCAGTAGGAGCGGTGAAGACATTTTATTTCATGTTACCTTATTATCTTTTTTATTTATTTTGTAAAATGAAATATGGAATTTCCTTTTTTAACAAACAGACTGCTTGTTCAACGTTATCAGATAATTAGTTTAAAATTACTTTTGACTTTTTATAAGAGTTATGCGAAGTATATGAGGCTAGAGATCACGTCCACGATTTGAGAGGTCGAGGAATTGTGATTTACTCATTTTAATGGAAAGTTCAGATTATTCTATATAATTTTTTTTTTTTTTTTTTTAAATTATTTATGATTAAGATAGGTGTATAAATTGACGATAGAGGGTTTCACTTTTTAGAAAATAAAAATTTACATGAACTTTAGAGTTGTGACATAATAATCAAAACGGGTTCAATTGTTAAATTTTCACAAAGAATTTTGTTTACTTTGGATTAAGGTGAAAATAATAATAATAATAATAATAATAATAATAATAATAATAATAATAATAATAATAATAAAAATAATAAAACAGTAGTAGTGCTGATATTGTTATTGTTGTTGTTGTGTTATTATTATTATTATTATTATTATTATTATTATTATTATTATTATTAAAAACTGCAGAAATAGTATTATCAACAACAACAACAATAATAAGCGGCAGCTGGGAATAGATGACGTACTTATTGTTGTCAGTTCTTTCAAAGTTAATTTCACAGTTAGAAACTGGTTACAAAAAAAAAAAAACGTACACTTAACGTTCAGTCACTTACAAATGCATACCTGCATTAATTTATGTGGGTAAAAATAACCGGGTATTTATTTAATTTGATCGAGATCTGACTAACACCTGACGTTACCTGAAAAGAAAGCATCTGTTGAAAGAGAACGCACACAAAGGTGCGTTAATATTGTACGTATTGCTTGACCCTAGGTCACTGTATATCAATACACTCTTTGTTCAAATAGCAATAACAGATCAAAAATCTATACAAACACAGTGGTGGAACACAGTGGTACCTACTGCAAATATACTACTACCTGTATTGATTGTCGGGTGTTGGTAAATAAGCGAATATAACTGTAGGTTAGAACAGGTTAAATATGTACTTTAATAATGAATCAACGAACGGTGTAAAAAAATAATGCTTGAACACTGGTTAATATGTGTCTGATGTACGTGCCATGTAATATAATGTATAGTGTAATGAAATTAAAATTATAGTGCTATATAATTAGCTCCTTTTTATTTTTGTTGTAAAAGCCAATGACTACTGTCTATACAATACAATACAATTTAATACTAATAATACAGTATGTACAATACAATAAAATAAAACACATATACAATATAAAATAAAAATAAATTGCAATATATATATATATATAAAAAATAAAGTTTGAAACAATACAGTACAATAAAATAAAAGTTTGATACAATACAATAAACTAAAACATAATTTTATTCAATATAATACAAATAAAATAAATAAATGGTACGGTACACCGTAATACAGTATGGTATAGAATAATACAATAATACAGTATAATATCAAGCAATACAGTACAATACACTACAGATATTTTGTTCTGTATATTTATAACTTCAGTCATCACAACTATTGTACTCGTAGGAAGAAAAACATGGGCTGTGAACAGGGTATATAAAAAAGTCTAAAGAGTAAAAAACGATGTATAGAATGACGTACTGGTTACCATCTCTCACTTCATTGCGTTGATATATATGTGTGTGTGTGTGTGTGTGTGTGTGTGTGTATGTGTGTTTGTATATGTGTGTGTGTACATTACTTTTTATCTTGGAGCTTAAGTAAACCACGGTAAAGCCCCCCGCTCCTTTTTGAAATTAGGTATTCACCAGTGAAGCGAGTCATAAAACTGAAGAATGAAACAGAGGTTTAAAGAAAATCTGAACATAAACAGAAATCTGATAGCAAAAAGACGAAATATTTGTGAAGCAGAAAAGCTCGGTTTCTGTATATTTTGACGTGACATTGTTGGATATACTGTGTTTGAAAAGCTTCAGCCTTTGCATAAGAAAATAGCATTGTTACAAAATAAAGTCCTGTATCGTGAAGTGTAAAGAAGCTATGCGGCTACTACGTAACTAAATGACGTTTCACTGTAATATATATATATATCAGTATGTATATAACATTTTTCTGCTAGGTAATAAACACACACACAAACACAAACGCAAACACATATACAAAGACAAACAGACAGATTTACAGAGAAAGAAAGACAGCCAAGCCAGGCAGGCAGATAAAAAAGGAAAAGAAAAGAGAACTAGACAGAAATACAGCCGTATATGCTCAGACAGACAAACACCCTCTCCACCCCACATATACACATACATAGATAGATAGATAGATAGATAGATAGATAGAGAGACAGATAGACAGAGTGACCAGACATATTTTTATAGTCTGTATTATGTCACATTATGCACAACAATCATGAAATAGGTGTATGACTGTAGATGGAAGGACTACAATGAAATAACATTGATTTTTTCAACCGCTGTGAGAAGCTAGGTTAGGCGGTGTCGCTAGGTACGGTACTACACATACAAATATGTATTTCTATACTGCACTGCGAATAATCGCCTACCTTTATGTACACTCATAAAAGAGGGGATATAGTCGTCGATTATTTGCGGTGAATCATTGCTTATTAACGATGCAGGTAAAGCCTGGTACTGTTACTGTACATTAACGGATTTATGGATTATAGTCATGCACTGCAAGGAGGATGACCTTCAACTTTTGTCATTGATCGAAGTCGAAGGTTTCTTTATTAATTTTCACTACCTCTCTGTCGCTTTTGCTATAAAACCACGGGGAATTTTTTTTTTTTTTACTTTTTTTTTTTTTTTTATAATGAAACGAAATCTTCAAAAAAGATTTGGATGTCTGAACATTTTAATGTTTTTATTTGATTATTACTATTGTTTTTTAATTTATATATAATTATTAATTTTATATTTATATATTATTATTATTTATTATCTTTATACTGTAAATTTGTTTTAATAAATATACGTATGAATGTTAATACTGAAGTTAGTTCAGACACACATACAACAGTAGATGCGTTGCCAGGAACCACTTTTATCAGTTAGCAACAACAAGACTTTTCTTATTTCTAAGGAAAATTCTAATAATTTGCCTGTTGACCAGTCCCATGGGCATCTAAATAAACCTAAAATAAGGAATATTTTGTTTACATCTTCCCTCAATCAAAAACATAGTCTCAGCCGTCTTTGATAAACCAGTCATGGGACACTGGCTGGAACGGGATAAAGCCTAACAATGGGCCGAAGAGGATTGATGCCGCTAAGCTTCACGTCTGTGACAATCACAGAATTATGTAATTTCTTCTACAATTAGCCAGCGAATTCAGTTGTTTGCAAATCCTTATATCCAGTTTACTTTTCTGTAGATATAAAATTACATTCCCCATTATGGAATCAACGTCATTCTGAATGACGTACGTCTTTCCACAGGAATATGCCGTAATGCTTTCGGGACACACTGTTTCAGGGGAACATTAATTTTCCGGACGGGTATCTATGTCGGATCAG
>CM022675.1:16677188-16712188 GCA_012295275.1 Chrysomallon squamiferum
TTCATGGCATATTTTTATTGTTATATATTTTTTTACTTCTGAATTATGTACACGACAGAATTACTGCATACATTAAAGATTTATTTACAAAAAGATCAACATTTGGAATTTCGTGGAAAAAATAAAAGGAAAAGAAAAGAAAAAGAAAAAAGGAATGAAAAAGAAAGACAATGAGAAAGAGAAAGAAAAAAGTGAATATTAATTTGTGTGCAGCATGAACTCTAAATCCAGCAATAAAAAACCTTAACATCTATTTATTGTTTTTTTACTTCATTTTTAGATATTTATTTATTTCAAGTTTTTTTTTTTAATCCTCTTTTCAAATCTATCTGGATTGATTTATGACTCGATTCTCCATTTTGCAAGAAAATTCGACTCCGGTCTTTTTTGTTTGGTAACGAGAGAAAAATGAATAGATTTCCTTTACAAGTTGTCTCCCTTCTCGTTATATCCCTTTAAAATACATCCAACCACGGGATGTATAATTATTTACAAACTGTTTAACTTCCCTTGGTAATTAGTGAATTTTCTAAATAAAATAAAAAACATAATATGTAACTAAACTCCCTCCCCAACACTACCCCCCAAAAAAAAATCCACCAACCAAACAAACAGAACAGTTGATGTATTAAAATTATAAAAGTAAATAGAAACAAATGAGCAAACTGAAATAAATAAATGTGTTTACTGGAGTCTCATATTTTTATTATTCAAAAATTTTCTATGAATGAGTGTTTGCAAGAACACATTTTCTTTTTTCCTTTTTTTCTTTCATTTTAAACATGGCACACACACACACACACACACACACACACACACATATATATATATTTTTTTTTTGCATAATCATCGTGGGGGTGGTAATAATATTATTTACATTCGAGTATATTTTTCCGATACAGACTACAGAGAAAATAAAGTCTAGACACTGAAATGTTTTTTTTTTTTTTTTTTTTATTTTCAAACGGAAACATTTGTCAAAACGCAAACAAACAAAAGACATACAAAAGAAAACCCCAAAAAAACAACCAAACAAACAAAAAGACACCCCGAAAAAAAAAAAAAAAAAAAAAAAAAATAAAAAACACGCCCCAAACCTCGCACTAATAGACTACTGCACCAGTTCACCTTTTTTACTGAACCATTTAGGTGAAAATGAACAACGAACAATAGTTATTTATTACACTGCGAAATATTAATATGGCATATCATATTAAAGTCTTTTGAAGCAAAAACAGCTTTTGCCTTTAAATAAAATAAAATAAAATAAAATAAAATAATAATAAATAAATAAATAAATAAATAAATAAATAATATAAAAATTGGTCAGGTGTCTGTTTTGCAATGGTAGAAATTCAAAAACAAACACTGAGAATGTTTTCATGCTGCGCTTTATAAACAAGCACTTGACTGCCTTTCTTAACAGGAGAGTTCTCTATTTCGCAGTTCTGAATATAACTCAGATATTTCTCATACATTTCCCAACAAAATAAAGGAAGCCGAAATTTTTCTGATAATACTGACATGAAAACTCCGAAGTGTGAGTTCGTGTAATATTTGCTTGAATAATGAAAATACGTTCACTCACAGATCAGATCCTGGCCAATTGTTTTAAAACTCGGAAATTTTACTTTAGTGAACAGAAGATTTCTTTTAACAATTAACAGTGATAAATACGATGAGCCTAGTGGTTATTTCCATCCAGTGCAGTCTTCACTAACAGGTTGTCAAAAATGTACTTCCTTGTACAAGGGAATATCAATATTAAAGATGTCACATATCGTTAAACAATTTTTTTATTATTTTTTTTTATTTTTTTTTTTTACTTTTATAGTTAACACCGGTTACTGAAGCACATGCCTACATGTGTTCAAATGGATCACACACACACACACACACACACACACACACACACACACACAGAAATGGCTGATCTGAAAAGTTTGACAAGCGAAAACGGATTAATACAGTTTTGTGCCAGAAGCAGCAGTTAAAAAAATAAAGATCGAGCGAAACTTCTGATAAAAAGAGGTAAATCTAAACTGCAAAATTACCCCTAAGCATATAGCTTAGGTGCAGTTTCAACTTTGGATAAATATAATAACTACGAAACAGAAACACGAGCTCAAGAAATTATCCGAAAAGACGCGTTGTCGTACTGACCCTAAACCCGTACAGCGTTATTTGACACGACATGAACGGCACACATTGAAGACGCGATACAAATATTGAAAAATCAAGATGTGTGATGAGATGAAAGAGAAACTCTGGACACGACGACAATGTTGACACTCATAATGAACTTCAGCAGCTATGGAAACCTGCTCGTATGAGGCAGAGTGAGTTTTGAAACGACGTGTGTTCGATTGTTTACTAGTATTAACAGCTTTTCTTCTGTCAGCTCTGTGGTGGGACGTCAGAGCGTTCATTTTCTCGTCTAATTTTTCTTTCAATAATAATAATAATAATAATAATAATATGATAATAATAATAATGATTATGATAATAATAATAATAATAATAATAATAATAATAATAATAATAATATGATAATAATAATAATGATTATGATAATAATAATAATAAATCCTTAAAAATGATTTAAAAAAATAATAATAATAAAAATTAAAAAAATAATAATTAAATAAAAATGATAATAATAATAAAATAAAATAAAATAAATAAATAACAGTAACAACAACAACAACAAAAAAAAGTTTGTAATCATTCATAATAAATACGTAGAAGCACTGTCAAACACTTGGGTTAATTTACTGATGCTCCAAACTGATGATTAAATTGAAATAAAAAAATGTTCTTCACCGTTAACCATATCGATTGTCAAATCTTTTTTACAGCATTACACCATGGTACTGTTTATTTATTTATTTATATATTGAGAGCCGTTATGACAACATATCATATAACTTCAGTATTTAATGTGAAAAAGAACAAACAAAATTATCTATAAAATTAATTTTCATTTAAAACAGGCAAAATAAACATCTCATTTTGGCTTTTCTCTTTGAACGTAAAGATAATCCCCCCTTTTTTCTCTCTCGTTTTCTTTCTTATTTTCTTAAAAAAAAATATATATATAAAATTTAAAAAAACAAAATAATAATAATAATTAATTAAAGTTAAAGAAAACTTATTAATTTCTTTTTTATTACTTTTTTGTTTTGTTTTTGTATTTCATTATTATTTCCATATAATCCGCACACGTACTAATACAATACTTTTTAGTTTGAGCGAGTCAGAAATCTCGAAGTTAGTAATTTTCACTTGTGTTCCAATAACACTAGGATTACTTTAGAATAATCATTTTGCTTCTTCTTAATACATTTTTTGTAGTTTGTATGTGACTTCAGGTAATTTGCAGGGTGATAGTTGTAATAGTAGTAATAATAATGGTAGTACTAACAGCAATAACAGTAATAGCTTCAAAAAATTATTTTTCTCTTTGGGAAATACAGTTTGACCCTAACTATAATTGTAGATCTTTTGTATTCAGATTTCAGTGATTAAAAAATATCAAATGGTTCCGAAATTATGAACTTTTTAATACCTAAATTTTTGGTGTTGTTTAGCACAAGTGCCATTTTTAAGAAATCTCGATTATTTAAGTTAGTATTCTGAAGTGAGATTGTCTATGTCGTAAATTGTGTTCCAAACAGTCAGTCGTTTTCTTTTGTTTTTTGGCTAACTCTGCAAAGTATATTTACATTTACAGTGAAGCCGAAGTTGCGCTGAATAAAAAATTAAATCTTTGAAATTCATAATTTCACTTCTGCTTGTACTTCATAGCTTTTATGCCAAATTAATCACAGGGAAAATATCTAGATGATAAAATACATTTAGAAGGAATAAATTAGAAAATATGAAATTTAATTTTTATGTGGTTCATCTTTTCTTTTAACAAGTTGTAATATTCTTTGGCATCGAGGTATAATAGTAAAGACTGTAATAATGAAGAAAACGACTCGTTAAGTAATCTTTCCTCGTGAGCGCAGGGCTCAAAGCACTTTACAGTGAGAACTGTTAAAACGTAATAATAGAATTTACAAAAGTTACAAGTTTCGTGATGTGAATGGAGGAAAAGCTAAATTTCACTTGGATAAGATTTAAAAAGTGAGTTTTGAGAAGATTTTTCTGTTAACTTTTTTCAACGTGAGAGTGAACTTTGTGAAGCAAATGTCAAACCTAAGAAGAAAAACTGAATAAGGAAATTTGTATTGACATATTTTATTCTTTATTATGTATGAAGTATGTTTTGAACACGTATGAAACATAATGCGCTTATTGTGTTTCCCACTAACACTAACTAAACACACGTACTCTACCTCACTTCTAATATTGTTTCCAAAGGTTTTGCCAAAAACATCAGAATAATAAAATAAAAAGTAAATACTAAAAGACAAATGAGAAGTTACGTGGTGAAGGGCTGCACCAAACAGTCTGTGACTAAGTGACTTTGATGTTTGTTAACCAAAGTGGTGGAGCAGTCAGACAGCGTACAAGTAACCAGTTCCGATCATTTGATCCCAGACTTATGAAAACAATGATAATTTTTAGTGACGAACAAGAACCTTCAAAAGAATACAGGAGATGAATCACTTTCCGACTAGTGAGTAAATCAGTTTCAATGGCCATGACTTAAAGCATCTTTCGGCAGAAATCACGATCTGGTAACGTCTGTCTTAAGGCGGTCGATTCTACGATTTTACCGTTCTTTAAAAGATGAAATATTGCTCTTCTAGTGATATATTTTTGAAAACAAGAAATTTATACATTATATTTTTCATCAAGGTTTTCCAGCATTTTCGTGTGCCAATGAATTTAAGTTATTTTGTTTTTGGGTGGTCAAGTCTGTTTACAGGAAGAAAGCTCGTTAAACCCTTGTATGAACAATGTCTTTTTTTTATACACGTTTGTAGGAATATAGCGAGGTGGCAGCTATCCCAAACCACTTCGACTGAGATTAAAGCCATTTTTCACAAGACAAAGTAACATTCGTGCAATCAACATGAAGATAAGACTTAAAATTTTCAATTCATGCAGTTTTTATTCAGATAGCACCTCAACCAGAAAATAAATCAAGCGTTCCAAAGTCTGTAAAAATAGGTCAAACAGAATAGCGGATCAAAAATAGAGTACCTACTAATAGTAGTAAAATTAGTAATAGTAGATGTAGTTGCTGCAGTAAAATAAGAGTAGCGGCAGTAGTTGAAGTGATAGTAACATCAGGAGTTGTAGCAGTTATAATAGTAGAGTAATTACAATGATAGTATATTTACATTTACAGTGAAGCCGAAGTTGCGCTGAATAAAAAATAAAATCTTTGAAAATTTATAATTTCACTTCTGCTTGTACTTCATAGCTTTTATGCCAAATTAATCACAGGGAAAAGATGTAGATGATGAAATACATTTAGAAGGAATAAATTAGAAAATATGAAATTTAATTTTTATGTAGTTCATCTTTTCTTTTAACAAGTTGTAGCAGTGGCAGTCGTGGTTGTTGCTGAAAGAGAAAAGGAGTGAAAAAATCACTTATCACGTGATAGCATCTAACATTTGTCTGAAAGCGACCCAATCCATGTACTAGGACTAGAATGCAATGTCAAATGCGGACATATTTAAAAGCTGAATAATGCACTGATTCCCTGCCGACATTTACAGTTCACTGCCAGCAGCGTATCAGGAACTGGGTCTTAGTGTACAGACGTTTGCCAGCCAGTCTCACTTGTGAAGATTACATTTATATCCTGTTAGTTGTTTTACTCTTGTGTTTTATTGGCAGTCGCTGACATTTGTAATCGGGTTTCTTCTATAAAACAGTTTAGATAAAAGGTGATAAAACGAAGGAAAAATCTTGTTTATGGCTCCGCGATCTGTCTGCTTTCGTTTATGTCGATGCAAAGTCGTAAACTCTGCATATCATTTCTGGATTCCTCAAGTGCTTTTCTTTTTCTTTCTTTTTTCTTTTTTTCTTTAACTTTTTTTTTTTTAAATTATTTTTGTTATCGAACAGAATATATTTATTAGTTTTTATTGTTGTAGTTTTTCTCTGGTATTGCTAATATACACAGTAAATACATTTTGTTTCCTTCTCTGATATATTTTTATCTGGTTAAGAATATAATGTATTACCTACAATTTATTATTAACTATTGAATATTTTGTTAGTGGCACAAATTATTTCATAACGAACGTCTCTCTGTCTCTCTCTCTCTCTCTCTCTCTGTCTCTGTCTCTCTGTCTCTCTCTCTCTCTCTCTCTCTCTCTCTCTCTCTGTGTGTTCAACGTTAGTTAGTTAGAATGTCTTTACCATTTTCTTTTGGTTGCTGTCACCTTCAGGCAATTGCAGAGTTTAAACAAATCAAGCTACATCCATCATTATTTTAATCGCATTATCAAGGTGAATGTGAGCTCTCTACACTAGCAGGCGTTTGTTTGTAGTTCGCGGTGGTCGAGGGCGGTCAAGCGGTATGAACAACACAGAGATTTAGTTTCAGACATGGCTGACAGCACAGCCTCTCTCGAGAATTTACACAAATTCATCAACCTACCAAGATAGAATGAAGGTTCAGTCATCCGTGAATGAAAATGTCACTGAATGTGTATCATCATCTTGTTTCTTTTTTTTTTTTTTTTTCTTTTTTTTTCTGTTAGTGAGATCGGAATGAAATAATGTATCAAAATCGCGCATACACTAAAGAATAATAAAATCAGAAACTGATAAAATTTACTTATTGGTTAAACTCAACAAAAATCTAAATAAAACAAAGATGAAGAAGAAAATGGAGAAGAAAAACTAATAACTCCAATGTTAACTGAAGATTCCTTTACGCAAAAAACAAACATGTAGATGGAAGGCTATGTAAATATGTAGTAGGTATAATCAGTACAAGAATTTGACTCGTCACTGAAATAAACATTTCAATTACAGCATTAATTAAAGGCAGGAATGAAACACTCACAGAATCAAACACAGACATAAACACACACACACACACACACGTACACGTATACCTGCACTTGAACAGGTTAAATACAAAACAGTCTTATAAGCATATCCATGTGAACAGATACATATATAAAAAACAACATTCATATCTCAACGTATACTCACATACACATACAGTTTCACTAGCCACACTGATAGTTATGTATTCTGTAAATAAATAAAATAAAGAAATATTTTGGCACACAAGTATAATTTATGGTCAGCGCTGAATTACTAAGCAGAAATTTTTGTACCTATTTCAATATTTTAAGTTTATATTTTTAAAAATTTATTTTGAAAAACAAAAGGTATAAACAAATTGGAAAAAAGAAAGAAAAAAAGAAACAAACATAAATAATGCTTTGTGTCACATGACACATAATTATTAGATTTCAAGGTGTAGACTGTAATACAAAACCTTTAATCGTTAACAGTTTTTATTTCATTTTTTATCCAAGATACATACATATAAATGAACCCATTAGCTGTTTTTCCATTTCAAAATTTATTTCACGACTGGATTGTTTTTAAAAACCCAGAGTATGTGCTTCCCTGTCTAAGTATGCCTTGCTTGTACGCAGTAAGAATAGCCCCTTGATTTCTGGTTTCTTTTCTGTTGTAATAACTGATGATGAAATTAAGTTAATGATATAAATAATTTCTCTCTCTCTCTCTCTCTCTCTCTCTCTCTCTCTCTCTCTCTCTCTCTCTCTCTCTCTCTCTCTCTCTCTAATATCTCTCTAATATCTCACCTGACATGGCCCATGATTTGATTGACTCGTACGTGTTGTCTGACTCCGCCCCCGACTCGTCGTCCGAGGCAACGGAAACAGTAACGTAAGAAGCAGCGTCCGCGTCCATCTTTGCGTGGTACCGTACAGACAGCGCCATCTGTACAGCGTGTGTGACAGTTATCTACCTTTTCAATCAGTATACAAAGACTTGTTTTCCCTTTATTTTTTTTTTTATTTTTTTTTTTATTTTAGGAATAAATTAACCTTGTTCACTATGGAAAGTAGAAACTCTTCTGTTTTGACACAAAATGTCTCTTTTGCTATTTTTATTATTATTATTTTTCTTACATCTTTCATAATTCATGTGCTTTGGAACTTTGACGTGACGATCTTGACGTTATGTCGTAACCAAAATCATCACCATCAGTTAGAACTGAAAGTAAACTTTGTACTGAAACTTGTGAATAATTCCAAAGAGAAACCTGTGAACACAGCCACGTTGTCTGGAAGCCTACAAACTGAACATTAAAATCATTTTCTGTAATGCCGCCTCACACGCTGGATTTAAAACACGTTTTTATCATTTGTCCGGAACAACGTTCACTGAACAGACAGACAATTGTTAGCAGACTGTTCATTCTTATTCTTAAATACTGTCAATTTAATAATAATAATAATAATAATAATAATAATAACTGCTGCAATATATTTTAAAATTTCTCTGAAAATACTCACAGATTTGCTTTGATTATTTGCCCATAATTATAACTTAAAAAATTTCTAGGTCAGTTAATAAAAAAAATTGATACAAATGCTAAATCAGCTCATCAAAATGGAAAATTCTCTTCTTATTATTCTGAATAGCAAATCCACGAATTCTTCATAGCATGTAAAGTAATATTTTCCTTTTTACGAAATCATAAGATACTCGAGTGTGAAGCTACCGAGTTCCTGTTAATTACATTCACGATTGTGATGTGTATATAAACTCGATGTATTTCTTAACACTGTACACTTAGTAAAACTACAGACATCCACGTAACTGTATATTCTCACAGTGTTATTTTAGAAAAAAACATACAACACTGCATGGAGTATAAAACTACAGGTTTTCACGTAACGATACACACACACAGTATTATTTCAGAGATATAACACCAAATCGCAGGTAAAATTACAGATATCCACGAAACTGAACACTCATATACACAGTATTATTTTAGAAAAAACACAAAACTGGAATAACACTGTAGCTTTAACAGTGTATCTGCAGTGGCACACAGCACAGAGAGGTAAAACTGTAACTTTAACAGTGTATCTGCAGTGCACACAGCACAGAGAGGTAAAACTGTAGCTTTAACAGTGTATCTGCAGTGCACACAGCACAGAGAGGTAAAACTGTAACTTTAACAGTGTATCTGCAGTGCACACAGCACAGAGAGGTAAAACTGTAACTTTAACAGTGTATCTGCAGTGGCACACAGCACAGAGAGGTAAAACTGTCACTTTAACAGTGTATCTGCAGTGGCACACAGCACAGAGAGGTAAAACTGTAACTTTAACAGTGTATCTGCAGTGCACACAGCACAGAGAGGTAAAACTGTAACTTTAACAGTGTATCTGCAGTGGCACACAGCACAGAGAGGTAAAACTGTAACTTTAACAGTGTATCTGCAGTGGCACACAGCACAGAGAGGTAAAACTGTAACTTTAACAGTGTATCTGCAGTGCACACAGCACAGAGAGGTAAAACTGTAACTTTAACAGTGTATCTGCAGTGCACACAGCACAGAGAGGTAAAACTGTAACTTTAACAGTGTATCTGCAGTGGCACACAGCACAGAGAGGTAAAACTGTAACTTTAACAGTGTATCTGCAGTGCACACAGCACAGAGGTAAAACTGTAACTTTAACAGTGTATCTGCAGTGGCACACAGCACAGAGAGGTAAAACTGTAACTTTAACAGTGTATCTGCAGTGGCACACAGCACAGAGAGGTAAAACTGTAACTTTAACAGTGTATCTGCAGTGCACACAGCACAGAGAGGTAAAACTGTCACCACGAATCTCGAGCTCGTCGTGTTACAAGCCGCGTGCACCAAGCGTTGTCCACTCTTCTCGCTAGAGCTGATGATTTCTCACTGATCGGGTTATCGGCGTTGTGTACCTCTTTCACAGATGGCTGTCGCGGATGAGTTGCTGTCAAGCAGTGACACGGCTGACGTCGCGCACAAAGGGCGCAGTGTGAGATGTGTTGTTACAACAACACACACACACTTGACTCAGCTCGCTTTACTAGCCTTCTCCCACACTGAACATACGTCCTTCAGTGCTCACCACACTCTCTCGCATACGTCCTTCAGTGCTCACCATACACTCTCGCATACGTCTTTTGTAATGATCATTTTTGTTCAAAATTGTCCCCACGTTCTCCCATAATTACCATTCATCTAGCAAAACAATGACTGGGTTTGTCCACGCACGGGTTCTGAAATACTTTTGTTGTTCTGCAAACTTTATTAATTCAATTCATCAATGTTATTAATTTAATTAATCAGTGATAATCTCTTAATAGTAGATTATACGCTCTGTAGTTTAAATCAATTCCAGCTGATGAAAGAAGCAGAAAAAAAAAAAAAAAAAAAAAAAAAAGAAAAAGAAAAAGTTATTTAGTGACGCTTTTATCGTATTTTAAAAATACAATTATTAAGCCACCTATACGAAATATACAGTTAATGAGAGAGGAAACCCGCTGCTGATCCTCAGAATACTGCTCGTTTTCTGTAAGCAGTAAGGGATATTTTATAAGAAACCGCCCATAGACAGGAGCTGTGTACCACGGCCTTTGATAGGTCATCCGTAGAACATTAGTTGGAACTGGAAAGAGATACAATAGACGACAATCGGAAAATTGATCCTGCAACTCATGGTATATAACTGGCGATGTCTTCCTCTTTAACTTTGTGGTCTGTGCGTCTGTCACTCTGTTATAATATTCTGTACGAACTCTTGATATCTCAGCTATCCACTGACAGTGTAAATACTAATTAACTCACAGCATTCTATATATGTTAATGGATTATTAATTGTTTTGTTTTAAAATAATAAATTTAATATTGGTTTAACCTTTATCAAAGAAAGATAGTTGATGAACATAGTCCACTAACATAAAAATAAGAAAATTATTTAAATATTACATTTGCTACTGATATTATTTTATTTCATAAAAATTCTGTTCATTCTTATAATTAATCTTGGGCAGTTTTTAGGAAAATATTAAAAATACTACTACTATTGTTACATTAAACACTACAGACTTTATAATCACGTCATAATTACATGTATTCTTTTCTTCTACTAGTTCTTTTTCTTCTTATTTTTTTATTGTTGTTGTGATGGTGGTGTAGTGGCGGTAGTGATGGTGGTGTAGTGGTTGGTTGTGCATTGTTAGTCCACAGTCTACTTAGCAGATTAATCATTTAATCCAGATAGTATATAATTATAATTTTCTAAAAACAATACACAACATTAATCCACATACTGTATACTGTTTTCTGTTTAACTGTACACGTGTGAAAACCCCCACTACGTGTAACAAGGGTATCTCATGACAGACATTCGTGACGCTGACAAACACGTCGTTGTTGTGTTTTACCTTGTCGTCTACTCAGGTGATATCCGTGAATGAAGGTGCAAGCACAGGTGCAAATCTCGTTTGTTTATCAGATTAGATCAAACCTGAGCTTGTTTGTGAGGACGGGTAATTCTTCCTATGTGGTCGGAAGATCTAAAAATGCACTGAAGTGATTGTATAATATAATTATATCATAGTTATGTAAAAAATGTCAATAATCACAAATATGTGCTATGAATAATTGTTAATAATTATTTATATATTAAAATACATTGGATGAATAATAATAATAATAATAATAATAATAATAATAATAATAATAATGGTGGATTATGGGATAAGTTAGGTGATACGATTTTAAGACATTAAGAAGATAACAAAGAAAGAGAGAGAGAGAGAGAGAGAGAGAGAGAGAGAGAGAGAGAGAGAGAGAGAGAGAGATATAAAACATATAAAGTTCACCTGTCTCTGTGTATCAGTAGGCAGGTAAATAAAACGAACATTAAAAACTGTTTATTACTGAGTTGTCTGAATCAGTGCGCGGGCCGCACAGATAACCAGCAAGATCCACACAGCACCTGCGTGGAATTAAATTAAGACCATCACGGAGCCAGTTATCAAGTGCTGTTTGTTTAGTCAGCGGCTCTTTCCTCTGACAGTTTCTGTCAACTGTGAATTCCAGCTCGTTTTCTACGGCAAACATTGCACACTGTAAGACCTGTCTTTCCTCCACAGTGCTGAAGTGAAAAAACGAGAAATCTCAACATTTTGTACCGTCTGGAATTTTAGTTTTAACTTTTTTAACTTTTTTTTTTTTTTTTTTTTTTTTTTTAAATCAAACTATTGTATTCGTGTGTTTCTCGTTTATGGAGGTGAAAGGGTTAAATTGATTATTCCGTGGAAAGTTGACGTTGAAGTAAAAGCCAACACGTCGCAGAACGACTTGGGTCACGTCAGACAAGTAATTACGTACAACATTAATTAGATTAAACTTGTTACTGTAAGAAAAAACACACACACACAAAAACAACAAAATAAAATAAAATAAAAAATAAATGAGTAAGTAAGTTAGTAAATAAATTAAATAAAAAAATTAAATAATTTTTTTTTAAATGTGTTCTGTATTAGACTAATTCAGTGTACGTTAAAGTCTGATGTAAGTACAATCATTTCTATGAAAAAGTATTAATTTCTTGTAGGGAATGAACAAAACAACAATAACAACAACATAATATAAATAAAAAAAGACTGATGGATTACGTCCGAAAATAAAATGTTTCAATTCCCATTAAAAAGGTGTAAGTGTCATTAATTAAAAAAACAAGACAAAAAAAAAAAAAAAAAAAAAAAAACTAAATGAAGGGAATGTTATTGAAAGAAAAAACAACTATACCAAAAAAAAAAAAAAAAAAAAAAATATATATATAAAACAATTAATGAACAATAAACCCACACACAGAAACAACCCCATCCAACAAACAAAAACAACCCAAAAATAAAACAAGAAAAAACTAAAATAAAATAAAATAATAATAATAATAATAATAATAATAATAATAATAATAATAATAATAATAATAAACTTAAGGACAACCCCCCAAAAAAAAAAACAATTACAATATAATGAAATAAAACTAAAGAAAAAAGAATGTAAAAAGGTAGAAAACTAGCTAATAAATATATTTTACTTAATAATTATGATTATTACATCTTACTATGGATGAATAACATAACAAACGTTTTTCCCATGATTCTGAAATAACGTTTTTTCTGCCAAGAATTCCACTCTGTGACTGTTTTTATTATATAAATAATTAATTTCACAGCTGACAAAGGTTTAAATAATAATCTTTAATTAAACCTGTGAAAGTGACATGTGTACATTAGTTATGAGTTGTTGTAGTGGTATGTGATGGAGTAGACAGATATTTCACACTGCATAGTGAGATTGAGACACAACATTCTGTACGAGAACAGAGACGTAATTCCTGCACACAATTACAGATATACACATTATAATCTTTGTACACTTAGAGAGAGAGAGAGAGAGAGAGAGAGAGAGAGAGAGAGAGAGAGAGAGAGAGAGAGAGCAAAACAAATAAGAATGTAAGGTAGATTTTTGTTAAATTAGCCACAAACTATATTTTCTCACGAGTCTAAATAGCTAATACAGGCCGGGTCAAGTGTTTGTGTAGCCCACAAAAAACCCCGCAAAGGGTCGTTTACAACCACAGGTGTTAAAAAGCATATTCATTTCACAACACACGCTAACTATTTCTCAAAACTATGTATCAGGAATGTTTACAATTAAATGTGTTTGTCTCATTTGTAGTGATCGCACCATAACGCGTTCAGACGTGGCGCCGCAAACCTCGCGGTTGTAGCAGTTCGAAATGTGTAGATTCGACACAAGTAACACCCATGTCACACATATTTGTTAACTGCCAAATAAATATGAGACAACAAGTATATATTAACATGCATACATACATACATACATACATATATATAAATATTCTTAATTTTTCTTACTTACTTCGCATATAATATATAATAAACAAACAACAACAATTATAATAATACAAATTTGTAATAATAATAATAATAATAATAATAATAATAATAATAATAATAATAATCTACTTTAGATAAATAATTATAAAGAGAAAAAACTGCACAGATCCAGTTTTAGAACAGCGAGCGTACAGATTGAATATTTTGTCACTAGCACGGTTATCGATCATAAAACAGATCATACTCATTGACCCAACCAATGTGACAGTCCTATCAGCTAAACACATCAGGTGACGTGTTTGCGTCATACCGGATGTAAAGACAGAAAAATGAAATACATGTTTATGACATTTTGGCTACCTCAAACAAAAACCCCAATAGAATAAATAAAAGAAGAAAAAAAAAAACGTTTAGAGGTACTTAATTTTAACTAAATTATATTGCATTATAATAACAGTCTGAATTAAACCAAATTTTGAAATCAGTTTATATATATAAAGAATAAAGTTTAACCTTTTTATTTGATTTGTTTATCTGTTTGGTGTCTGTCTTGGGCTGATGGTAGGAGAAGCAATTCCCTGCCCATGCAGTTGAACCTTAAAGTTTATTATCTTTGCAGTTATTGTATGGGACAGCTTACATATACAATTAATGTGTAATGGCTAACAAATAAAATAAGGAAAATTATTTTATCCAATCACTGTGAATAATTATTGTTATAATATATTTTTTTGGTTAAACCTCGCCAATTTATAACAGAAACAAGAAATGTATTTTGGAAAATCTAATCTGCAGTAAAGATATTTTTTGAGCGAACAGAACAGACTCAAGTATCAGATTATTTAACGAATGCCGCTGATATGGTGTGAGGGTGAACGTTTAGCTAGGTTTAAATGAATTGAAATGTTATTAAATAAATGTTGATTTGATTAACTATACATGATACAATACTTAAATAATTTTTACTGTACATGTCATTACAAGTGTATTTTACAAAATGTATATTTATTTGCAAATCGTATTACAGAATGATTTTACAGAATTTGAATGTATCATAAATATGGACACTGCTTGAAAAGGCAGATTTTAAACTGCACAGTGTTTGTGTAACCCTCCATTTTAGAGAATTCCAAGGTAAATGAGCAAGATGATTAAATATACAAAGAAAACTAATGCAACAACATTTCTATGCATATAGTTTCTATTCAACAATAACAAATCAATAAATTGTGTAGTTATTTTTAACCAGAATATTAATTTACATATTTTCACTTATCATAAATTATCAAACAATATACTATTACTACTACTAGTACTATTACTACTACTACTAATAATAATCAGACAGTAATAATAATTTTAAAAAATTAAAAAATAAATAAACGCAAATACTAAACCTGATGTTAAAAGGGTGACTGCTTGATTTGAATTGTAAGACAGAAACAGGCTTTCTATCACTGAATGTTGATCAGTATTAAATAATCTGAAAGAACCCAGTTAATACATAGTTTAAAAAAGGTTAATACATATTTTATTAGTGCACATAAGGCTTATCTATTGCTTAATAATGTAAATAGTCCTTATAAAATATTTTTTAATGTAGATAGGGATCACCAAACTTTTGCTAAGTTCTTATCAAATGCTGTTTCATGTAATAATGTAGTCAATCCTTGTGAAATATTTATTAATGTATATAGGGTTTACCAGTCTTTTAATACCTCAGATACAGCTTATCAAATATTTAGTAATATAGATATTGCTTATCAAAAGCTTATTATACATGGTGGTTATAAAATATTTCACTATTGTATCAAATGTTTTAAATAGGAAGTCATTATCAAATGATTGGTTAGTGTTGAAATGTTATTAAATGGTGTTTTTTTTTCCAATTATGTAACAGTCTAGAGAGTTTTACCAGATGTTTGCTGTATAGGAAAGCTTAAATTACTTGGATGTATAAATTTCTATCACTGAACTCAGTATGTAACATTTAAAAAAATAAAATGTTAAAAAAAAATCTTACTTGTAACAGTGTTTTGTTGTATACATTACTCAATATTCTTTTGACAAAAACAAGAATAAAGAAAATAAATAATGTATTTAAAATACTCGTAACTTGTCATGATTCTTCATATTATTATTGTATGTTGATCTGTTTGTAAATATTCTGTCAGGGTTCAGTTCTCTCTAATTTCACTTACTTTTCTCTAAAAATAAAAATAAAATATTGAAAATAGAATTTGATGGACTTATATTAAAGTAACAGTGAGTTTACAAAGATTTAACATCATTAAAACTAATAATTATTATAAAATAAAATAAATAAATAAAATAAAATAAATTAAAACTAAAAGTGACAAAAACTAACACTGCTGTTGAAACTCAGTCACTCAGTTTGATGTGAACTGTGGATCAGACAAAAACATGGTTACTAAAGATTTAAGTGTAGACAGGGCTTATAATAAGCAAACGTTTAATAGTGGAGATATACCTTATCAAATGTTTAATACTGTAGATATACCGTATCAAATGTTTAATACTATAGATACAGCTTATCAAATGTTTAATACTGTAGATACAGCATATAAAATGTTTAATTATGTAGATACAGATTATCAAACATTTAATAATATAAATATTGCTTATCAAATGTTTATTTAATATACATGGTGGTTATAAAATATTTCACTATTGTAAAGTACTTGTGAAATGTTTGAATTAGGAAGTCATTATCATTATTTCAATGCATATTAGTCTCAAAATGTTATTGAATTTTTATTTGTATAGACCAACTATTTAACAGTTTGTAGTGTTTTACCAAATGTTTTTTTAAACATGGAAGTAGGCATTTGTATATTTGAAGTTATACTAAAATAATATGTCAAAAATAAATGTAATAAATTAATACCAGTATTTGTTACTTGTAACATTAATAGCAGTGTTTTGTTGTATATTCTGTTGGTATAAACAAGAACAAAGAGAAAAATTATAATTTTAACTTGTTTTCATTCTTTATCTTATCTGATCTGTTTGAAGACTATCAATAAAAATAGTTAAAACTTATTATGTATATAAGAGGTTACTTGTTTTCATGGTTTTATCAAAACCATTTTTAAAAAATTAAACTAATGGTGATACTTAGAAACATTTGAGATTATTTATTATAATGAAATGATAATCAAATCAGACTAGTTAAAACTTCATACCAGATTTTTATTTTAATTATTATAGATTATCTATTTGAACTCTGTATATCTCAGATTTTTGTTAACTGCTGATCAAAAATAATTTGTAACAAAATAAATGTTATCCTTTCAAGTATTGACTGTCAATTAGTGGTTCATAAAGTTGATTCAAAATGTTCATCTTAGTATTTATCTTCTGTCTGGTAACTGCAAGTAAAATTTAGGTTTGAAACTTTCTTCCAGTTGTGATTTCATACAAACAGACAGAGTTATAAGTAAATTTCACTCAGGTCATGACATTTTGCTTTGAGTCTAATTTGTACTTTTTCCAGATGGAATATATATTTCTTAACAAACATTCTCAGTTTCATTTATCAAAATCTGACACTTTTACCGTGGGTTTAGATTCCATCTGAATCATCCATTTGTCATTACAGGTCAAAAACAAACCACTATGGCCGCCAGTTATGTTACGTAGAAAAAAAAAAAAAAAAAAAAAAAAAAGTAGTATTGATTGGGTATTTTCTTTGTTTCCTTTTTTTATTTATTTCTAGATTATTATTTTTTTTTTTTTCATTATCTACCATTGCATGATATTTATATAAATAAATAAATTCTCTATCACAGACACATACAGATATTATACTTTTTGGTTTCAGAAAAGATGTCCATTCAGAAAGTTTTACAGTTATTATATTTTAAACATTTTCATTCCTTGTCCTCCATAGTGTTAATTTATTCTGTCAATAAATTTGTTCTTCATGTGCACTACCTTTTTCTTTTTGAACTTGATATATTCAAAATTTCATATTTGTTTTGCTTTTTAAGGCAGATATTAGCATTTAATGAACTTAGATAACAGTATTTGTTCAATAAAGCTTAATAAAAAAAACAAAAAAAAAAAAAAAACATACATTTTCACATACTTAGATTACTAAAATTTTAGGTCTTGTCGTCCCAAACCCTGATGAATATTTCAGATCGGACTCATCAACTCTACAGTATACAGAAAAATGCAGACAGATTAATGATATTCATTAAATTTAAATTAGTCTTCCATTAACATCTCTGCTTTCAAAACTTTTTAACGCCACGTACCTCTTTGCGACGTCATCTATCGTACAAAAATAGACTGGTAGAGACCGAACTTTTACTGAAACTGAAACTGAAAAAAATTAACATGCTAATAAGAGCAAGCTGTTGTGAAGCACGTCTACGACGGGCACGCTTTCTGACAGGTCAGCGGGCGTGTCCGTCGCAGAAAAGTGTTTTGGGTAAGGTAAGAGAATGGGTTCTCGTTACGACTGCAGGACACAACGGAGTGTCCAGCATATCGGATCGTAACGAAATGGTTGCGTCCTGTTTGTTTGTTCTGTTGATGTTTCCTTGTTCTTTTTGGCTGCTTCCTTCTGGTCCAACAATTCCAACTTTTTTTTTTTTTTTTTTTTTTTTTTTTGCCAATGGTCCTTTTATTGATTTAAAAGATGCTATAAACACCTGCAACTAAAAAGAATAAGAACATAAATGTAGTTAACTTATTTACATTTTATTTTATTTTATTTTATTTGGCCAAATGTCCTCATTATTGATTTAAAAGATGCTGTAAACACCTGCAGCTAAAAATGAGAACATGAACGTTGTTAACTTATTTATATTTATTATGTACATTTAAAAAAAAAAAAAAAAAAAAAAAAAAAACGATAACCGGGTTAGTATGGTCTGAAAGTAAGTACGTATAGTACGTATAGTTTTGTTTTTAATTATTAATTTAATTGGCTATTCAAATTGATCCGTCAATCAGCCGATCCATCCATAGATCCACCAGCTGTTCAACCGATTAATCTGTAAGTCAATAAATTCATTCAATTGTTGTTTGTTTTTGTGTCATAAAAAAAGAAGAAAAAAGTTCAAACTCTCAACTCCTAAAGTTTGTGTTTTGTGTTCAGAATATGTGTTGTTACTGCAGCGAGGACTAACTCTCTGTCTGTTTTGGAGCCAAGATGTTTTGGAGCGTGAACTGGATTTTTGGTTCTTCCAATGTGTGGCGTAGTGCTTGTCTTTCCTTGGCGAAATTCTGACAGTGAAACAAGTAGTGTTTCATGGTTTCGGAGAGTCAACAGCTGCAGTTGGGTGATGTGGTGTTGTGGTATTTGTATCGGATTGCATTTAACCAATTCTGGCTTTGGTGAAATTGTTGTTGTGTAGTTTGTTGGCGAGTGTGATTTTGGGTGTTTTGGTGAGTGGTTTGATGTTCAAGTGCCATTTGTTTTTGGTGTTGTTCCATTCATTTTTCCACTGTTTGTCGTAATGTTTGGCAGCGATGGAGAGATTTTCGTTTATTCCGTAGTGTATGTCGGTGCAGATGTCTTTGGATTTTGGATCCGTCGGTGTAGATGTGGTTTGTAGTGGTCGTTTGCTGCTGCTAGAAATATGGCTTTTTTAAAAACTGTTAACTAATTTTGTTATTATAAAGATATTCAAAACGATTATACTGCATTTTCTCACTTCTTTTCGAGAGTTTAAAATTGCAAATATAAATAGTCTTCACTTAGTTAATGGGGTTCTTGCTTCCAAATAACGGCTAACGTTCACATTTTGAGTCCTTATCTGCAAATCACGCGAAACATAAATAAATAAATAAATAAATAAATAAATAAATAATTCGCGTACTCAGTTATTCTAGTAGTAGATGAACCAAATATTAGATGTGTTCATCACGATCCCTTTCGCAATTTTTCAGATGAGATTCATCAAAACTACAGCTTTTCAAGTTACCATCATAAATATGAATATTCTTACTAGTCTGACACATGTTTCCATAGAATTGATTTGTGCACGTGCAGACACCAGCATTTAATGATCTTCCGTTTTGGCATGCTTTTAAAAAATAAAAATAAAATACACACATATTAGAATCCTCGCTATCTACACGACAGTTTATCAGGTATTAACTGGAATTAGTTAAATTAGCCTAAACTTAGAAACAGCTTTCCATCTTTAAGGCCGATTGTTAATATATGCACACATAGATGTATCCACACACACACACACACACAGACACACACACACACACACACAGACACACCCCTCCACACACACAAAGACGATTATCACAAATTAATGTGTAATATTCCACCAGCTTAAAAAAATAAAAGGTAATACAGAATGAATTTCAAATAAGAACACATCTATAAATAAATATTATACTTACACGTCACCTGACAAGTCGACAATCGCATTAACAAGAAAACAACAAATATTTGTAAGAACATCATTTTTACAACAGTTCTCGTCTTCTCAGATCTCTGATGTCTACACAGAAATGTTTCCTTTATTTATAGTCAGAAGATGATCTGTATCTTAATTAATTTTTATAGAAGGTCATGTTTTCATCTTGTTCAAGTTTAGCAGATGCTACCTATTTTATCCGAAAATCGCTTTAATTCGTTTAACTGTTTTAACTTTTATGGGTCAAAACGACTTCAAGGATTTTTATTTAGCATCTGGGTTAAAATATAGAAATTAAAATCAGTGCAATAAAACAAATGTATTTTGTTAAAGTTTTAGTTCTATAACTTTATTTTTTTTTTTTTTTGCATATTTTACCGAGTACTGCAAAAATATTTCTTTAAAATGTTTATTCTTGATCATGTTTTTACGTTTAGCATAATAATAATAATAATAACAATAACAATAATAATAATAATAATAATAATAATAATAATAATAATAATAATAATAATAATAATAATAACAATAACAATAACAGTAACAATAACAACAACAATAACAATAATAATAATAATAATAATTATTATTATTATTGTATTTGTTATTGTATGTGTTTATGTTGTAGTGATACAATGTGTAATAGTTTGTAAGGTGTCGTGTGTCGCTTTGTGTTTTGTTTATTAACTAATTTTGTTGTCGCTTATTAACCACGTGCTGGTGTTCTCCATTTAACATGTTATTTATAATTCAGAAGATTGCCAGTAAGTTTAATAAAGTAATACGTTGAGTGTAAAACAGTCAGAAAGTACGTAGCTAGTCTACAACCTGCTGAGGAGTCGGACATGAGACAGCTTGACAGTTAATTTTGTACTCGCTGTTATCTCACTTTTATCAGGAGAGTAACTGGTGGACACCACTGTCCGATTTAAAAAATTACCGTAAGGTCATCACAAAATTTACGTACAAGTAAATTAAACTATTTTATTATTGATTAACTCTATTGACCTATAAAAACATTTATCTATGGGAAATCAAGAAATCGGTGACATGTAGAAGAATGAAAGCTGTCTTCTGATTGGTTACTTTTTTGTTCTGATTGTCTTTGATTTACGTTTTACCTGGATACACTTTCTCCAAATAAACCCCAGTACGTTTCTACATGAAAAGTTTGATCATAAAAGGAAATAAATGCCAAAATTAAAAGTGATGTACACCTACAAATAACTTATTTTAGTGGTTTCTTAATATTCATTACCTGATTTTGTTTTTTTAATAGTCTGTGGATAACAAAATTTCTCTTTCATGTCCAGCGCGACAGCAAAATTAGTTATTAAACTAAACACAAAGCGACAAACCATACCTTACAAAATATTACACAAAAAAATATTCAACAAAAAATAGAATAAAGTTATAGAACTAAAACTTTAACAAAATACATTTGTTTTATTGCATTGATTTTAATTTCTATATTTTAACCCAGATGCTAAATAAAAATCCTTGAAATCTTTTTGACCCATAAAATTTAAAGCAGTTACACGAATTAAAGCGATTTTCTGATAAAATAGGTAGCGTCTGCTAAACGTGAACAAGATGAAACATGACCTTCTACAAAAATTAATTAAGATACAGAACATCTTCTGACTATAAATAAAGGAAACATTTCTGTGTAGACGTCACATATCTGAGAAGACGAGATCTGTTGTAAAAATGATGTTCTTACAAATATTTGTTGTTTTCTTGTTAATGCGATTGTCGACTTGTCAGGTGATGTGTAAGTATAATATTTATTTATAGATGTGTTCTTATTTGAAATTCATTCTGTATCTCCTTTTCTTTTTTTAAGCTGGTGGAATAGTACACATTAATTTGTGATAATCGTCTTTGTGTGTGTATGTGTGTGTGTGTATATATATGTGTGTATATGTGTTTGTGTGTGTGTGTATATATGTGTGTGTTTATATGTGTGTTTATATATATATATATATATATATATATATATATATATATATATATATATATATTGGACAACAAGTCTAGCCATTAATGGCTCAGTATCTTTTTTCTTCTTTTTTTGTGTCCTTTTTTCTTTATTTATTTTATCAAGTAAATATATAAGTTATATCTTGAAATATATATGGTTACTTCGAAATATAGTATATATATGTAAGTCTATTACACTTGCTATATATATATATATGCTGTGATATATATATATGGGTTAGTGAGTGTGAATGCATACATGTATTATATTAACAATCGGCCTTAAAGATGGATAGCTGTTTCTAAGTTTACTCTAATTTAACTAATTCAAGTTAATACCAGATAAACTGATGTATGGATATCGAGGATTCTAATATGTGTGTATTTTATTTTTATTATTTAAAAGCATGCCAAAACGGAGGAACATTAAATACTGGTGTCTGCACGTGCACAAATCAATTCTATGGAAACATGTGCCAGAATAGTAAGAATATTTATATCATTATTATTTTGATATTGCCCTAAATATCTATTTTTTTTTTTTTTTTTTTTGTTATGTTTGTTTTGAGTGTGGATTGTTTTCTGTCTTGTTTTTTTTCTTTCTTTCTTTCTTCTGGTATTTGTTGCTGTTTTTGTTTGTTTGTTTGTTTGTTTGGATTTTATTTCTTTGCTGGGTTTTTCATGGTTTTAAAGATTGTGTTTGCTCTTTATTTGTTTGTTTTTACGCTGTTTAATTATCCTTACTACTCATTAAACTGTCGCAAACGCTCGCTTTTCTCGCTAAAGTAAATATAATGTTATGTAACACTCTATTCTACTATAAACTCTACTCTACTCTATTCTACTATAAACTCTACTCTCTTCTACTATAAACTCTACTCTACTCTATTCTACTATAAACTCAACTCTACTCTACTCTATTCTACTATAAACTCTACTCTACTCTCTTCTACTATAAACTCAACTCTATTCTACTATAAACTCTACTCTCTTCTACTATAAACTCTACTCTACTCTATTCTACTATAAACTCAACTCTACTCTACTCTATTCTACTATAAACTCAACTCTACTCTACTCTACTATAAACTCTACTCTACTCTACTCTATTCTACTATAAACTCAACTCTACTCTACTCTATTCTACTATAAACACAACTCTACTCTGCTCTATTCTACTATAAACTCAACTCTACTCTACTCTGTTCTACTATAAACTCTACTCTATTCTACTATAAACTCAACACTACTCTACTCTATTCTACTATAAACTCAACTCTACTTTACTCTATTCTACTATAAACTCAACTCTACTCTATTCTACTATAAACTCTACTCTATTCTACTATAAACTCAACTCTACTCTATTCTACTATAAACTCAACTCTACTCTATTCTACTTAACTGTAAATTCCATTCTATTCTACTATACTCTACTATACTCTACTATACTATACTATACATTACTACACTGCATTATGCTTTACTATGCTATGATCTACAATACTGTTCTATTATATACTATATTACACTTTCCTGCAGTATACCTCATTACAGTATGCGACATTATATTATATTATATTATATTATATTATATTAACGAAACTATAAAAAAGTAGCTAAATTATTCCCATACACTAAGAAAATTATACAAACGAAATAAAAATTTGTTTGTTTTTACGCTGTTTAATTATCCTTACTACTCATTAAACTGTCGCAAACGCTCGCTTTTCTCGCTAAAGTAAATATAATGTTATGTAACACTCTATTCTACTATAAACTCTACTCTACTCTATTCTACTATAAACTCTACTCTCTTCTACTATAAACTCTACTCTACTCTATTCTACTATAAACTCAACTCTACTCTACTCTATTCTACTATAAACTCTACTCTACTCTCTTCTACTATAAACTCAACTCTATTCTACTATAAACTCTACTCTCTTCTACTATAAACTCTACTCTACTCTATTCTACTATAAACTCAACTCTACTCTACTCTATTCTACTATAAACTCAACTCTACTCTACTCTACTATAAACTCTACTCTACTCTATTCTACTATAAACTCAACTCTACTCTACTCTATTCTACTATAAACTCAACTCTACTCTGCTCTATTCTACTATAAACTCAACTCTACTCTGTTCTACTATAAACTCTACTCTATTCTACTATAAACTCAACACTACTCTACTCTATTCTACTATAAACTCAACTCTACTTTACTCTATTCTACTATAAACTCAACTCTACTCTATTCTACTATAAACTCTACTCTATTCTACTATAAACTCAACTCTACTCTATTCTACTATAAACTCAACTCTACTCTATTCTACTTAACTGTAAATTCCATTCTATTCTACTATACTCTACTATACTCTACTATACTATACTATACATTACTACACTGCATTATGCTTTACTATGCTATGATCTACAATACTGTTCTATTATATACTATATTACACTTTCCTGCAGTATACCTCATTACAGTATGCGACATTATATTATATTATATTATATTATATTATATTATATTATATTAACGAAACTATAAAAAAGTAGCTAAATTATTCCCATACACTAAGAAAATTATACAAACGAAATAAAAAATTAAAAATAAATAAAGCAAAGAAAAACACATTTCACATTAATAACCTTTAACTGTAGTATGCACAGAGTTCTAGTCAATTACAGTGCATTCTTTTTTCTTGTTTTGTCATCAGGTTGTGCTGCTGGAGCTCAGGCTGCAGCTACAACAGCCTTTACAACCTCGTGTACGTTATCAGTCGTATCTCACAACTGTCAACAATCTTGCGGAACTTGTACAAGTAAGTGTACTTTAAGTTGTCGTAGAACTTACGTTTATTCTGACACTGTAAGTAAGTACAATTTAAGTCGAAAACAAAATAATCACTTTTTATGTTCCTTGTGTGTTAGCAGTACGTTAATAATAGTTTGTCAGATGATGATAATAATGATAATGATAATGATGACGATGATGATAATAATTATGATGATAATGACTATGATGATGATGACGTTTTTGATGAACATGAAATGACGATGATGATGATAATGATAATAATGATGATGAGTATGATGATGATGATGATACTGATGACACATTTTTTTCGCAGCACCGTGGGGATGCGCAGACAGAGGTACTTGGTTCTGTAGAATAATGACTCAGCGAAGTCAACAATCTGGAACTGCTACATTCTGTGCTGCATTTCCTCCTGCAAATCCACGTACCTGCGCAAAACTTTGTTAATGTAATATGTCTTATTATTTGTTCAATATTAATTGAACTTTCAGTGTAAGGATGTTCTGTTAAAAACACTAATTCTGGTAAGAAAGTAACACACACACACACACACACACACACACACACACACACACACACAAACACACATTATGAGAATATGAATAAGAGCTGATCTTGTTAAACACTGCTTTTTTATCAATCTACAGATAATTAAATGAAAACCACACACACACACACACACACACACAGATATTTGAGCATAAATTCAAATTTTTATTTAGGTTTTCATGTTTCTTTTAAATAATTTATTTTTCACGAAATAGAAATTCCAAAGAAGAAACTAAAAGCATAGAACATCAGTGTTCATTTCAAAAGATTAAATAATCTTAACAGCTGTGATTTTGTTGTTTTTTAATCTCTCTCTCTCTCTCTCTCTCTCTCTCTCTCTCTCTCTCTCTCTCTCTCTCTCTCTCTCTCTCTCTCTCTCTCTCTCTGCGCGTGTGTGTGTATGTTTGTAACTGATAAACTCATAAACCCTTCAAAATATAAAATATACTCTATCGAGGATAGATCCTACCAACTTCCAAGCCGCAGTCGTACACTCTACACGAGAACTAAATCGTAGAAAATAATGTTCTAAGGAGAATCAATGTCAAACCTCGCTTAGGTCACCACTGTTGGTCACTTTACGAAAAAAAACAGTTAAAATCTAGTAGCCTAAGAGTGTCATCTCAAAGAGAAACAATCAAGGCATTTATTTGTTTAAAACTGTGTAGTATTTTCCTTATTAATCTGAGCTGGAATGTCATAGAGAAGATGAGTTAATTTAAATGGCTGTTCAAACTAATGATGATAAGTGAATAGTACTTCTTTAATTACTCAGTAATAAGATTTATCTACATTTCTCATCTGTTTGTAATGAAGATATTATAAAATTAAAATCTATTTTTCTTTTATTTTTCCCTTTATTTTAATCACTTGATTATTAAATCATTTAGGTATAACTATTCATTTCTTCTTAATGTTCTTATTTCTTTCATGTTGGTTAATCAGTGAATTCAATATACACAAAAATATGTTCTTTAGTGCCATATAAAATAACTATATTTCTTGAGCCATATACTGTGAAAAAATAGATTTAGCAGCGTTGGACTAATGATAAAAATACTAAAATAATTTGGACACAGATTTATGTGGTTCAACAAAATTAAAGAAGTCGGATATATAAAGATAATAAATAAATACATTTATGCGAGATTTGTAAAAAAATCTAGATGCCCATTGCAAAAAATCAAAATCCGATCTTTAACCTCCCAGCAGACAGTTGAGATCAAGGCAGAGTCAGAGCAGGTTACAGCTTTATAATTCTTCGACATTCACCTCGTTCTCGAAGTGCTAAATATACATTAATCCTAACACACACCCTAACACACACCCATACATCCATTCACATGTACCTTGTCTTTCACTCACACATGTATACACCCATCTTTTCTAACATACAAACCCATACACCCATTCACATGTACCCTGTCTTTCACTCACACATGTATACACCCATCTTTTCTCTCTAACACACAAACCCATACACCCATTCACATGTACCCTGTCTTTCACTCACACATGTATACACCCATCTTTTCTCTCTAACACACAAACTAATACACCCATTCACATGTACCCTGTCTTTCACTCACACATGTATACACCCATCTTTTCTAACACACAAACGCATACACCCATTCACATGTACCCTGTCTTTCACTCACACATGTATACACCCATCTTTTCTAACACACAAACGCATACACCCATTCACATGTACCCTGTCTTTCACTCACACATGTATACACCCATCTTTTCTAACACACAAACCCATACACATTCTCTTTCACTCACACATGCATACACCCATCTTTTCTCTCTAACACACAAACCCATACACATTCTCTTTCACTCACTCACACATGTATTTACCCATCTTTTCTCTCTAACACACAAACCCATACACATTCTCTTTCACTCACTCACACATGTATTTACCCATCTTTTCTCTCTAACACACAAACCCATACACATTCTCTTTCAGTCACACATGTATACACCCATCTTTTCTAACACACAAACCCATACACATTCTCTTTCAGTCACACATGTATACACCCTTCCTCTCTCTGCAACACACAAACAAATATACACACATTTACTTATAATATATGTAAATATTAGTAAAAATGTTTGTTTTTGTTTTTCATTTATCAAACTAACAAATTCAAAATGATTCTTATAATAATTTACAGATATAAAAAAACTTGTAAATCAAAGTCTCAGTACTGGTTTATCAAAGGACCTGGTATGTGCTGTCTTCTGAAGGGAAGATTATGTTAAAATAACTTACTACTGCTAATAAAAGAGTAAGCCTATTAAAAAATGTTAATAAAAAATAAGATGATATTTTAGAATTTTAAAATACCTTACTGAAATTAATGGTACAAATGTTTTACAGATTTTAAAACTTAAAGATTAAGTCATAAATTATACTTTTTGTTTAGAAGTATTTGAAGATTTTGAAATATATTAATGGGATTTGCTCTTGTACATGCATTCTGAAATTGAAGTATAAACTACAAATGTGTGTTTGAAGCTGTCATGAAGTGAGTCTTCATGGTGGGGGACAACCCTCCTATTACGTCAAATATGACAGTGATTAATGGATTAAAATTTAGTTTTAAACTAATTAAAATAAACAAATGAGAAATTAATGTGAAGATTTTAATTATTGTGAGTTTTGCAGTAAAATAAATGTACAAAATATGAATGCAATAAGTGCAATACCATTAAAAAAAAGAACAGTAATGTTAAGCTTAGGGTAAATTGCTTAAAATAAAAATTCTTCAGTACTACTACTACCATTATTACTACAACAACAACAGCTAATAATAATAAAAGAAAAGAAATTGATTGGAAAAATAACATTTGTAAAAATTCAAAAATATAAAGTTTCATAAATTTATAAACTTGTTATAGAGTGTTATTAAGCATGTATTTTCATTTTCTATAACAGTAATAGGAAACAAAGTGGAATGGCAAAAACAACCCCCCACCACTTGTTCCGAGAAGTCTGAGAACACGAAAGAAACACAAATGTGTGATGAATAGGGACATGGATACTCAGTCTGTCATGACTTTTCTGTATATAACTTGAATTTATAAATAAATAAATAAATAAATAATAATAATTCAAAGGAAATGATTTAATTTTGATATGTTGTATATAGCTGTCTATAGCTCACTTCTAAAACACTGATACTGATCTGTCACAACAAGCACCACTGACTGTAATGGATATGAAGAGATTTTTAGTGACAAAATAAACAAATATTAATTATCAAACAGTGATCACGTATATTCTCTCTAATTATACCCAGATTACCACCATAGCTTAATCTTCAGTTGACATTTTTTAATAGGCTTTGTTAATGTTTTGTGACACAATTTCAATATTAATATTATCTACAATATTCATTACAGATGATGAAAAGAATTTGGTGATAGCAAATAAAACTAACTGTAATTTTGTATAAAGAAAAGAAAATTACTCATCTTTACACTAACTATTCTCTAAATCACTCATTGTTCTAAAATGCATCTTAAACAAATCATGTACAGGTAACTGGTAACAGAAAAGTACATATGTACTCAGATATAATTATTATAGTAAAACCATATATATTATGTACTCTGATATAATTACTACATAAAAACAAAATATATTATGTACTCTGATATAATTACTACATAAAAACAAAATATATTATGTACTGATATAATTACTACATAAAAACAATATATATTATGTACTCTGATATAATTACTACATAAAAACAATATATATTATGTACTCTGATATAATTACTACATTAAAAACAATATATGCATTATGTATGATATATTTACTATATAAAAACAATATAATTAATGTGATATAATTATTATAAAAAACAATATAATTAACTTAATATAATTATTACATAAAAACAAAATACAAAATCAACAAATTATTATCACCTATTATCTTACAATATCTATAATCTTACTATATCTATAATCTTACTATATCTATAATCTTACTATATCTATTATCTTACTATATCTATAATCTTACTATATCTATAATCTTACTATATCTATTATCTTACTGTATCTATAATCTTACTATATCTATAATCTTACTATATCTGTAATCTTACTATATCTAATCTTCAGTTCAGATTTTTTGACATGCTCTGTTAATGTAAATATTGGCACAATTTTGAAACTTTTATATCTCAATATTTATTACAGATCATTGTGATACGAAATAAAATTAATTAATTTAATATTGGGAATGAAATTAAAAACAGAATAAAGATAAAAAAAAGTGAATTTTGTATAGTGATATTAAACACAAACTGGGGCGATCTTATGTTGTTATTAAACATTTGAGAAGACAGACAGAAAGAAAAGAGGAGGCTACTGCTGAAGAACAGTGACTAACACCTTCACTTGTTGACTTTCTGCTTGTGACTGATAATAAACACAGCACTTTAGTTTCATACATATTACACACACACACACACACACACACACACACACACATTTCATATTATTTTGTACGTAGTAATCATTTATGCTTATACAAACAACTCAGTTTAAAATGAAATGGTTAACAAAGAAAATTATGATTTATTGTAAATCTCTGTGACTTACTTTTGTTTCAGTTTTATTTTTCAGAGATATCTTAACACATTTATGGACAAGACATCATATGTTTACATAAAGTCTATTCTGTTACAAAAAACATTCAGCAAACAGAACAGACTCAAGTACCAGCCTACCTAATGAACTGCTGTGACACAGAGGGGGAGGTGTGAGGGTGGACATTACTTATAATAAGGTTAGTGTGAAGGTTTTTAGTTATATGAGTAATATTTACAAAGTAAGTATGACAGTATGCCATAAAGACAGCATCATCTAACTGTTGTTTGGAAACCAGATCTGTTGAGATTATGATATTGTTACTTATATGTTCTCTATCATATATTTATTTTTATATTTAGAAAAAAATGAAAATAAAAAACAAAATCTTAATTGTTTACAGTTACTTTTTTCAACTAAACAGAGATCAAGCCTGAATTCCAGGAACTGCTCCTACTTTGATAGGAAAGAAGATACATCTTGTCTTTTAAAAACAAGTAATTATAATTGTATGACGATTATGATAAATTATTATTCCTTATTTTTCCAGACATTCACCACAGTCACCAGACATTCACCAATATGTCTAGACTAGATGGAAAGTGTCAACTCATTTTTGTTTGAATGGAGGAAGAAGACAACTGACAGAAATGTTGTGAAGATTTGAGAAATTACAGTAGTTCTATAAAACATGAAACATAAGTGAAATAAAATTATATATAGGAAACAATAATTCATCACAAATTAGAATACATCAAAATGTCACAGAGAAAATAAAATATGTTGTATGTTTAATATTCTACAAATAAAAAAAGTTGCAAGAAAAACATTAATAAATGTTCAAGTGAAGTAAAAAGAATGCAAATATTAAATAAAAGTTGATTTGATTAAATATACATAAAATGATTTTACAAAAAATATTATAAGTAAAACAATCAGGTAAATAATATTTTCCTAATTTGACTAAATTATAATAAGAAAGTTTGAGTTAAATATGTTTATACAAATTGATCTTATTATTTTATCTCTGACAGAGGAGATTTTGCCCAGGACAAAGTATAGAAATGGTAAGCAGTTTTTTTGAAAGTTTAACTTTTTCAGTTGATTTGTTCATCTCTGTTTTATTATCATTACAGATATTTTATTTCATTTAATATTACTTAGTACCTTCACAGTTTCTATTTATAAATAGCTTACATATACAGCTGTGTAATGTTTGACATGTAAATAAACCAGTCTACCTAATTAAATACTGCTGAATAGGTGGGTAGGTGAAAGTTTAGATTTTTAAAAATAGTTGAATTGTTATTAAATAAAAGTTGATTGGATTAGTTATACATAATGTGGTACTTTAGTAATTGCTACTAGTCAAGTTGTTGTAAGTAAAGCAACTGTTACTACACAGCTTATTCTAAGTATAATAATTAAATGTAATTCATGTATTTTTATTTATTTACAAACCTCTTTACAGAATGGTTTAACATAATTTAAAGAAATTAGAAATAGGAACACTGGTTGTAAATGCAGTTTTAAACTGCAGAGTGTCTGTGTAACTCTCCATTTTAGAGAATTCCAAGGTAAATAAACCAGATTTCTAGGAATAAAGTTTGAACAATAATAAGAAATGAATAAATTGTGTAAACACTGTTTACATAAGTTTATTTGCTATGAATGATTGAAAAGTATTAAAAACAGTAGTAAAATAGTAAGAATACAAAATAAATAAAAATGACTAAAGCTAAAGTCAGAACTGTGAGTCAGTCTGATTTGAATGTTGAATTAAACAGAAACAGGTTTTCTATCACTGAATATAGATACGTATTAAATAATCTGAAAAAAAATGGCTCATTGATAGTTTATATAAGATTAATAAATATTTCGTTAGTACACACAGCGCTTATCTAATGCTTAATAATCTAGATAGTCCTCATAAAATATGTTTTAATGTAGTCAGAGCAGTCTAAACTTTTAATAAGGAAGATGGTGTTTATCAAATTGTAGAGAAAATAGATATTGCTTTTTAAATGTTTATTTAATATACATGGTGGTTATAAAATATTTCATTGTTGAAGAGAGTGTTTGAATTAGGAAGTTATTATCAAAGGATTGCTTAGTTTTGAAATGTTATTAAATGTTTAGTTGTATAGATCAACTATTAATAGTTTTACAAAATGTTTGTTAGTATAGAAAGAATTTAAACTATTGAAGCACAGACATAAACATTTCTATAATTGAACTCAGTTCATAATATTTTTTAAAGTTATACTGAAATGAAATGCAAAAAATAAATATAATAAACTAATATTAGTAAGTGTGACTTGTATTTAAGATATCAATTTCTGTGTTTTATACTATAAAATAGTCAATATTACTTTGACAAAAACAAGAATAAACAGAATAAATTATAAATTTAAATATTTGCAACTTGTCATGATTCTTCATATTATCCTTGTATCTGTTTGTAAGTATTCTGTCACAGCTCACCTATCTCTAATGTCATTTTCTAGGCTCTAAAAAATAATTAAAAAAAACAATGTAAAGAGAAAATTGTTAAAATTAGACACACATGATATTTTTATTTTAAATCAGAAAAACAAACAGTATCAATAAAAATAGTGTCAGTTTTCTCATACAAGAAGTAATAAACTCCATTTCTCAGTTTTCTGTTAGAGTTAAGAAGTAATAAATTCCATGTCTCAGATTTCTGTTATAGTCAACAACTAATAGACTCCATGTCTCAGTTTTTTGTTATTGTCAAGAAGTAATAAACTCCATGTCTCGGTTTTCTGTTAGTTAAGAAGTAATAAATTCCATGTCTCAGATTTCTGTTATTGTCAAGAAGTAATAAACTCCATGTCTCAGTTTTCTGTTATAGTCAAGAAGTAATAAACTCCATGTCTCAGTTTTCTGTTATTGTCAAGCAGTAATAAACTCCATGTCTCGGTTTTCTGTTAGTTAAGAAGTAATAAACTCCATGTCTCAGTTTTCTGTTATAGTCAAGAAGTAATAAACTCCATGTCTCGGTTTTCTGTTAGTTAAGAAGTAATAAACTCCATGTATCAGTTTTTTGTTATTGTCAAGAAGTAATAAACTCCATGTCTCAGTTTTTTGGTATTGTCAAGAAGTAATAAACTCCATGTCTCAGTTTTCTGTTAGTTAAGAAGTAATAAACTCTATGTCTCAGTTTTTTGGTATTGTCAAGAAGTAATAAACTCCATGTCTCAGTTTTCTGTTAGTTAAGAAGTAATAAACTCCATGTCTCAGTTTTTTGGTATTGTCAAGAAGTAATAAACTCCATGTCTCAGTTTTCTGTTAGTTAAGAAGTAATAAACTCTATGTCTCAGTTTTCTGTTATAGTCAACACCTAATAGACTCCATGTCTCAGATTTTTGTTATAGCCAAGAAATATTACACTCCATGACTTAGTTTTTGTTACACTGAAGAAGTAACAAAGTCCATGAAACAATTTTTCATTGCTGGCATTATAGTTAAATAATGTGCCCATGAGTAAGATTGACGATTGGTGATATTAGGATGTAGGCTTACATCAGAGACAGGTCATATATAGCATTCACAGTACAGTGTGTTGATTTGTGTTAATTAAAAAATGTCACTGTTAACTGATGATCAAAAATAATTTGTAACAAAGTAAATCTTACTCTATCAACTGATGGTTGTGAAATATTGTTTCATAAAGTTGTTTCAACTATTTATTTTGTCTTCTGTCTGCAAACACTACAAGGAAAAACAGAAATTTAATTCAAACTTGGTTTCAGTGTTTAAATGTTATTTTAAGTTTAAAGAGTTTATTCCTCTTATTTCATACCAACAGATAGTTGTAATTAAATTTTTCAGTGTTTGCAGTATCTGTAAAAACGTGATATTTATTTTGAGTATAAATTTTACTTGTCTCATATGGGATGTACTTTTCTTAACAATCTCGATTTTGGTTTTTAAATAATTTCTACAATTTCTATAATATTTGATTTGTAAAATAATTTAATTCGATTTTATTAACACATTTAGAAATGTATGCTAAACTGAGATTGAGATTTGTGTATACAGAAAGATATACAGATAGTGACACCCTGAGTAGGTTTTATCTGAAATTATTTTAATCAAAGTTTTCTGAGATTTTGTAATATAATGTAAATACATGACAAAATGATACTTTTCACGATTACCCGAGTTCAGAACAAACAAATATGGTGACTTGTGACGTCATGCAAAAAAGAGAGAAAAAAAGAATTTTCTTGCTTTTTTAAAAAATACCATTGGAGCAATTTTACATCGGTATTTTATAATTTTTATCAATATATAAATATACAAAAATAAATTCTCTATTACTCACAGACACACATACATATACTTTTTTGTTTTAGAAAATATGTCCATTCAGAAGTTTTATAATTATTATATTTTGAACATTTTCATACCTTGTCCTCCATTTTATTAATTTATTCTGTCAATGAATTTATTCTTCATACGTATTCAATATTTTTTCATTTTGATCTTCATATATTCAATTTGTCTTACAGTTATTTTGCAGGCCCCAAGGAATCCTGATAATTGGTCCGGTACCTGTATAAAGATATTGAAAACAACTGGATTTTCTTACCCGTTTTCGATAATTTCCTGCAGATACACATTCTGTTCAATTCGGTAATGGGACTTCTACTTTTAAATAACTGTAATTTTC
>CM022675.1:16717188-16732188 GCA_012295275.1 Chrysomallon squamiferum
AATTGTCCAGATAATAACTTTCCAGTAATGACCATCATCGCTGTCATATTTCAAAGAAAATAAAATATTTATAAGAATTGTCTGTTGTTCATTTGTCTTCTTTTAATGTTCTCTGTCTTTCTTTCATTCTTCTTCATCTCTTCAGTTTTGTCAATTACAAATTTTAAACAAATAAGCATTTTCATTAATCCATCAATGATACATTGAAGATATAAACCAGCGACAAAACCAGCAGTTAAACACACACACACACATATATACATACACACATACACAAATATACACACAGACACATACACAGACACACACACACACGCGTTGATACACATGTAAATATGTTGACAAACACATACATACTTATGATGTAAATTAATGTACAAGTAATAAAAATATAAATTAAAAATTTTAAATTAAAATACTGTGTATATTGATATGTAAAAATTAATAAATATATTTACATTTTATATTAAACACTGTGTATTGATACGAACAAGTTAATAAATATATTTACATTTTAAATAAAAAAACTCCATACTGACATGAAGAAATATATATCAGTCACAGTAACCTATGACCAGTGAGGTGAAAAATATTTTATAATTCTTCGATCATTTGGTAGATCCCAACTCCATTCTATGAAGTCACTCTTGGAACTGAGTATCTTTCTACAGATGAAACGAGAGGAACACAGCTGTGTGATTTAGTGTAATTATATTAATTTTATATAATAGTCTTTTATGGGACACTTGCTGTTGTTGTTTGACAATCAGGACGTGATTACTTTCATGTCTTGGGTCTGCTATTTTTTTCCTACTGAGAGGATCTGTTATCACTTACCATAATTCAAAAATGTGTTCTATAAGTTTAGTGATAAAACGTGATGGGTACAAAAATGCGATGTTATCACCTCCTGTGAGGCTTCACGTTGGTCATCTTTAAAATTACTAACCAAGAAAACCAATTAACTTTCTCCACTGTTTTATCTTGTGTTTATCAGGAAAGTAAAATAAATTTGATCACCTGATATAAACATACATTTGTAGTAAGCAAAAATGTGGTAACAGGTACAAGAAGAAACTGAATTAAAGCAAACTTGTGATTGGTTACTTACTCTGTACTAGTATTTCATTTTCTTGTACTTTGATTGACCTTCTATTTCGGTATATTCATACAATAAAAAAACAAAACAAGGAAGAATACACTGAAACCAGCCTCTTGGCGCTGTGGCATGTTGACCTTGGTGCTGCCCGGGGTCAACTCACTGACTGTAAATCCACAGAGTTGAATACAGAACCTACAACCGAGAAATGTGAGATGTCCGGACCCGCTACACAATAAAACAAAAATTGTTCAACCAAATATTCACGTACTTGTGCTTCTCCAGTTAATGTAATATTTATAATTCAGACAACTGTCAGTATATTTAGTAAAGTAACATGGTGAGTGTAAAACTGCCTCAAAGCATGTACGATTCTATAACCTGAGGAGGAGTCGGACATGAGACAGCTTGACAGTTAATTTTGTACTCGCTGTTATCTGACTTTTATCAGGAGAGTAAAATGTTTGTTGTTGTATTTTTTATTGATGGAAAACACCACAGTACACTAGCTAGTGTTGTTAAATTGATTTTTAGCTCTAATCGCAGTTCACTGTTGCCAACGACATATTTGTTATTAAAAAAATTATAAAATTTCTTAGTAGAATAATTCGTGTAGTTAACTGGATTCGAATTTTCCTCTGTTTAGTGACATTGCAGTTTCTACATATTAATCACTCTTTAACTTCTGTTTAAAAGCTAACGTCACTGAATTACTTATTTATACTCATATTACATATGAATGATGTCTCATTTGCTAGAGGAAGTAGGGTGTTGTCCTTCTACAGTAGTAGTTGACGTATGGAACATCCTCTCCACCCAGTATCGGTGATCATGTAATCATTCAGTACCAACTGATCCAATCTGTACGGAAAAATATTTAGTCATTGGGTTTTATTAATATATATATAAAACTGGTTTGTTTAATAAATGTACTTGTCAGGCACAACTTGATCAGCCTAACACTTAAACTACATATGTGTTTCTGATTTAAAGTGCTTAAATATTGTGATAACAAATAACTGATTTTCATATTTTCATATTATTTCCTGCTTCGAAAGCAATGCCTGGCGAAAACATCCTACGTTCGATATTAAAACAATATTATACGATATTAACATAATATTATACCTAGCTAATAACATAATGTATTATTACGTGTGACGTAAATGACCAGTCAGATTATCTAATGTCAGCTGGCAGTAGTGTATTCCAAAGAAACAGCGGGAGTTTTATCATTATACCTGCCAGACCAATTTTTATTAAACAGCTTTCGTGTTAGCTGAAATGAAAATCTGTATGTGTCCGTGTTCAATACACAGCATCCTGTTCAATACACAGTATCCTGTTCAATACACAGTATCCTGTTCAATATGCAGTATCCTGACCTGTCCTCTCTTTGACACAGGACAGCGTTAGGGAGAGACTGCTGGTATTGCCGGGAAGGATGTTTGTCCAATAAACAACTTTAAATTTCCGATGGACTACATTTTTATTGCTTTGTAAACTGATTGTTGTGAGGACAGTATTATTTTCAGTAATATAGTCTAGCAGTTTTTTAGTCTCCGGTAACTTTGCTAAGTTTCACTTTTCTAATACGTTATAACAAGTAGTTGCAGGTGTATGTGGGTTTAATATTAACAGAAAAAACATATTTCAATGTTATAATTTAATTTACTAATTTAATTAATTATCTTACCATTATGGGTTGTATTTCGGTTGACAAGGTGACTGAATCTGACCGATATCTAGATCAGATCCCGGTGATATTGTTTAGTCATCATTATTTTTTTTACGTGTGGATATTTAGTTACGTTGTCACAACATAATTTTGTATAATAACGTACTAATAACATTATAATTTGTTTGAGATAAGGTATTTTCATAACGTAATAATAACTTTTTTATAGTTACGTTGTCACAACGTTATACAGGTTAGCTGTAGTTTAGATTAAGCGAAAAAGACGTGCGTGTGCGTATGTTTCAATTATATATATATATATATATATAAAATACATTAAAAATACTTCCCACACTGATTAGATAGAAAACGCGCAACATTTGAAAGTCGAATTTTTTAATATAATGGACTTTAAGGATTTCTGTTCTTAATTAATTAATTAATTTATTTATTTTCTGCAGAGATGTGATTCAAATTTGAAATGTGAATTTTTCAGGGAGTTGCGACCTTTGATCAGATATCCACATTATCCAAAATATAATATGAACATAAACTGACGATTGTGACATTAATGGAAACTTTCTGAGTGATCACAAACTAAATCTAGAAAAAAAAAGAAAAAACAATTAACAAAACAAACCTAAGAAAAAATCACTGTAATCAGGAAAAACATAAATTTATGAAAATACTGTTCGCAAGCTTTTTTCCATACTTATTTAATAATACATAATTATTATTTTTTTATTATTTTATTATTACAAACTCACAGGACACCAAAAAAGAACTGGTTATTCATTAACAGCCTCCGTTTTGTTTATGTTTTACTGGAGTTCTTCATCAAAGAAAAAAACAAAGCTGCCTTTGAGATTTTGGTTAAGATCGATTTGCTGATGTTTCCCTACTTCATCTTATGTTTCTATATGAAAATGAAAAGTTTCTGCAGAAAACACAATAAATGCCAAAATAATAATAAAATAAATAAATAGGCACCCTCCAAAGTGTTGTTCTGTTTTCTTTTAAACGACGATACAAATGACAGTTACTGGCACAAAAACTGTGCTTTTGTTTCTTTTCAAAAGGCGATAATCACTATTCCAGTTTTTCGTTTTTCTTAAAACAATACAGTGGATATATGGCATTGTATTACGAATCTCTTCAAATAGTCCTCTTATCCAAAACTGCAAAATTACTGAACCAAGAAAAATTTACCAAAACTTATCCAAAACTGCAAAATTACACATAGATAATTCACCGTTTTTCTTTAAGATTATTTTAAGTGATCAAGACATTGAATTGAACATTATACTCTATTTTTAACATTTAAAATATTTGATATACATATTTCCAAATAAATAGAAACAGTCAGAAAGGAAATCTTCATTGACATTTTGCAAACAATATATTTTGGTTAAATGTATTTCTAAGTTTTTCCTCGCCATTGAAGTTACTAAATGTATACAGAGCATAAGAACAAACCTACACATAAAGAAATATTGATAATAGTCCTCAATGAAATATTCAATAAAAATAAAATAAAGTCAGGCTGTTTTCCGTGGAGCATTCACGAGCTGTTCCTTCTTTCATTCCATTTTTATGAGCATTTCTATGTCTATTAAGTACATGTATATATACAAATGGTATACAGTTAAATATTAATAATCACCTTTATAAGAGAATACTCATTTCTGATTGGATTTAGGCACCAGGTTCAATGTTCCGGACCGGTATTAATGAATTTGCTGTAATTACTTTGCACAATTATCCAATTATAGATATATGTATTCATTTCTGGTGTCGCAGAAAAAGAAGATGATGCAAGTCTTGTAACGTTTCATTTTGCGTACAGTGTTTTGAAATTTACCACATTGCGCTTTTGAAGTATATTTTGGCAGATTTCATTATGTAATAAGAAAATTACTGATCACACTGATCTTTTGAACAGAATAGAGCTACGCAGGGTATAAGATGACCTGACACTTCCACTGTCTAAGTGAACAGCTAACCGGCGCAGTGACTCCCGCTCAGTGACTACGGAAATGACGACATAAAGTCATCTTCACTCCTCCGAAGTTCATCAACCAAAATATCAGCTTTGAAACCAATACACTAATCAGTGAACACAAACCAGTATACTAATCAGTGAACACAAACCAGTATACTAATCAGTGAACACAAACCAGTATACTAATCAGTGAAAACAAACCAGTATACTAATCAGTGAACACAAACCAGTATACTAATCAGTGAACACAAGTCAGTATACTAATCAGTGAAAACAAGTCAGTATACTAATCAGTGAAAACAAGTCAGTATACTAATCAGTGAAAACAAGTCAGTATACTAATCAGTGAAATCAAGTCAGTATACTAATCAATGAAAATAAACCAGTATACTAATCAGTGAAAACAAACCAGTATACTAATCAGTGAAAACAAACCAATATATTAATCAGTGAAAACAAACCAGTCATTCTCGCCACTCAACTGTTGAGTCAACCGTTTGAGAGACAAATCATGTTCAGTGATCCGAGCCCAATTTTGTTATTTATTTTGTTATTTATTTTTCACACGCACGCACATCCACAAACACACTCACACAAAAGCACATGTAAAAAAGACAAATTTAAACACAGCTACTGACTTTTAAACTAAACATACATGGACCTTCTCTTCATATATCTACAGCAGATTCTGACTTAACATCATCATGACCGCATCAAACAAAGTGTTTGTTTGAAATTTGAATTGATCAGTCCTTTGTCTTTTTGTGAGCAATTTTCCGTTCCAGCCACTGACTGCTTATTAAGGTGCTCTGTGGATTTAAAAACGTATTGATGCTTATGGAAAAAAAAAATATTTATAAAAAAATTTTCCCTCAAAGCATTTCAAATTTTATACAGAAATCGTAGAAGAAAACATTATTTACACTGTGGTCTGTTTAAACTGTGGTCTGTTTACACTGTGGTCTGTTTACACTGTGGTCTGTAACTGGGACTTGGACACCGTGCGACCAACTAGCAAACAGATATTGAAGTTAGTGTCTATCAGAACCGTATTGAAGTTAGTGTCTATCAGAACCGTATTGAAGTTAGTGTCTATCAGAACCGTATTGAAGATAGTGTCTATCAGAACCGTATTGAAGTTAGTGTCTATCAGAACCGTATTGAAGTTAGTGTCTATCAGAACCGTATATCAGAAAGGCTGCATCAAAAAGGTATAAAAAAATAGGGGAATACTTCCGAAATTTCCAAAAGATCGGCTAAAGTAGCTATCGTGGAAGAAATTTTGCGAAAAGTAGAAATTATGTATATATTTATATATTGATGAAAAGCTGATTTTCAAAAGAGGAAAATAAAATTGATTGGCTAGAACCTCGAGTTTTCAGAAGGGTTGATGGCAGATTTTCTTTTTGGCATCAACTTAGGAATATTTTCGGAACGGAAGTACTCCAAAATCCGATCTGAACATATTTACAATTCTAGAATTAATTAACCCATATCTGTTTAATATTTAATATACAGGTTCCTACACTAATACACTGGATACTGTCACTAAATGTTTCTGGCGGCGGCCATGTTGAAAAACTACTATATCTGATCGTATGTTCCAAACAGTTTGCTGCCGATATCTCAAACGTCATTGCTGTTAATCTTCTGACCAAAATGATGTCATTCATGGGAGAAACTGATAATGATTATTAGCACACCTGTCTCTAGCTACTTAGTAGCATCATAATTTTGTACTATTGAATCATATTTAAACTAAATCTACCATCAAAGCTTCTAAATTCTGGGGATATTGTCACAAAAGTTCAAAACTCTATTGATCTAAATTCATTTCGTGGCTGCCATTTTGAAAAATGGCTACTTTTGGTAACCATTTCCTGTCTGATCAAATTCATATAACTCTTTAATGAATTTCATTGTTCACACATTAATTAATTCTAACATAGTAAAATACATACATACATACATATATATATATATATATATATATTATATACAGTATTCCCTCGCTATTCGCGGGGGTTACGTTCTTTACCCTCCCGCGAATAGCGAAAAACCGCGAATATTGGATGCAGTTTTAAAACGTCTATTATGAGATTATATACGGTACTAAATGCTTCCCAAGCACTTTCTAAAGACACTCTTACTCATTAATACAGTAATAATGTAGTAATATTGCATGCAGTTATGTATTTCACTAATGTAGTAATGATAATGTAAACACATTTTAATTTTGTACTGAAACAATATTTTAATCAGAAAGAAACGTAAGTACAGGAGGACAGTAACACCGCATAGCACAGTAACCCATACAGTATTACTGTACCGTAAAGTCATTTTCTATGCGTACAACATATGTATTAGAATTGCCAGAAAGTGGAACAAATTTAAAGGCAAACAGACAGATAAATACAGTACGCACAGTTCAGGTAATAATAATACAATTCAGTAATAATATGCAATTAAAAACATTATTAATACACGGTCACAAAAAATATGCACTGTACATACAGTGTAAGCATTTATAAAAAAATACGTACTGTATTGCAATAATAATTGAAAAAATTTGATATTGTTTGTGCGGTTTACCGAGCATTTGTTTTTATGACGTTATGATGCTCGCCTGGTATACCAGCATCCCATGCGATAGGGTTAAGAGCCTAACCCGCGAATATGCGGGGCCGCGAATGGGGAACCGCGAACAGGTGAGGGTATACTGTATATCTTAATTTCTCGTATTGATGGTGTTAAAATAATCCTCAGATCTACATCTAATTGGGTTCTACAGATACATGGACTATCGAGGAAGCATCATATAAAATTTAACTCATAAAAATTATAAATGAGCTGACGGTATTTTCCCATTTCTATGACTAAAAACCAATTCAGAATTTGATATCGAAGTTTGTGAGTAGCTTATCATCATCAGGTTATCATCATTAGTTTGAACAGCCATTTAAATTAACTCATCTTCTCTATGACATTCCAGCTCAGATTAATAAGGAAAATACTACAAAGTTAACAACAAATAAATGCCTTGATTGTTTCTCTTTGAGATGACACTCTTAGGCTACTAGATTTTAACTCTTTTTTTTTTCGTAAAGTGACCAACAATGGTGACCTAAGCGAGGTTTGACATTGATTCTCCTTAGAACATTATTTTCTACGATTTAGTTCTCGTATAGAGTGTACGACTGCGGCTTGGAAGTTGGTAGGATCTATCCTCGATAGAGTATATTTTTATATTTATAAGAGTTTATTAGTTTATCTTTACAGAGAGAGAGAGAGAGAGAGAGAGAGAGAGAGAGAGAGAGAGAGAGAGAGAGAGAGAGAGAGAGAGAGAGAGAGAGAGAGTGTGTGTAAAAACAAAACAAAACAAATTACAGCTGTTAAGATTATTTAATCTTTTGAAATTAACAGTGATGTTCTATACTTTAGAATTTCTGTTTTCTGAAAAATAAAAAATAAATTGTTTTACACAAACATGAAAACCTAAAAAAAATTGGAAATTGGAAATTTATGCTCAAATCTATCTATCTATATATCTATACATTTTTGTATATATTTCGTTTTAAATACCTGCACATTGATCAAAAAGCAGTGTTTAACAAGATCAGTATTCATCGATGTTCTCATATGTGTGCCTGTATGTGTGTGTGTGCGTTAGTTTGTTATCAGAATTATTGTTTTTAACAGAACATGCTAGCACTGAAAGTAAAATTAATATTGAACAAATAATAAAGTCATATTACATGGACAAATTGATTTGCAAACGTTAGGATTTGCAGCACAGAATGTAGCAGTTCCAGTTTGTTGACTTCGCTGAGTCATTATTCTGCAGAACCAAGTACCTCTGTCTGCGCATCCCCACGGTGCTGCGAAAATTCAATATCATCACCATCATCATCATTATCAACGTCATTATCATTATTTTCATCATCACAATCACCATCATCATCATAATTATCATCATCTTTGCCGTCATAATCATTATCATTATTATCATCATCATCTTTATCATCATTGTCATCGTCGTCATCGGCATTATCATTATTATTGTCATTGTTGTTGCTGTTGTCGTCGTTATCATTTTTGTCGACAATTTCATCATCATCTTTTTATATAATTATTTTCTATTGATTATTTATTGAGTTTTCATTAGAATTTTAATAATTTAAAACACCTGACAAATATATAAACTATTATTAACTGCAAACACAAAAGGAATATAAAAATGTTGTTACTTTCTTTTCGACTTATATACGTACAGTGTCAGAATAAACATAAGTTCTACGACAACTTAAAGTACACTTACTTGTACAAGTTCCGCAAGATTGTTTGCAGTTGTTAGATACGACTGATAACGTACACGAGGTTGCAAAGGCTGTTGCAGCTTCAGCCTGAGCTCCAGCGGCACAACCTGATGACAAAACAAGAAAAAAGAATGCACTGTAATTGACTAGAACTCTGTGCATACTACAGTTAAAGGTTATTTATGTGAAATGTGTTTTTCTTTGCTTTATTTATTTTATATTTTATATTTCATTTATATAATGTTCTTAGTGTGTGGGAATAGATAATTAATTTAGGTATTTTTTATAGTTTCGTTAATATAATATAATATAATATAATATAATATAATATAATATAATATAATATAATATAATATAATGTCGCATACTGTAATGAGGTATACTGCAGGAAAGTGTAATATAGTATATAATAGAGCAGTGTAGTAGATCATAGCATAGCATAATGCAGTGTAGTAATGTATAGTATATTATTGTAGAGTATAGTAGAATAGAATTGAGTTTACAGTTAAGTAGAATAGAGTAGAGTTGAGTTTATAGTAGAATAGAGTAGAGTTGAGTTTATAGTAGAGTAGAGTAGAGTTGAGTTTATAGTAGAATAGAGTATTACATAACATTATATTTACTTTAGCGAGAAAAGCGAGTGTTTGCGACAGTTTAATGAGTAGTAAGGATAATTAAACAGCGTAATATCTTAAAAACAAACAAATAAAGAGCAAACACACATATAAAAAACCAAAGAAACAAACCAAACAAACAAAACCCAAACAAAAACAACAACAACAACAAAAAAAAACAATCCACTAAAAAAACCCCACCAAAACAATGTTAAGAGAATCATCAAAATAATAGTGATATAAATATTCTTACTAAGCTCGCAGTTCTGTCCATACTTGTCATCTGTGCACGCTTTTAAAAAATAAAAATAAAAATTAAACACTTTACATTAGAATCATTGATATCTATACATCAGTTAATTTAGTATAAACTTGAATTAGTTAAAACACACACACACACACACACACACACACACACACACACACACACACACACACACACATATAAGGTGTAACCATACTATTGTATATGTACTATATTTCTAAGTAACCATATACATATAAATATACGTAGTTGATAATGTACGGAAACATAAAAAAAAAATTTAATTTAATAAAAAGAAAACGTTAAAAGAATTTAAGATATTAATAGCTAGACTTGTTATCTCCAATACTACATACACACACACGCAAAGACGATTATCGCCAACATTTAGTGTGTACTATTTCACCAGCTAAAACAAAAGTAATAAAGAATTTATTTCAAATACGCACAAAATGTATAAATAAATATAATACTTACCCTGACAAGTTGAATATAACATTACCATGCAAACAACAAATATTTGTAAGAACAACATTTTTACAACAGATCTCGTCTTCTCTGATCTCTGATGTCTACACAGAAATGTTTCCTTTATTTATAGTCAGAAGATGTTCTGTATCTTAATTAATTTTTGTAGAAAGTCACGTTTTCATCTTGTTCAAGTTTAGCAGATGCTACCTATTTTATCAGAAAATCGCTTTAATTCGTTTAACTGCTTTAAATTTTATGGGTCAAAACGACTTCACGTATTTCTTATGTCATGCTCCATTTAACATCTGGGTTAAAATATTCTAATCAAAATCAGTGCAATAAAACAAATGTATTTTGTTAAAGTGTTAGTTCTATAACTTTATTTTATTCTATTTTTTGTTGAATATTTCACTGAGCATTGCAAAAATATTTCTTTAAACTGTTTATGCGTGATCATCTTTTTACATTTAGCATTTTTATTATCATTATTATTATTATTATTATTATTATTATTATTATTATTATTATTATTATTATTATTATTATTATTGTTATGATTATTATTATTAGTAGTAGTAGTAGTAGTAGTATAATTATTATTAACATTTTTGGAAACAATTTTAATCAGTATTCGATATCTGTTTAAAAGTATTAAAACAATTTTTAAAAATTATAAATTTATTTACTTAAATTAAACAAATATTTGTTATTTCTTTCTAAAAAAAAATTAAAAAAAAAACAAAAAAAAAAAAAAATCAGTGAGGGTATTTTAATATCAGTGTGTAAGACGATGTGCAGAAATTCAGTTACTTGTACTCAAATGGTGAAGGTCGGCCCAGGTAAAACGTAAATGAAAGAACGTGATAATTAAAAATTAGAACAAAGCATCTAACCAATCAGACGACAGCTTTCATTCTTCTGCATGTCACCGATTTGTTGGTTTCCCTAGATAAATGTATTTTATCTGTCAATAGCGTTAATCAATAATAAAATAGTCTGATTTAGTTGTACGTACTTTACTTAAATTTTATGATGACCATACAATAAATTAAATCGGACAGTAGTGTCCACCAATTAATTTCCTGATAAAAAAAACAACGAGTACAAAATTAACTGTCAAGCTGTCTCATGTCCGACTCCTCAGCAGGTTGTAGACTAGCTACGTACTTTCTGACTGTTTTACACTCACCATATTACTTTACTAAATTTTCTGACAGTTGTCTGAATTATAAATAACCCATTAAATAACACACAAAAATAATTTTTATAGAGAGTTTCTCGAAAACCCTTCTAGTACATTACTTTAATAACTGAGATGATCAGTACAAAGAAAACACACACATTAAGGTCAGTGACGGATGTTTTTGTGATGCCTCGCGGCTGTTTTTCAACTCTTTACCTACTCTTGTTTGTTTGTTTTCCTTATTTTTTTAATATACGTACAAACAACGTACTTTTATGTAGGTGTATCTGTATGCATGGAGGTGTACGTGTAATTGTGCGTGTATATATGTTCTCTTGTATTTGTGTATGTTAGTATGTGAGTGTGTGTGTGTGTGAATGTATATAATGTTTGTATATTTCTGTATGTATGGAATGTAATTATGCATGTCTGTTATTTTCTCTCAGTGTATGCATTCGTATGTACATATATATATATATATATATATATATATATATATATATATATATATACATATATACACACACATATATATATATATATATATATATATACACACACATATATATATATATATACACGTATTTATAGTCGTATGTATATATATATAGCTATAGATATATTTATGTATGTATGTACGTATGAGTATTTGTAGGCATAGGTACGTCGGGTATGTGTGTGTATTTGGAATATTCTACAGACTTATGTTAGACTGCACACAGACAATGATGGGGAACGCGTGGGTACAGGAGAACAAAGACGTTAAAATTGAAAGGCAAAAGACTGTTTATATGTAAAACAAATACACTATATTTCTAATATACCAAAACATACACAAAAAGAAGCAAAGGTAACAACAACAACAACAACAACAACACCAGCAACAATAGGAACAATAACAGTAATAATATAAATAATGTTGATAATAATAATAATAATAATAATAATAATAATAATAATAATAAAAAAAGAAAGAAAAAGGAAAAAAGAAAAAAGCAAGGCTAAAAAACAACAGAACAAAAGTATCAGACCCTACTGGTATTGTAACTAAGACCGAATCGTTAGGGTTGCTATTGCACTGGTGTTTGATCAGCTCAGGTGTTCCACTATTTGTGTTACTGTTATTGCAGTAGAATATTTTACTTTTTCCTCTCTAAATAACTGCTAACGTTACGACTCTTTCTCAGTAACGTGCATCGTACGTAACAACGTGTCTCTGGTTTTGTGTAAAACAAATATTTTTCTGTTTCACGAAGTCATTCATACCGCTCATCTCTAGCTATTTGTCACTGCTGCTACATCCTGCTAATAACGTCATCAACATCGTCATCATCTCTGTCCCTTCCACTCTGGCATTTTCTGATTCTCGCTCCATTCTCACTAATATTGTTAGTGGATCTGTTAATGTTACTTTGAATATTAAATAATTTCTTAAAATTTCACTAAATATTTAGTTCAAACGTTCAAAGGATATTTTATTTTAAATGTAATTAATTATCTCAGTTTAGATTTTGAATAATTAGTCCAATTAAAGTTTTGATTAAGGACATAATTATCACGTCTTTTGCATGTACGAAAAGTCAGCGACGTGCAAATTATCACAGGGAACAAAAAGAGGATAACAACACAACACTTTCTTCTACAACTGACTGAGACTGGCTGTTGGCATCTAGAAAGTTTTGTCTGACTTAGCAGGACTCGAGTACAAAGAAGTCGAATGGTGGAGCGTCAAAAACAGGTGTTGTGAATCCCGTACGTGCCTCAGGACTCGTGAAAATCAAAAATGGGTCAACGTAACCTGACGTGTCACATTCGTCTTTACGCCTGCTGTTGAGTCACGTGTTGGACGTAAACGTCCACTACCCGGCGCATTCACAGCAGTCTCGTTCTGAGCGGGGCTGAGGGCGACCCCAGGAGAAGAGGGAGAGTCAAGTGCAAGACATTAACAAAATATGAGAAGTTACTATGATGATTAATTATGAATAATAGGTGATAGTATATAAAACAAATTGCAACAGGAGAGAGAGAGAGAGAGAGAGAGAGAGAGAGAGAGAGAGAGAGAGAGAGAGAGAGAGAGAGAGAGAGAGAGAGAGAGAGAGAGAGAGAGAGAGAGAAACGGATGGCATCTACAGTGATAGTAGAAATAGCAGATACAAATAAAATAAAATAAATAAATAAAATAAGATAATTTTCAAAAAAAAAAAAAAACATAACAATTGCTGTAATTATTTATTTTCTTTGAAAACATCCTAATCTTCTATATTGCTGTCTTCTCTCCAAAGAATCAATCCTAGAAGAAAAAAAATTACCTTTTTAATTCCGCAATATATTTTACAATGTTATTTAATTACAGAGAATAAATACGAACTAGTACTAAATTATAAAATTATTTCAAGTATTTATTGCCAGTTATTTCAGTTGCTGTATGCTTCATTCGAACTGAGTAAGATAACAAAATGAATTTTGAGTTATATTCATTATATTATTTTCTTTCATTTCTACCAGAAAGTAAAAATATGTAATAAATTTGTGTTGAATGGATATAATGTATAATCAGATAATGAAGCCATATTACATTAAGATTACATGATGCATAAATAAATAAATAAATAGATAAATAAATAAGTTACATTACATTTACAAAATGCTTTGCACTCTCCTGACTTCATTTTAGCACAGAAATCAGCTTTCCCTGAAGTTTTATTTCTTCGTTTCAATACTCGACAGAAAAATAAACTTCTATCCCTGCAACCTGCAGCTAAATAAATAAATAAATAAATAAATAAATATTAGTAATAAGACGCTGTGGATTACATATACTGTAATTAAATAATAATGATAATGATAAAGATAATTTGTACAGTTCTGTTTTAATATACATTTTAATTTATACAACTCTGTTTTAATATACATTTTAATTTGTACAACTCTGTTGTAGTATACATTTTAATTTATACAACTCTGTTTTAATATACATTTTAATTTATACAACTCTGTTTTAATATACATTTTAATTTATACAACTCTGTTTTAATATACATTTTAATTTATACAACTCTGTTTTAATATACATTTTAATTTGTACAACTCTGTTGTAGTATACATTTTAGGTTGTACAACTCTGTTATAACGTACGTTGTAATGTATACAAGTCTGTTAGTTTATACGTTTTAATTTGTACAGCTGTTATAGAATAGGTTTTAATTTTCACGACTCTGATAGAAATATACATTGTAATATGTACAACTCTTTTAGAAAATACATTGAATTTGTTCAATTCTTTTAGAATCTATGTTGTAATTTGTACAACTCTGTAAACTCACAGGAAGGATCACAAAGTCCACACCATTGTCTGCAGTTGTTTCGCACAAA
>CM022675.1:16734688-16747188 GCA_012295275.1 Chrysomallon squamiferum
TACGGCTTTGGACAATGACAAATGCATCTTACTCCACTCTTGTCAGCCACGTGATGAAGATAACCGCCATGTTGACACGTCAACGAACAATTGTCTGAATTAATTGAAAATAACAAATTAATTTAAAAACAAAAAAACAACAACAACAACAAAACAAAACAAAACAACGAATCCCTTACAAGACTGAGTCATGGCAAGTGAAATTGGAAAAAGACATCAGTATTAAAATGCTGTTAATAGACAGCCTAAACCATTCTTCTCTTGTTCCAAGTGACTTCTTCAAATAAGAAACTTTTATGACAAACACAAATGCGATTCTTATACTATTATAACAGCAGCGACAACAGTAACAACAGAACAAATGTAATCAGCTGCTTACTTGGACACACATTGCACGTTGTAGGACAGAATTGAGCATCATAACTGAAGCCCATCCTGGCACATACATCCTCAGAACAAAATGCTGGGTCTTTCGGAACCTGGGGACAAACCACTGTAAGAAAAACAAATGTCATCATATTAATGAATGAGAGTTTAACGAAATCTGAAATTCTTTTTTCATAATGTTTTCACGTATTTGTTAAATGTTAATCGATGAACGTTTGACAAAAGATCAACCTATTTTTCAAATGTTTTACACAGTGTTAATAAATCTGAACCCATTTTTCATAATGCTTTCACTTATTTACTTTGTTAATTTATATATGTATATATCACACTCCCTCATTTAGCTTATATTACTCACACTTTTCGCATTTTTCGCCCGTGGTCATAGTCAAACCGTAATTTGTTTTACATTTGCAAGTACAAGTTTTCAGATCCACGTCTCCATCATTGAAACACGTCAGTCCTCCGCAGTCTGAATAATAACGTTGAAACACGTCATTCAGCTAATGTCGTTTTAATAACATAAAAACATGTAATTCTACTGCTGTAGATGCACAACACACCAGTCTATTTCAGAGGATGCAGTAACGTCAAAACACTTCAGTGTATCACATCTCAGAAAAGTCAAAACAAATGAGAGTGTACTGCAGGGGATGCAATAACACTTATATTTATAACATATAATTCTCAGGTCATTGTCATTTCAGTGTATAAATACATTAAATACTTATATTCATATCACGGTAATTCTCAAGATAGACAGCTCTAACTAACAACAGAAATTCCTAAAGTTACTATAATTTCCATTTTTAATTTCTCTGTATGTTTATAACGATACATTCTTAAAGTTAATGTGTCATTATTTCAGTTCTTGCTATTTTTATATCGAAACATTTAATAGTAAAACATGCTATCATTTCAGCGCATGATTTGACTGAATATTGTAACATACCACAGAGTGAAGTAAAGTTTCCGTCTTTAACACCACACTCTTCACAGTTTAAACCAGAAGCACAGTATGGCTTGCCGAACTGGGTAATAGGTACCCTTGAAAACAAAAAAAAAAAATACGTAGATAAATAAAAACATAAAAGACAGAAAGACAAATACTGCAAGGGAAATAGTAACCTTCAACATTTCAGTGCTCTAAGATGAAAACATCCAGCCAGATATGATTATCATTTTATCAATAGTTACTTGGCAATTATAGCTTCAAATAAATATATATATATATAACAATTGATGATGATGATGATGATGATGATGATATTATTATTACAATGATTATTATCACCATCACCATTACTATTAGGCCTACTGTTATTATATCTATATTACTTTAATTTAATCTAATTATTATGAACTTACCCATAAGCATAATAACAAACAGCTGAGAATTTTCCGTCCGCACTACTAATTATTCCTGTCTCAGTGCAGTTAGCAATGCCGCACCCAAATCTTGAACTCTTGTGATATACCATCTGAAAGTCACAAAATATTAGTGATATACCATCTGAAAATCACAAAATATTAATGATATACCATCTGAAACTCACAAAATATTAGTGATATACCATCTGAAAGTCACAAAATATTGGTGATATACCATCTGACAGTCACAAAATATTGGTGATATACCATCTGACAGTTACAAAATATTAGTGATATACCATCTGACAGTCACAAACTATTGGTGATATACCATCTGACAGTCACAAAATATTGGTGATATACCATCTGAAAATCACAAAATATTAATGATATACCATCTGAAAGTCACAAAATATTAGTGATATACCATCTGAAAGTCACAAAATATTGGTGATATACCATCTGACAGTTACAAAATATTAGTGATATACCATCTGACAGTCACAAAATATTGGTGATATACCATCTGACAGTCACAAAATATTGGTGATATACCATCTGACAGTCACAAAATATTGGTGATATACCATCTGACAGTCACAAAATATTGGTGATATACCATCTGACAGTCACAAAATATTAGCTTAGTATTCATATATTTATGAGATAAAGATGAGTGCTCTCTCTCTCTCTCTCTCTCTCTCTCTCTCTCTCTCTCTCTCTCTCTCTCTCTCTCTCTGTTAAGTATCAAACTGACAGAGTGACAGTAGCAGCTAAAGCAAGGATAAATACAGGCATTTTAAACGTAGTCATTTAAATTTGATTACAACGTGTAGAAATAATAAACGAATTACATGACGATTATCTCTAAAGTTTACCTGTGAATAACTGGGAAATCCAAAGAAGTTATTGATTGCGTCTCCGTACACCAGGTACTTCTTCTCATACGCCCACTCCTCGATTGGTTTACTCATGTTTGTCATAGCGTCACGTGACGAGAAAACGTTAATCCCAATATTAACACCTGCCAAACCTGAAATTATTTAACTAGTGAAGTGTTTCTGTTGTTAGAGAACTAACTATAACATCGTCACATGTTCTTATCTTACTTCAAATAGTCTAATCAGAAAAGGATTGTATGCATGTATGTATCTATGTATGTATGTATGTATGTATAATGTATATATACATATATATGTATGTATGTGTGTATGTATGTATGTATGTATGCATGAATTTATGTATGAATGTATATATGTATGTATGTGTATGCATAATTCCTGAAAATTTCAGAAAGTATGTGTAATATCTGATTCGTTCAGGAAACTGGTAAGACAATGGCTGCCAGTAGACTATCCTCGGACTGTTCTCGGTGGAGAATTTAAAGATGGAGGCTAAATGATGACAGGTCAGTGCAAACATCAGAACCAAACTGTGCGCAGATTGGGAACATTTAATTCCTCTGTGAAACCTGGATTTCTGAAACTGAACAAATGTGAGTCCAAAGGTCCATTCAGTTGTACTGTTATATCCTAACAAAAAACCCAGCAAGTCCTTAATGTTACAGCTTTCTCTTTCTACGGACCCTTGTCTACTACGATTCCCTTGGACAATCACCTACTTTAAGTTCAGTGATTATACACATTTTCTCAAATTTTCAAGAATATATATATATTTGTGTACGTGTCTGTTTGAGTGTGTGCGTGTTTGCGTGTAGTATATTTTAATTGTGGTGTACGTACTGAAAGCCATGCGACCAATGTCTTTTTGTTTTTGTTGTGTACAGAGTCGAGCGTGTTTCGCTGCCATTTCAGCCAGCTCGTCGTCCCAGACCTGAATCAGAGACACAGCAGTCAGATGTTGAGTTTTGCTAATCATTCATTTAATTTTAGTTTTTATTTAGACAGATAGGCAGATAGAAAGATAGATATAAAAAGTGAAGCAGCCACATATAAACAGACATATGATGCATGTAAATACATATACACTTATGGATATATACACATATATACAAGCATACATTCATCTCTCTCTCTCTCTCTCTCTCTCTCTCTCTCTCTCTCTCTCTCTCTCTCTCTCTCTCTCTCTCTCTCTAGGTAAACACACATACATACATTAGACAAATGCATTCAAATTAATGTATTAATACATTCAAAGATACATACATAGATACTCACCTACTTACATACATATATGCATTCTAAAAATCTACAGGTTTTAATGTAACAGTGAGTAGTGATGTTCTAACCATTTTTTCCATGTTGTCTGCGGGCGGATCCACGGCGTTTCTGACTCTGTTGTGTTCGGATACAGCAGTTTCAACATCCTCAGCTGACATTTCAATGGTAACACCTCTGTCTTCTTTACACATCACGTGTTTCTTATCAAAATAACTGTATTTACACTGAAAGAAAAACAAGTAGATAGAAAATACTGATCTGTGAAACACGCGGAAAGTTTGAATATTATTTTTCAGTTATAATTTATTTACATTGATAGAAAAACAAGTATATAAAGAAAATACATTTATATTTAGAAATGAAGTATGCGTTTACGCAAAAATTCGTACCTCATCTGTTTGCCCTCCTGTAAATAAATAAACAAATACTCATAAATATATGTATATGTATATATATATATATATAAAGAAACATACATATACACCCAGACCCCACCTACACACACACACACACACACACATACACACACACACACACACACACACACACATCAATTCTCTCTGGCTGGCTACTCCTTCTGAAAGAATGTAAATCGTTCACAAAACAAAAACACTATCACTATTTCTCTAGATCATTCAGCTCTTCAGCAACAGTTTTTCAGATTTAACAGCCGACCCAAGAATATCATGTGTACATACTTGTCCTTGGGTAATCAGCTAAATCTGAAAAACTGTTCAAAGTCTAATATGACGTATAAATTTCCATTTCCATACATACATACATACACACATACACAAACATACATATATACATACACATACATCTCTGATATATGCATGCATACATACATACACATACACATATATACATACATATACACACACACACACACACACACATACATATATATATATACCCACACACACATATATTTATATATTACACAATTGCATGTTTAGGAAAATTAATGTACTTACCATCTACACATAGAGATGTTTTCAAGACCAAACAAACGATAAAAACTTTGAAGACAATCATTTTTACTAGAGTTCTCTAGTCTCTGATGACTAATCAGAAAAGTTTCCTTTATTTATATTCTCAGGACGTTTTAAACAATTTGAAAGTCACGTTTACAAGTTGTTCAAGCATAGCAGAAGATGTAAGTCTTTTGTAAATTGTTCAGTTTAATTGCTTAAATTATTCCGAAAAGAGGAAGTTCATCGAGATAAAAAATACATTAAATTACTCTTCTCTTGTAAATGTACTAATCATTTAAAGTATACCTCGGGTCATGCTGTTAAATGGTTCTATTTACTTTAGACAATAATAAAACTAAATAAATAAAGAGTAGTATTTTAAAAATTCATTTTAAAAGCTAGTTTTTATTTGATGGTAAACATTTTAAATTTTATAAATAAAGAATTTACCGTCTAAAAATCTTCACACACACAAACACGCACACGCACACGCACACGCACACACACACACAAACAAACACATAACTGCATTTTTTTTTTTTAAATAAAATGTTTACAAGGAAACAGTTAGATCTAGCCACAAAGGCACCATAGATTTAGAAAAGTTTTCAAAAATGTTAACTATATTATATAATACCTCCTTTCCCCAGAAAAAAAATAGCGTACCTTCATTTCCATTAATAAAGTAAACTTATAGTATTTTGTTTCCATGAAGAAGGTAAGAATATAGTTTCTTCATTTCGTTAAAGAAAGAAAGAATATAATATTTTGTTTCCATAATGAAAGTAAAAATATAGTACTTCATTACCATAATGAAAGTAAAAATATAGTACCTTCATTACCATAATGAAAGTAAAAATATAGTACCTTCATTACCATAATGAAAGTAAAAATATAGTACTTCATTACCATGATGAAAGTAGAAATATAGTACCTTCATTACCATGATGAAAGTAAAAATATAGTACTTCATTACCATGATGAAAGTAGAAATATAGTACCTTCATTACCATGATGAAAGTAGAAATATAGTACCTTCATTACCATGATGAAAGTAGAAATATAGTACTTCATTACCATGATGAAAGTAAAAATATAGTACTTCATTACCATGATGAAAGTAGAAATATAGTACCTTCATTACCATGATGAAAGTAGAAATATAGTACCTTCATTACCATGATGAAAGTAGAAATATAGTACTTCATTACCATGATGAAAGTAAAAATATAGTACTTCATTACCATGATGAAAGTAGAAATATAGTACCTTCATTACCATAATGAAAGTAAAAATATAGTACCTTCATTACCATGATGAAAGTAAAAATATAGTACCTTCATTACCATGATGAAAGTAGAAATATAGTACCTTCATTACCATGATGAAAGTAGAAATATAGTACCTTCATTACCATAATGAAAGTAAAAATATAGTACTTCATTACCATAATGAAAGTAAAAATATAGTACCTTCATTACCATAATGAAAGTAAAAATATAGTACTTCATTACCATAATGAATATATTTTTTTAACTGACAACGGTAGAAGTACTCGTATCTCAACTTGTAGAAAAAGTGTATAATGTACTTATAGTCAAAATTATTCATATATTTAAGTCAAAGTATTCATATATCTAAGTCAAAGTATTCATATATCTAAGTCCATGTATACCTTATGTCTAACTAAATGTATAACTTATGCGTGACTGAAATTTATAACTTATGTCTGACTAAAAACTTTATCTTCTGTATGAGTGAAAAGTATACCGCATGTCTGAGCAAAAAGCAGACTGTACATCGGAGTCAAAGGACATCAAAGACCTGAATCAAAATAACGCGGAGCTCCTGATTAGAAAACAACAAAAAAAATAGTAAAAAATCCTAGGGTTAGCTTAAGAAAAAAATATTTAAAAATTCGAGAAAGCCCTTAAGAATAAACAGTAATATAACAGAAACAACAACAACAACAACAACAACAGAGAGAGAGAGAGAGAGAGAGAGAGAGAGAGAGAGAGAGAGAGAGAGAGAGAGAGAGAGAGAGAGAGAGAGAAACAAACAAGAAAAGAAACAAGGCATATACTTGTGTAAAAAGAAAGTAAAAATGTAATATCTTGGTTTCCAGAAATAAACTAAGAATATAGTAATGAAAAAGATGTGTGCGTGTTTGACATGAAAAACGTTAAAACTCGAGTCATATACGAACATCATAGAGTACTTTACTTCGCGTCTTGTCGCCTCTTGGTTTTGCAAAACAAACAAATTTAAAATATTTGACTCTTTGCTTTACATTAGGTATTTTATTGCATAGTCCAACAGGCGACATTATAATGACCAAGACATCCTGCTGAATAATACTAAGTTCGTGTCAAAGCTAAGTCCTTTCTTCTTTAAAACACTGTGATATGAACTAAGTGGTGACAAGGGCACGGGCGGCACGAGCTATAGCGCTTTCTCTTCATTATTCTCTTCTTCTATTTTAATGTTTTTATGTACTCAAATTTATGTGTTTACGTTATTTTAAGAAATTAAGAATATTACAGGAATGATCATACCACTAGTTATTTCTGTAAGAGGCCTCAAAACTAAAATAGCCTAGAGCCTCTCTTTATCTAAACTAGGCATTTTAAAATATCCTAATTAACGAATTAGTTTGTCTAAAAAAATAGAATAAAAAATAATAATAACAATAAAAAAAAAACCTCTGATGAATTCCTACATTTGCTTGTTGCATTGTTCATTTGTTTTGTATTTGTTTATTAGCTAATTTGTTTGTTTGCTTGTAATTATTTGTTTGTAATTATGTATTTATATAATCCGTAAGTAATTTTATGTTTGTACGTAGCTCTATACTACTATATATATATGTGTGTATGAATGTATGTGTGTGTGTGTATGTGTGTGTGTGTGTATGCATGAATGTAAGTGTGTGTGTGTATGTATGAATGTAATTGTTTGTGTATGAATGAATGTATGTGTGTATGTATGAATGAATGCAAACATGCACGCATGTATGTATTTATGTAGTAGAGAGAGAGAGAGAGAGAGAGAGAGAGAGAGAGAGAGAGAGAGAGAGAGAGAGAGAGAGAAATTTAAATAACAATATTTCGGTTCTTATGTTTATTTTATTTTTCACGAAAAACAATAGAAGTGATGTTATTACATGCTGGTTGTTTCTTCTCTGAAATATCAGATTTCTGAAAAATAAATAAATAAACAAATAAATAAATAAACAAATCAATATCGCAATGCCGTAATTTAAACTCTAGGCAATAAATAAAGTTATATTATTATACTGACGTCATTTTAATTCTAACTAAATAAATAAAATTATGTTATTAAACGTTATAAATAAATTAAATTATTATACTGATGTAATTTTAATTCTAAATAAACAAATAAAGTTATATTATTATACTGACGTAATTTTAATTCTAAATAAATAAATAAAATTATATTATTATACTGACGTAATTTTAATTCTAAATAAATAAAGTTATATTATTATTCTGACGTAATTTTAATTCTAAATAAACAAATAAAGTTATATTATAGTGACCTAATTTTAATTCAGAATAAATAAATAAATATTAAAGTTATATTACACTGATGAGATTTAAATAAATTTCAAAAGTTATAATCATAAATAAATAAATAAATGAATATTACATGGACAAGCAGATTTGCACTCTCCCGGCTGTAGAGTAGCACAGAAAACGGCTTTTCCAGCAACTGTAGTTCGCTGTCTGATAATACGACAGAAGTAGCTACTTCTGTCCACACATGCTGCAAACAGATGAAGAAAGTGCTGCATTACTGACACGTATTTTTATTATTGTTATAATATTATTATTTATGTATGTATGTATGTATGTATGTATGTATATATGTATGTATGTATGTATGTATGTATGTATATATGTATGTATGTGTATATGTGTGTATGTATGTATGTATGTATGTATGTATGTATGTATGTATGTATGTATATGTGTGTGTGTATGTATGTATGTATTTATGTATGTATGTATGTATGTATGTATATATGTATGTATGTGTATATGTGTGTATATATGTATGTATGTATGTATGCATGTATGCATGTATGTATATAATGTATGTTTGTATACCCTTTTATTAAAGGTATGTAAAAGTCTACTTGGAATAAACGTACCTATACAAAGGCCACATGACTTGGCACAGTTGTGCCTGGTGATTGAAGTCAGACATGATTTTTGCAAGGCGGTTTTAGCAGAGTCTGCAGCACCATCGCTACAAGCTGGACAAGATTTGAAATTTACAAATAATTAGAGGATGTCTCATTCAGGGCACATTTTGAAGTTAAAACTATTAGATTTTAAAATCGTGCGTTTAGCTTAAAAACTAGAAGAGCAAATCTATTAATACACGATGATATAAGAAGTGTATCTATTAGATACCAATTTCTCTTTTTAAAACTGATATACAGCGAGAGAAATAAGAAATACAAATTAATTTTCCAAGCCTTTCTATGGTATTTTACATCACAACTTAAAAGCTTTTAATCGGTCTGAACACTGCATCCAGAGCAGTGACATCTTTTTAAGAATTTCAAATTGCAGCAGACTTTAGAGTAAAAAGTGGGACGTATTGTAATAAACCACTGGTAGTGTTTCTTTTATCAAGAGCATGTCACTGAGGTACTGCAGTAGATTTAGAGTGAGTGTCTTCAGCACGAAGAGAAATCGTTAAGAAAACTTACACTTGTCACACTGCTGACCGAAGAAGTCGCCTTTACACTGACAGCTGCATGTCACTGAGTTGAAGTCTCCGCCATTTGAACACGAACTGATACCACAGTCAGCTTAGAAACATGCAATTTAAAATTCAGTCAGTGTATGTGTTGCATACCTGTGTGTTTGTTTGCATGTATGTATCTGTCTGTCTGTCTGTATGTATGTATATGTATGTATATATTTGTGTATGCATACATATATGTGTATGTATGTATGTATATGTATATGTATGTATGTAAATATGTATGTATATATACATGTATGTATGTATGTATGTATGTATGTATGTATATGTGTATGTATGTATGTATGTATGTATGTATGTATATATATATGTATGTTTAAACAGTGATATATAATGTGAAGGTCCAGTATGTATGTATGTATGTATGTATGTTTTAACAGTTGATATATAACTGACACGTACTACATGAAGGTCCAGTCCAGGGTGAAAGACATGTTTTAACAGTGGTTATACACTGAGCGTCCGCCGAAGGTCCCCATGTATGTATGTATGTATTTTTACACTGCAGACCACAGTCAGCTGACCAAACAGAACACTTTGTTACTGTTCTTCTTCTTATTGTTATTGTTATTATTGTTATTATTGCGATGATGAAAACATTAATAAAAGCAATATTATGTTGATAACAACAGACTGAAAGGCATAAAACAGTGAAAGAAACAAACGATTGAAAATCTAACGAAAAGACAAAGTAAAAAAGAAGGAAGGATAAATTAAAGAAAAGAGAGTAAAGAAAGAAAACAACAAACCACACGTGGGTCCAGTCCAGTTGTTGACGCAGACACACGTGGTGCAGGCAGCGTCAGGCGCTCCGCCGTTGTCACACGTCAAATTGCACACTGCAAGACAACCAGCACGCAGCTGTCAGCTTTGTGAAACAAACTCCGTGTTAAGTCTTGTCACTACTGAAGTAACATTCTGTAGGCATCTTCACTAAAGGTTTTCTTTCATTTTAGTATAATAATAATAATAATAATAATAATAATAATAATAATAATAATAATAATAATAATAATAATAATAATAATAACTATAATAATAACAATAATAAATAAATAAATATATAAATAAATAAATAAATAAATAAATAAATAAATAAATAAATAAATAAACAAAATTAAGACTCTAAACCTCTGCCTCAGTACTAATTCTTTTGTTAATTTTTCTACCGAATTATTCTTATTTCTTTCATTGCAGCTGATTTTAGTATTTCTAAGAATATCACGGTATTTATGTATCACGGTATTTGTGTATCATGGTATTTGTATATAACGGTATTTATGTATCATGGTATTTGTGTATCACGGTATTTGTGTATCATGATATATGTGTATCACGATATTTATGTATCACGGTATTTATATATCATGATATTTGTGTATCTCGGTATTTTTGTATCATGGTATTTGTGTATCACGCTATTTATGTATCATGGTATTTGTGTATCACGGTATTTGAATATTAAGGTATTTGAACATAACGGTGTTTGAACATAACAGTGTTTGTGTGTATGCATGTATTTATGTATCATGGTGATTGTGTATCACGGTATTTGAACATAACGGTGTTTGAACATAACAGTGTTTGTGTGTATGCATGTATTTCTGTATCATGGTATTTGTGTATCACGGTATTTGAACAGAACGATATTTGCGTGTATGCATGTATTTGTGTATCATGGTATTTGTGTATCACGGTATTTGAACACAACGGTATTTGCGTGTATGCATGTATTTCTGTATCATGGTATTTGTGTATCACGGTATTTGAACAGAACGGTATTTGCGTGTATGCATGTATTTGTGTATCATGGTGTTTGTGTATCACGGTATTTGAACAGAACGGTATTTGTGTGTATGCATGTATTTCTGTATCATGGTGTTTGTGTATCACGGTATTTGAACACAACGGTATTTGTGTGTATGCATGTATTTGTGTGTATGCATGTATTTGTGTGTATGCATGTATTTGCGTGTATGCATGTATTTGTGTGTATGCATGTATTTGTGTACTCGTTCGTTTGGGGGCAGTGCTGCAGAGGACGGATATTTGTGAAGCTGTTGGGCAGATAATTATCTAAAATTAAATGTAACATCATATAAGCATAGCAACTTGTATAGTTAATTATGGTATATAGACAACTTTTATAACATGTAAAATCCGAAGGTCAAAATTATTTCTAGAAAAAAATTAATTTACATTACCTGGTGCCCCATTTTCTGAAAAGCAAAAAAAGCAAAAAAAAAAAAAAAAAAAAAAAAAAAAAAAAAAAAGTGTGTATTAAACAATGTGAAACTAACAAATTTTCGTTTTGTTTTGGGGTTGTTGTTTTTTTGCTAATTTTTCAACTATTAAAGTGCTTTGCATACAGTGATTTGCATATATAAACTGTTCAATAAAAATGGACATCAATGTTTTTTTAAACGTATTTTGTCTTGAGAAATAATACTCATTAACATAAAGATATTTTATTAAAAGAATTATTTAATAAATGATTTTCTGTAACACTTGCATACCTAATCATTAATAAAGTACATAGATTAAGGTATTGCATAAACTGGTAATTAAGTTATTAATAAAAAAAAGTATTTTTAAACTAATTCTAAAAGTTCTTTCATTTTAAATTTATAAAGTACATTCATCTGCAAGAATCAATACGTAACATCATATATATATATATATATATATATATATATAAAATCATCCATTCGTCCGTCTGTCTTTATATATTTATCTATCTATCGATTTATCTATCTGTTTATCTATTTGTCTTTCTATCTATCTA
>CM022675.1:16752188-16957188 GCA_012295275.1 Chrysomallon squamiferum
ATAACACGCATTTTGGAATAACAGTACCGGGGACGAAATATGTCTCTTAAAAAATCGTCAAAGCAACCAGATCTTTACAAGTTCACTTGACACAAAAGTCCCGTTTTATTAATGTTTATATGTAACACTAACACAAATAAATAAATAAATAAATAAATACAGTTACTTACCTTTATAATTTTCTAGAGACTGTGATGTTCGTAACACGAAATAAACAAAGACAAGTTGAAACAATTTCATTTTTCTATTCAACAGTAGAATTGTAGAACTTTATGGTGCCTCACTGAGAATCTGCGAATATTTTCATCTGCTTTTGAAAGACAAAGTCACGTTTTACCACGTGTAACAGATACCTGCCTACATTTCTCAGTATTGATATTTTAACTTTTATCGTTTAATTATTTTAAGACAATAGGTGAGAAGTAACCTATTTCATCGAAACAAAGCGATTGCACGTGTTGCCAATCTCAGCTTGTTGTTTTATTAAAAATAGTTTACCAATAAATTAAACCTAGTAAAAGTCTACTAACACACATGTCACACTCGAAGTTAGATTTAAAATTTAAATCACCTTTGTGTACATTTGATGTTTTAGATTTTAATGTTGTACTTTACTTGAATAAAGATTTTTTTATGTACGTATCTCTGCGTGAGACCGTACTCGTGTTTATCTTCTTTTGAATTATGTGTATTTCAGCTATGATTATTAAATTAATAATTATTACATTATTATAGTTAATAAATAAACCTGTTCTACACATACGATAATGATAATATCTGACAGAGAACAGAGCTGTACACTTTGTAAGAACAACAGTTATTAATACGAATTTCCCAGAAAACACAGAGCATGTCTTTGTCACAGGAAGAAAAATATGACGAAAGACGTTGAGCAGGATCGGTCTTGAACACACTGCAGTCACACGCGGCTTACTTCACAACAAACACACTGACTAAAATTCTGTTATCACTGTTATTTATAATTTATTCATCATGAAATTTAATTATATATCTTGTTTCAATATACTATGCGTGTTTTTCATTCCGATAAATTTATAATTACCTTAAAGCCCTTAGCCAGTGGTATGATATATTTATCTAACTACATTTATTTAATGATTATTATAAGCAATCAGTTTTAAATTAGCCGTGTTTAGCTTTGTTAACTCTTGTACTGGTGAGCAAAACGAGAGAATGCTGCTCAAAAATGCTTTATACGTTAATCAAAGAAAACGAAAATTGTCTTTACAGTGAAAACGTTACTTTTTAGTGTCCTGCTTATTTTGTTAACGTCTGTCTCACAGCATTCGCAATAATGCTTTGTTCTTCTTTTTCCTACCCAATCCCGAATACACGTGCCTTATTCGAGTCGGTACTTTTTAGAGGTATACTATGAACCATTGCCAGCAGTATCTTAAACAGCATGACTACAAATCTATGGACATACACAACGAAGTAATTTTTGTACCCCCCCCACTATTTCCGTTCTACTTGCATTAATACAACACTCGAGTACAAAGTTTTTATATTTTAAATTCTAAAAATAGATTACACGTTTTTGACATTTACCGGTTATTATTATTATTATTATTTTTATTATTATTATTATTATTATTTTTATTATTATTATTATTATTGATATTATTATTATTGATATTGTTGTATATTCCATAAGAATGTGCCGTTGATAATTTTATAAAGAAAAAAGAAATGTTTAGAAAACATTGATTTCTAACATTTAATATTTTATTTATTTCTTCTTATTATTTATTTTGTTTAACTAAGCCTATTTTTTCACATCCGATTTGAAGCAACAAAATCACAATGTTTTGACTTCTGTCAATTTTTTTTCTTTTTTAGTTCTAAATCTATTTCGGCACATAAAATTATTGCTGAAAGCAAAATAATATTTATTTAAGAAAATGTTATTATGAAAAGACCCCAAAATCAGAATTCTACACGTGATAAAAACTTTGATCAGTTCGTTCTCCGCTCACCCGAATAGCATGTCCACAAGTTCACTGAACTGTGAAAAGAAACACTTAGGTCAGAGGACATTTGCACTTTCATGATGTTCGATAGATAAATCGGACTATGAGGTCTCCCAATGAAAACACAGAGTTTTTACTTTCCTGATAAAAACGAGATAAACATTCTATCATACTGCGTTAAATTTAAAATATCAAACTTTCCCAGTTTTAAAATTCAGTACAGATAAACTACAAATATCCATGTGTGTGTGTGTGTTGTAAAGGTGACATTTATTATATATTGTTGGATATTCTTTATAGTGTTGTGTGTGTGTGTGTATGAGAGAGAGAGTAATAATCGTAATATTGTTTTTGACAGATGATATTCCACACATTTATAGATTAAATATGATCTAGTTAATAATAATAATAATAATAATAATAATAATCATAATAATAATAATAATAATAATAATAATGATTATGATGACGATAACAGTAATAATAGTAATAATGTTTTTTCTTACTTTAATAATTGAGTTAATAGAAAATAGAATAAAATTAAATAAATGTTGTTAACTGTTTATTAGATACAATAAAATTTGTTTGACACTGTTCTTAGTAACGTTTGATTTATTATAAACAGTTAAACCTTCGTATCACATATTTATCACTAGTAAAATTAATAGAATTAAATTTATTATTCAGTTTAAGTCTTAATCAAAAGGATGATGATTCATCTTGGATACCGTGAATATAGTAATAGTTATTGTAGTAGTAATGGTAGTAACCGTAACAGTAATAATAATAATAATAATAATAATAATAATAATAATAATAATAATAATAATAATTAGATTAAGAAGAAGAAGAAGTACAGCACAGCAATAGTAACAGAAAGAAACAAGTTTGAAGAATTTTTTCAAGGTATTGTCTGAACTGTAATGTAATCAATAAATCTTTCAATCTAATTTTATAAACGTTTGTCACACTGATACTATGTCCACATTTAGCACATTTTGACAATATTTCTTAGCAAAACAAGTTTTCAGTAAACGTCAAAGATCAGATGAAATCAGTTACTCAAAATTCAAACATACTTTGCACATCACAGCGATCTGCGTTCCTTGTCTTTTATTTCAGCATACATTTGTGTTTGAGGCCAGGTGTAATAGTTAGAAATGTTATCTTACGTACGTACGTCTGGTTAGGAAACTGTTCAGTCTGTCCTGAAGTGTCAGCACGTTAGAAGATTACTTAGCAGATAGAGAGGATAAAAAATATTTATATATTTTTCCTACACTTGAACAAAATAACTTTATTTATTATTATTAAATGAAACATACATACTTAGGAATCTCAATAAGAAAATTGTGCTTGGTTAAACGTTAGACCTTAATACATAATTTTTGTCCGATAACTTATTTCAATAGTCAGTTATATCAGATGTTTAAAACATTTACTTATATAATATAAATCAGTTTTCCTGCTATCAATAACACCTTCATAAGAGAACATACAACGACAGTAAATGAACCTTTCAAAACATACTTGTGTGGATAACAATTTACAGGTTTCATAATTTAATTTAATTTTAAATTTTTATCACCTTTGAGACAACTATCTATATATTAACAGTAATTAATGTGTTTTCTTTTAGGTATCAGATGATTTGTACAAATATGTGATTTAATTTTGTTTGTTTTTCACTGGGAAAACACAACAGTAAACAATAAACATGTATATGAATGTTAAATATACATAATTAATAGTCCTGATTAAAGTAAATAATTTTAAAAAAATAGAAGAAACTTATTTTGCTCACATAAATTACACTGAAACTATTATATTTCAAATTATTCTTCCAAAATAAAAAAATTCATAAATAAATAAATAATTGAAGATGCTTGGCTGTTAACTGATAATTAGCTTGGTGTGGACATCTTCCAGTCTCAGCACTGGATGGAAACTATAAAATATTGCTGGTGTCGAATATCTAGAATTTATGATATTTTTATTTGGATATTAAATCAATAATAATTTAGTCTCATTTTTGTGTTGTGGGAATCTGACTGAATATACCATCTTTTATCATCCCCATTTAAAATTTTTGAAATAAAACAACACATTCAAATATTTATAAAACCTGAATCACGTTTATGATTCAAATTTTCCTTTAATTACAAAATCTACAAGTCACTTCAAGATCTGGTCTTATTTATTAATTTATGTTATTTTATTATTTATTTATTTTTGTTCATTCAAGAAGACACAGCAACTTCAGTTTCAGTATCTTCCTCTGGAGGCAAGGGAGAAAACTCTGGTTTACGAAATGTTTTTAACAATGGTTCACGTGGTGGCATCCAGTCTGGAATAATTTTGCCATGAACTCTCCAGGTTCCGTATACATTTGCAACATGTTTCTCCAAAACAATATATTCCAAAACATCCTTAGGAACAGTCTCACTTCCATACATGAGTCGACCAAATCTGTCGTAAACAGCAAGAATCTGAAACAATGAATCAAATAATTTTTATTTTTTTTACATGATTTATAATTATTTAACATTTTTTAACACTTTTATGAAACTACAGAATAAATTACAAAAAAATATAATTTTACTAACACATATGAGTGTAGAGTTGTGCTGTTTTTTTTTTTTTTTAAATATTAAGCTAAGTGGACATCTATTATTACATATAATGCAGACCCAGATGATAAAAATTATCAAACTTTTCCAATTAGAAAAATAACAAAATAAAAACTAATTAACATAGCTGCTTTTCAACTATTTTTTTTCACTTATTCTTTTTTTGTTATTCCAGTTTTATACAATAGTACACTTTATAAAATCAATGCTGTTAGTATGTCAGTAAACATGAGACGAAATCACAGACCTGCTTTGTGTGCATTCTCACTGTCACTTGTGCAAAAATATTGTCTTTGCCAAACATCTCCTGTGTTCTGATCTGCATCACTCGAGGTGGCTCTATTGATTCAACAAACTTCCATTTCAGAGTCTTGTTTTCTAAACCAAAAAGCATTTCCTGAAAAAGTAAATATAATATGCATAATAATTTTTTTTTAATAATTCCTGTATTAAATGCATTATGAAGCTGTATTGGCAGATATGATTCTAAACATATTAACTCTTTTTTTAAGTAAGGGTCATGAAGAAGATTATTTGGCACCCTGTAATGATTAATAAAAACACGGTATTAACAGTGATAGTTTATATATTTCAATATGAATACAGACTTCAGATGATACTTTAGAAAATAAGCTATCATTTTTGTTGGGTTAATATGTTTTTGTTTCCCAGAATAAAATGAAAAATTAAAGTGAATGTCAAATTGTATTTGTAATTAAAAAAAGAAAAGTAATTGTAATTAACATAATTGTTTAATTATTATGGGTTTTACAAATAATTTTAAATGGTATAATTAACTGAAAACCAACATTAATATTTACTCAAAATTAATTACTTACTGGAAAAGCCTTTTCTGTTACAAGGTTATGCAATTTATCTTCATTTTTGTAAATACTGTGATTGAAAAAAAAGAAGAATTATTTATACATTATTCATTAATGTTTTAAACAGAACATCAGTGCAATATATATATATATAAGTATGATAATCAAAATCGTTAAAAAAGATAATTTTGATGAGATAAAAATGAGGAATTTAACAGTTCTAGTATGCTTATACTATAATATGGTTTTCACCTGAACACTTCACTATAAAATTTAGTCAAAAGTCATTCAAAGAATATTTACTGATTTTTGATTACTCACTTTTAAATGATAAATTAATTTTAATGGAGTTTCCATGGCAACTGTTGCTGATATTACTTACTCTTGCAGTGCTTCCTGGGCCTCTATGACGATGTTTTGTGCTTGCCGGGCAAATTCTTTAGTGTCAAAATCTTCTTCAAATTGTCTTACTTTACGTAATTCCATCAAAGATTTACCTTTCTTCTCAAACTCCTTATATTTTGTCTTAACTCCCTGCAGATAAAATATTAAATGAATATCTGAAATATTTCTTTCTCATCATTTACTTTATATTATATATAGTAAAAAAAAAATTAATAAAAGAAGAAAACTAAAAACGAATGTAGTTTCTCCCTTATATTCAAGTTTATAAAATATATAAATATTCATACAAAACAGACATTGCAAATAATTTGAATTTTTAAAATGTGCACCGACTGAATGATACAATCATCAGCTATCTTTTGAAATATCTAATGTTTGTTCCACACCAGATAACATGACTACAAACATGTTTGTTTACATTATTTGGCTTGAAGCATGTGCAGATCACTGTATCAAAGAAGACATTATATATTTCAAATGGACATTAATAACAGTTATAATTTAATTTACCTGTGGTGAAATTAGAGATCTTTTCCCATCACCCTCTGGGGGTACGAATTCTTCTATCACTGCACCTAAAACAAACAAAATAAAAATGAAACATTATGTGCTCATATATACACACATACAGACATATATACACTGTGTTTTAAAAAATAAAATAAATCAGATGATTCTAACAAGTTTAGATGTAAATAAAATAATAATGAATGTAGTTAAGATTTAGGAACATACACATGTATACTAACACAGATTTTTTCACCATTAGTAGTTATACATCCACACACACACACACTGATATATTAGATAAAAACTCATTTTTATTAAAACAGCTAATATATACAAACTCAAATAATACACAAACACAAAAATCTAGATAAATACATATTATAAAACATTCATTTTCTCACCTGTACACACACATACACTCAGTTATATCTACCTGAACACACACACAAACTCGGTTATATCTACCTGTACACACACCTACCCTAAGTTATATATAACTATACACACACATACACTCAGTTATATCTACCTGTACACACATACACTCAGTTATATCTACCTGTACATACATACACTCAATTATATCTACCTGTAAACACACATACACTCAGTTATATCTATCTGTACACACAAACTCAGTTATATCTACCTGTACACACACACACTCAGTTATATCTACCTGTAAACACACACACTCAGTTATATCTACCTGTACACACACATACACTCAGTTATACCTGTACACACACACACACTCAGTTATACCTGTACACACATACACTCAGTTATATCTACCTGTAAACATACATACACTCAGTTATATCTACCTGTACACACACATACACTCAGTTATATCTACCTGTACACACATACACTCAGTTATATCTACCTGTACACACATACACTCAGTTATATCTACCTGTACACATACATACACTCAGTTATATCTACCTGTTGAACAAATGTTGAGAGGTCGATTCTGATCACTGCGTGGGGGCAGTCGGCCATCTTTTTTCATCCTCATTCTCATTTCATCAGGTGTCATTTTCAGATCTGCCATCATTTCACCAAAGTCAGGCAGATCAACCTAAACAGGTATTTGTTACTAAAGTTACTTGTGAACAGTAATTGTGATTGTAAATCATATATATATATAAAATTCATTTTAAAAAGAATCAGTAACTTTTAATTTAAATTCTTTTTCTTACCTTTCTGACTTTTTCTCGTCTTTGTTTCCTCCATTTTGGATCAAAATGTTTGGCAGAAGGAAATCTAACCTGTTGCTGACCAAGAACTGGTGCAATTTTCAAAAGTGAATTAATAAACTGTATATTCTGAAAAAAAAAAAAAATAATAATAATAATAATAATAACAAAACTTTAACAGACTGAATCAAGTAACATCAAAATGTCATTCATCTAATGTGAAACATGGTTTTAATGATTAGTATTAATAATATGTAATGAAATAAATGATAATAAATTTAGTAAATGGCCAGAATAAACCACTGTTTAACAATGATGTTAATACATTCTCAGTGCATTAACTAATTTTATAATGATATCATAATTATCAGAGTATTGTAAATGGAAGCTCAATTTATCATGATATCCCTTGTTTATTTATGACAATCTGTTTTATTACAACATCAGTGACTCATTCGGTCATTTTTCATCCCAGTTTATCAGATAAATTAGTATGTACTTTCCTAACCCCAGAAAGATGGATACAGAAAATCCCTAGTTGCTCATAAATAACATAAAAAGAATAAGTTTAAAAAGAAAGTTCCATTTCATATTCTCTTCAGTCCTTAAACATTATGAATATGAAAACAAAAATTTAAATATGTAATAACAAATCTTTGTTAAAAGGGTTATTACTACTACTGTTTTCAGCTAATTTCAATGATATGTTTCAGACCTGATTAAGATCATAAATATATTAATTATATTTTGAGCTTCTTAATGAGTTTTATCAAGTATCATGAAGTGTCGGTCACAATGGTATTGTACAGGGTGAATGTATAGTTTAAAACTGCTGCATATCATTTGTCATGATTTGGTGTTTTGGAATTTATCAAGCAAATTCAACAAGTTGAGTTTACTTTTTTGGTCGAGATTACTAAATTATACATACAGTGGATAAGTACCTACCGAATACTGTTGCTAATAGCAATAGTTACTTTAGTAGTATTACTTTTATTCATTCGTAATTATTTATTAAACTTTGTATAACGAGATTTCCTTAATTTGTAAACAAACACGTATTAGACTTAGTCTAATATCATTTTATAATTCTTGGAGGAGTTAGTAAAATTAAATGTTATGAATAATCAAGTAAATAAAAATGTTATGTCATTAACGTTATATGTTATTCATTGATTCTCATTCTAATCTGCTATTGAATTATTCAGTTTCGAACGTGCCATAAAATCATTCCAAATTTTGAATAAACTAGGAAACAAGCGCGTATGAATTGTAATTATTTGTTGAATTGATGATGTTTATGTTTCATCAAGTAAAGACATATTATAAATAATTCAGTTATTCATAGTAAAAACCTGGATGTTTTTCGCTTGACCCAGACACTTAGTAATGTACGCTGCCATACTGCTTTTGTTTCAAATTTCCTCTTTTTTTCAGGGAGATCCATTTAACTGTTGATTTACTTGGCATGTCAGATTAAAATTGTGGAAGGAACAACCGACGTTAAATTATTTAATAATATTTCAACACATCAGTCGTAGCATCTGTATTCCAGTCTTGTAACTTTGCATCTTGACAGTTTAGACAGTTACATAAACATGCACATTATAATATATATATATTATGTATGTATGTGTATATGTGTATGATTCTCTCTCTCTCGGCAATAAACCTTACACTGAAGTGTGTATATATATGTGTGTGTGTGTGTCTGTGTGTGTGTGCGTGTGTTCATCATGTGTGTGTGTATATATATATATATCTACACACACACACATACTTTAGTGTAAAGCTTGTTGCCGAGAGAGAGAGAGAGAGAGAGAGAGAGAGAGAGAGAGAGAGAGAGAGAGAGAGAGAGAGAGAGAGAGAGAGAGAGAGAGAGAGAATCATTTCACCTGATCTAGTATTCTCTGAAAAAGAAGTGAAATAAAATCAAATGAAATAGACATATAACACAAATAAATAAATATACATAAACTTTTTTTAGTTGATGCCTAGCATTTTGTCAAATGATTTGCGATTTTAGACTAATCAGTTATTTTTAATAGTAATGGTCATATTTATATACGTCTTATATAGCAAAAAAAAAACAACAACCCTCTCTCTCTCTCTCTCTCTCTCTCTCTCTCTCTCTCTCTCTCTCTCTCTCTCTCTCTGGCTGTCTTTCTCCTACAAATATTTTTGAAAGTCCCAAGGCATTTTAAAACAACAGCTTTTTCTTATGACATTCAGGAGTCTATACAGTTCTGTACTTAAATTGATTGTATAACAGTAATGAATTTGTTAATTTATTTTAAATTTTTATAAGATCCAATATTTTAATTTTTAACAATAATATAATTTGTTGTTGTCAGTTTGTCTTCTCCTTTTAAACATAATTTTCGAATTATGATTCTTTTTACGCTTAACTGTAATCTGTCATATAGAAGTTAATTTATACTGATATTTTGTTTCATATTATAGATGCGCAACAGGTAAATTTGAGAAATCAAGAGAAACAGTCAATTCGTGATTTTACGAGATTTCGTGAGAATTTGCATGAAAACCATTTGCTTTCTTGAGAAAAAGAAAGGCTGTGGTGAACTAAGTCAGGTGAAAAAATTCGGTAAATAATTGAAGAAAATATAAAATAATTAGAACAAGTTTCAGATTTATATAGTAGATATAACCATTAATCAGTATCTTTTCTTTGCTTATGATTTTGTTGCTCTTATTTGCCAATATTAAGATAAGCGCTGGTGATTTCCGCTAATGTTGGGATTGGAATTTCCAAAATGGATGTCTGCCAATGCGTCATTGTATCGAGCTTTAAGTTTTTAGATTTTTGTTTTTTCCATTGCAGTTGTTTATTTTGTTATTATTACATAAAAAATATATTTTCCTAAAGGTATGATATTGACTAATGTGTTGAAAGATAAGAAAATTTAATTTCGTTGCGGAAATATTTTCAGAAGGAAGGGGAAAAAAGGGGATTCTACCACGAAAGATACTATTAAAAAGTATTATATTTATAACTATACTAGTATACAGTGTTTAACTAGAGAAAATAAGGGCTTATTAGGGTGTTTGAAATTGCTGATACTTAATTAATTTTCAACATATTTACTAGATTTTTGGTGTTTTTTTCAATGATATTAATTAATCATTTAATGTGTTGAAAGAAAAATAAATAAATTTCGTTGTGGAAATATTTTCAGAAGAAAGGGAAAAAAGAGGGGATTGTCCACTGAAGGATACTAATTACTATATATAATATAGTGTTTATCTGGACGAAAATAAGGGGATTTCAAATTGCTGATACTTATTTTTAACACATTCACTTGATTTTGGTGTGTTTTTTTAAAGGGGTTTACAAGCTATTAGTATTACTCAACTTGTTTGTTTTCAGATTTCTGGGGTTTGATAATTATTGTCCACAAGATAGTGTCAAAACATTTTTTTTTTGGTTTTCCTTTTTGGTTTTTTATAAGTAATAATTAAAGACAAAGAAATAAACAAATAGGCAATGTATATTTTCTTTTTTGTGTATAAAAATATATATTTAGAAATAATAATAATTTAAAAATTTTTTTTAATAAAAGCTGTTGAAAAAAAGAAAATTGCAAGTCTGTGTCATGAGTTACTAAAATTTAAAATATTGGTACTTTTCATTGATATTTTGGTAGATGGACATTGTAACAACAATGCATTTCCGTATCTGTGTTAAAAAAGAATATATATGTATACATCTAAACAAATTCGGTTCCAGTGCAGATCTGTATTTTATAGATATTAAATGTAATATAACATTTTTATTTTTCTATTATTATTTTTTTCAGAAGTTTTATGTCGAATCAGAAGGTTGAGAAACCCTCACTGTCAGGCACCCGTCTGAAAACACGTAAAAGGGGTGAGCAGCCATTTTGTGTTTTTGTGTTGTCATTTACTGGAATCTTGACAAGTACCTGCTGTATTGTTTAGTAATATACCCTTCTAAACATTAATTTGTCAACAGTTGAGAAAATGAATTTTTTAACGAACAGCAAATTTGTTAATTATGGCATTTCATGACTGGTTTCTAATATAATATGAAATATTCTTTTTGATGGCAAATTTCTGAATGTATTAATGTGTAACATAGCTTTCCTTGTTTGAAGTATCCTGCAAGTTAATAATAAACTGGATACTTACTGATTAACTTCACATTTCTATGTATTCTTTTTTGTTCAATTGTTTAGATGAAAAAGAAAAATACGACCCTTTGTCGTTCCGAGATACTCTTGTCCATGGCCTCAACGAAACAGAGTGCGATCTAGAGAAGGTATGTTTTTAAAAAAAATTGTATATATATATATTTTTTTTGATGTATTTCTATTTTTTTATTATTAAAATACTAGTTTTATGTTGGCTGTATTGATTCTCCACTTGTTTGGAAACTACATGAGAAACCAATTTTTAGCATTTTCTAAATTGTTTGAATATGAATATAATAAGGTAAATTGATCTGATATAAATTTGTGCTGAGGAGGTTCTAACCATTTGTTCAGGTAAATTGATGCATAACATTAAAAGAAAAGGGAAACTTTGATTTGATCAGTATGGTTTATTTTAAATACTGTTGTAGGTTTCAAAGTACTTGGACACTTCTAGTTCCCGACTTAATTATAGACGTTACGCAGAAGTTCTCTTTGACGTTCTCATTGCTGGTGGATATCTAGGTGAGTCTTCAGTTTTCTTTTTATTGTTGTACATTGCTATTTGCTTTCAGAATGATCTCTAAACTGCTGTATAAAATGCCATTTCATCAGTTTAGTTTTATGGTTATTAATTTTTTGTTTCAGCTCCTGGAGGCAGCATTGTTCAGGATCCTGAACCGACGAAAATCTGCAAATCAAACATCTGTGTGTTTGCATTAGAGGAAAACAAAGAAAAGCTCAAGTCATTTTATGAAGTAAGCTGAAACAAATTTTGGAATTCTTAAACAGCTTTTAAATGTGATGTATCATATTACTGTCCTTAGTCTTATTTCTTTGTTACAGATACTTCAAACAGTTTTATACTTTGCTCATTGAATATTTATATTGTAAATTTTTGTGTTGGGTGTACATTACTTCCAAGATAGTTTTTTATATTTTTGAGATTGTTTTAACAGGTGCTCTACAAGCTCATTCGGCGCTACAAGTACCTGGAGAAACCATTTGAAGATAATCTGAAGAAGATTCTTGTCTTCTTGAAGGGTTACAATGAAAATGAGAGGCGCAAGCTGGCTATCATCACGGGCATCATTCTGTCCCAGAATTTGTGCACTGCCAAAGTCCTGGCCAGTCTGTTTGAGGAACACCTCATTAAAGAAGGTATGGATCACTGATTCTTGTTAATTTCATTTAGAATATTTCACTTTAGTGTTTAGATTCAGACCACTCTGTTCTAAGTAGATGTGTGATTATATTCCATGGTAACTAATGCATTTTTGCATAGCCACAAATAGTTTCAATTTTCGAAAAGTTATAAATACTGACTTTTTCCTTTGTATCACATCACTTTTGCACCATCGTAACAATCAATATTAGATTATAGCTGATGGATAGCCAATAGTGTCCTAGTTAAGCATTACAATGAAGAACAACATTATACAGTGAATATTCCTATTTCTCTTAGACTAGGCACCAACAGCTTAGCCGATATAATTGGTCAAAGCTGTTGAAAGTTCAGATTTTGTCCATTTTCCTCAATTCCCAGATTCCTTCTGTAAATCCTACCATAAAAAACAAATACATGTAACTAAAGATCTTTATATGCTCTTTTAAATTGCGTTGTTCTTGTTGTATGTTAAATCAGTTCTATGTATGAGAATGTTAAACGCAGTGGGGATAAATGCACTTCAGCACCCATGGTCAGCAATTAACAGCATGGAGTTAAAAGTCCTAAAATGGGGTCACTCTACAAATGCCTGGCTTGTTTTTGCCAAAATGGCTTCAATGTTATTTATAGAAAGCTAGGAGGTTCAAAGTTCAATCTTTCTAACCATGTGCATGTCGTCACTGGCAATGGCTTATATCAAAAGTTGTCAAATCACAGCAAGTCAAGCTAAGAAAATTCTTTTATGTTTGCTTCAAAAGACACTTGTAACACCTGTCTTTCATTGCCTCTAGTCTCATGATTACATACATTTTATTGTCCCTAATTAATACCTGCATCCCCTTTCTGGAGTTGACTCCAAGGATTAGCTGAGTTTATGTATTGCAAAAGATTATGGTTAAACATCAAATGCTTGTAGACCGTTTAAGTAACATTTATATATACATGATATATACACATCACTGTATCTCAACTTATTACTATCATTTATTTAATAGTGAAAATTGAAGCTGCTTATGTAAATAAAGTTGTGCTGTTCTATATAAATTGAAAAGGTAATTTATTTTTATGGGCTTGTCTTTTTTATTTAAAATGTTAGATTCAAGTATGTCATTTGAAAGAGCTTGATAAATTGTTCACAACACAGGTTGAATTTGTCAAATAAGACCAAAACTGAAACCACTGAAACTGGACTTTTAGTCATTCTGCTGTGTCATTTTGAAGATTTTGGCATGTTTAGCATGTTACTGTGAACACACATACAAACATATAGGTCTGAACAAAATTGAGCTCATTTAGCAAGTTGGTCCCATCACTCTCGTTGATGTCTTTTGTGTCAGTTACTTTTCAAACTACAGTTGGCCAAAGTAGCCCTTTCTGCTAATTAGCCAAAATAGGGCTGAAAACCAACCAAATACCTGTCATACCGATTTGCATATGTCTTCTTAACTGCTGGAGATAGTCATAATTTTTTGTATGTTTTCATTCTTTTTGCTACACCTTTCATTATGTGCTAGTTTTTTGGCATATTATGTGAAATTAAAGTCAGAAAACAAATTGCCTGCTGGTACCTACTCGACTGACAGGATTATTAATCTTTTCACTACCTGGGGAAACTGGGTTATAAATGACTTTTACATTTTAGTAACCTTGATGGATTTAAATTTTTATTTATACTTAATCTGAATCCAGGCATTAAAGAATATGTATATTAATAAATTTGCAGGTCTTTCACTTGAGTTTGCCACCTTAATGTTCCGCACCTGGCTGGAAGAAAAGGACATTGCTAGTGTCTGGCAGGCACTAAAGAAATCTCAGATTGATTCGCGATTGTTGGTCAGTATTGATTTTTTTTATCCACCAGGCTTTTATTTGCGTTTTACACACATCCAAATCATGTTAACATTCAATCAAGCTTCATATCATTTTTTTCTTTATAAATTGATCAACTAAATGAAAATGTCATTACTGCCTTAGAGACATATTTTCAGTTAGGATTATTTATTAGTTGTTTGAATTTGATTTTATAGGAGCTGTTTCCATCAAACAAGCGAAATCTGGAGACTTTCAGCAAATATTTCCACGATGCAGGCTTGGCCTCAATAGCAGAAATGCAGGTTTGGAATTAGTTTTACCATTGTTCAGTCTAAATGGCCACATTGACTTTTTAGGGAAAATTGTTTGATTTATCAGAATGTTAAAATTTTGCAGTATCTTTTTCTTATTTGACAGGTGATGAGTTAAAGAATTTAGGGAATTACAATTGAAAAAAGAAAACCATTGTAGTATTTATTTTTTTAATGTTTTTGTACAAATAAATGTTTTCATTGTGATATAAAGTTAATGGATACATGTGTATATTTACAACTATTTCTCACCACAGTTCTTTGATGAGTTAATATTTTGTTTTTTCAGTCAAAGCAGGTTGCCTCAGTGGTGAAGAAAACTTTGCAGTCTGATCTAGCGGATATGTTGAAAGAGGATAAGCCAGCTGAAGAAGTAAGATTGTACATGCATGCAACACAACTTACACAATAGCATTTAAAACAAAATCCATTTCTAGTTCTTGTATTATCATTCAGTCATCAACAATATCTATGCTCAAAAACATTAACTTGAATATAAAGTCAAATATGTAGATTTTTAAATTTAAATAGATTATGTTAAATGTTTTGTTGTTGTTTGTTTACCTGTTCCTGTCTCTACATCATTAATACTGTCAGATTAAATCTGTAAAACCAGTAACATAAAATCAGACTTATTGCTGTGGAGACCAGAATTAGAAAATTCATTGCAATAAAAAAAACATTAAACCCCACAGTTTTAGCATTCCTCAAAGTTGTTGTGAAAAATGCATATCTGCTGTCATTTCAGTAGTTTTCTGTTACAAAAATTAGAATTAATGGATTTTTTGCAGTTATTTTATTTCATTTTTGTTTCGTTTAGGTCAGTGAATTTGTGTTGGAGCAGATGGAGAAATACGGTATCCCTGAACATGAAGTGGCAATTCTAGTGAGTTAACTTTATTTTAAATACATCTTGATTTTTCATATAAAGGTTCCTGCAGGCCCAGTATTAAATAAAAACTTACACTTACATAATTCCTTTTAAAATGACTATTGCACTAATAATTTATACATTTAAATTTTTTCGTTTGCTGTTTATTTTTTTTTTTTTTACACTTCTTGACACAGTTGATCATTTTATTTTTCTGGACAGATCTGGAACAACCTAATGGAAGCCATTGAGTGGAACAAGAAAGAGGAGCTTGTCACAGAGCAGGCAATGAAGCATCTCAAGCTGTACATCCCACTGCTGGTTGCCGTGGTGAAAAGCAACAAGTCGGAGATGTCACTGATGCTTCGCATTCAGGAATATTGTTATGAGAACATGAACTTCCTGAAGTCATTTCAGAAGATTGTCATTCTTCTCTACAAGAGTGAGTAGACTGGAATCATTTAGTTTTTTTTAAATCTAAGCAGTCTGTCCTATTACTTTTAATAAAGCATGTAGGAACAAATATATTTAGTGTTAATCTTTGAAGAACAAAAAAAACAAATAAACAGTGCTGTTATTGCACATTTTGCATAAGTTAACTTTCAGAACACTTACAGATGTTATCACTAGGCAACAAGTTTTACCAGCATAAGATTGAATATTACTGTGAGAACAGGTGGAGTGATAATTCTACATGCACTTGTACATGATCCATTCTGAAAATAGCATGAGGAAACACCCCCAATCCAACCATACTCCGGAGTGATGACTTTTCAAGAAAGAACACATTTCCAAACATAGTAAATTAAAAAAAAAAATTACATAAAAGAGCAGATTGAAAAAATATGAACTTCCTATTTGATAAGTGTTTAGTTTTGACAAGTTCCTTAGAAAAAGTACAAGTACTGTTTTATGAAATGCAAACAATAATACAATGACTTTTTTTTTTTCACTGTTTGATTTTCAGCTAATGTGTTGTCTGAAGATACAATTCTCAACTGGTACAAGAAAAGTCATTCTCCAAAAGGGAAGAGTGTCTTCCTTGAGCAAATGAAAAAGTTTGTGGAGTGGTTGGAGAATGCTGAAGAAGGTAATTTAATTGTTTGAAATTCAGTTACTGTCTTTAAATTATCCTGTTCATTTATAAATATAAAATCTTTCTTGATGCATTCTTTCCTGAAAGATTAAACTGAATATAGCATTGTAAATGAGTTCATATTAAATAAAGTTTTTCTCATTTTTATATTTCAGAATCGGAAGAGGATGATAATTAAGTAGCTATGCATTAAGATCTCAATCCCACTCAACACATACCAATCAGGAATACCTTGACGTCCACATCTCTGTCTGTACATCACAGGCTGACCTTCAACGTTTGTGATTTTAACATTTTTTGACTTTGAGAAAATAAATTTGTACAAATACTATCAAAAGTAAGAAAACAAAATTGTGCATTTAGAAAATGTTTTAGGGAAAATGTGTTGATGAAATAGTCAGTGTTTTGATTATATGTGTGATGTCTTTGAGATCTAATATTTTCATATTTTTACTTTATTCATCATATTAGAATCTGTATACATTCAAATTTGTATTCCTTGGATAGCCTGTTTTTTTTGCCCCTTCACTGCTCATTTTCAGTGTCTTTATTTTATCACTGTCATATGATTTGAGGCCAAGCTGAAAACTTAACGTTTTTTGAAATATTAAAAATAATATTTATCATTTTTTTTTTTACATTTAAATGAATAAACTTGCCTTTGTTCTAACAGATTTATTGGTCATTAGAAAGACTATATTGTCACGTTTTGGTGCAGTTGTTATATTTTTTATTTTATTATTTTATTTAAAAAAAATTGTTTAACCTTTAAACTGGACATTTCAGCAAAACAAAATACCCACCTTCAGTTAGTTTCACATTTGAATTAATGTTGAAAATATTTTAATGTTTAATCAAAATATTGGTCACAGATTCTGATATTAAAAGAAAACTTGTTCATTATAGACTAAAACTGATTTGTGGGGTTTTGTTTTTCTTTTAGATTAAGAATTGAAAATGTGTTTTATTCATTTTATTTTTTTTTAATATTTTCCCCCTCCCATGCTAATTAGTATTTGTAGAATATCAAATGTGGTAACTAACATTTTAAAATGTAGATTTGTTTCTTGCTTGTACTGATTTTCTCTTTAATAAACATTATTTTAAGCACTGTCTTATGCTACATACAAGTTTGAAGACCACAAGCTGTTAAATAGTCTGTAAATTGGGCTTTATCAACCTGTCATATAAAGTTTGCATCTGTAATGTTTAAATGTTTTCTATTAGTGTGTACACCATCATAATTTGGGAGATATGTTAAAATCAGAACATCATGTTTTGTATATGACCCAGTTAAATTTATTTAAGATGTCTTATTACAAAGAACTGGGAAGACAATTAATATCTTTAAAAAATTATTTTGTTAGACTTTTCTTAAATCAAGCAAGTTTAAATGAATTTCTATATTGGAGCATGACCATCATGACATTTTTTTAAAGACTTGTTTATTTTTTGTTATATATTTATCAACAACCCTCCCCCAACATTATAGATCATTAAAAAAATTAAATGTGTAGGTTTTGAGTTAATGCACACAGGTACCTCAAAGGTAAATTTATTGAAATTAAATTGAATTGAGCATTGCAAATGAATTCATATTAAATAAAATAAAAAATTAAATTGAAAGATTTGCATCTAAGGTATTAATACACGTTTTGTGAACTAGTAATATCAATGTGTAAAACAGATATATATTAATAGGTGTATGTCACAAGAAGACATGATAAATTATTTTATTTTGAATTATCTAGAACTCATTTTTTCATTATATAAATGAATATAACAAGTCATTGCTGATTATTTTTTGTTTTAACAGTATCTTATCCTCACAATAAAATAAAATGGTTTCTTTTGATATTATCCAAAACCATTTGTATTTCACATTTTATAACCTCTTGTGCAGCTGATGCATTATCGCAGTCCTGAATTTCACCAGACGATCAGTATTTTCCTTCCACTTTGTATCCATTTCACACTATCCACTCTTTTATATATATAAAAAATAATTGAAAAAAAAAAAAAAGATGAAAAAAAATCTGATTGAGAAATGAAATAATGTGAATAAAGAAAAATTTGGTGTTAATGGTGTGTTTTTCGTTTTTAATTATAATTTACAGCTTTTAGAATCTGTGTTCGTTTGCAGGTAATTATCGAGCACGGGCATTTTAAAAATGTTTCACACCTTCCTTTCAACATTTCTACGAACATGTAGTAACATGTACTGCAGCATTGTCATTTTATATCTAATTCTGAATGAGTGGTGCCGCGTGTTTAAGATGTTTCAGTTGGGCCGTTTCCCGTTCAAGTCGGCTTGCGTAATGGACATGGTATTTGCCCTCACGTGGCAGGTGTGTATGAAATGCCCATAGCTGTTTACCTAAAGAGCTGAGTACATCATTGGAGGTTACCTTTTCCTGACATATCCATAGATTAAAAACGTTTATATGATGAGCAGGAGAATAAATATTTTTATTCTTCGTGTTCACTTGAACAGTATTGGATTTATAAACGTTCCAAGAAAGAAAGAACAAATTACACAATGGAAATCTCAAAATAAATAAATAAATAATAAATAGCATTAATAATAAAGATGCAAGTATTTAAAAATATATAAACTGATATTTGCTGTGAAACGATAATAAGACAAGAAATGAAGATTGCTACAAAAATTTAAAAAAATGAATTTATTATTCATGTGTTTTATCGATCTTTAGAAATATATCCGAGTTTCAGTTCGAAATTTATGAATATTTTATAACAAAATAACTCTGAAAGGTTAAAACTAACTTGACAGACGACACGAGAAGAAAATAGTTAACATTTGGTAGTGATCGGAAAGACGTGTGTTCACAAATAAAAACAAAATTATTTTGCTTCCTTAACTAAATGTTGGAGCAACGAATATACAACTTGTAAGTATACCCGTTAATATTTATAAAATATCTTATAATAGTTCATGGCCGTAACTACTCTTTTTTACAAATGTTTTTATATTCAAATGTTTTATTCAATTATTCTCCTTCTTTTTATGTTGGAATGTTCCAACCAGTTTCTACAACTTGTTACGTTATTGATTTGAAGTACTTGAAGTGAAGATAAAAAAAAAGTAGAAGAAATAATAGTAATGAAAAGAGGCATGTACTCAATTGTAATGTTATGAAAATGATTAAAATGTCTTGAGAAAGAAAATGTATTTATTTAACATTAGTTTTTAGAAGTGAAATGAACGACAACATGAAGTTTACGTTGGTAATATTTGTCGTAATGCTTGTCACAAAGATTCATATTGGCGGTAAGTAGTTCTGGATATTTTTTAATTTCATTTTCTGTTGTAATTGTTAACATAGTTACAGAATTCTTTTGAAGATGAAATACAGATGATAATAAAGGCTCTTCTTAATTGTTATTTTGTTGCTGCTGATGCTGTTGTTAGTGGTCGCGTTGTGGTAATATTAGTAGTATTTTAAATCATAAGTACTTACATAATAAACAACCTTTTATTAACATCGATTTAAATATAAATAATTACCATCTTTAACTATAATAATGTTGTGTTTGTTACAATGCAAGGGAAAACAAAACGTGGATTTGATTGTAGATCCCATCTCATGAAATCACGTGTTATTATATAATAATAATAAGTATCTTTTTTGAAGTTTATTTATTATATATTTTATGTTGTTGTTTTATAGTGTTTTGGGGTTTTTTTACTTGCTTTTTTCCAGTCAGTAACACGACTGATAAAGGAAAAAGATGCAAATGCAACTCAGATATGCATTTCTCGTCAAAGGGATGTAAATGTGACTCAAAAAAAGAATATTCTTTCTCTCAGAAATTAACAGAATTGATGTCACCGACAGTGTCATGGAGAGGTCATCTAAAACCAACATTACTTGCATTCATTTCAAAAGGATCCCGAGATTCTAATACGTCTGGCAGCCTTAACACTTTACACAGATACGAAACTAAAGCTACCGAAAAACGTTTTAGTAAATTTTTAGAGGAAGTAAATAACAATATATTTAAAATAAAAAATATGAAATACTGGTACGGGAAGAGTGACAGTTCTGTTTCCATTGGACGGAATTTAGTAAAACGAATTCTTTCTAGAGGGATGCATTCTGTTTCTAAACGTTCTGTATCACAAGCAGTCGACCGGACCAGCAAAGCTCCAGTAACGTTAGTCGACATATTTTCTAATACTCAATCTGCATTAAATGATCAATTGCCCATGTCTGTTACTCCTTCACAGAAACACAGTAAATTTGTTTCTGGACCGAATGAAAATGCATCGTTTACAAATTTGGTGGTAAGTAATTCCGTGGATGATAAAACTGTTGAGAGTAATTTGACAAAAATGCAGTTCGATGGATCTTTTACTTTCCCTGCTGAGTTCAAAGTTGATTTTGGTGCTGGCAGTTTGTTTTCAAATAGCGAAACAAACCAGAAATCGTTAGCTGATGCTCATTTAACCAGTACCGAATTCGTGAACCAAGGTTTACATACATCAACAAACTATCCATTTACAAATACAGCTACAGTTTTGCCAAGGAGCAGTCCATTTCGTAACTCATTTTCTGAATCACAGCAAACAGTTTATGGTTCTACTTCAGAAACTCCAAAGACTTTGATGTCGACTAACGATGCGTTGTTCACTTTCTTTAGAGAAATAGACGTTGATCATCATCTTGGCAATTTGTTTCCCAGTCAAGAAGAAGACAATAAACGTGGAAGTTTCATTGCACATGCTACAACATTACTTAACGTTTTACTCACAAGAGTAAAAACAACTGAATCCACAACTTCGTCTGAAGCCAAACATTCATCCATTATACAGGAAGCTATATTTCGGAACCAAACGTCAAGGATACATATGACATCTTCTGCACTATTTTATACTACGCAGATTATAGGAAACTCCTTAGCAACAGAGGGAAGAAGTGTGGATCAACAGATGACCTTAAATGTGGATCATCAAAACAAATTCCATTTTGACAGAGGAAATGATGAGGGAATAACAGGTACTAGCACCCAAACATTTAATGGTGTTCAGATAGGCGGTTTGTCATCAATAACACCTAATGAAAATATTCCTACATATTCTTCTTCTGTATTAGATGAATTCAAAGAAAAATTAACATTACCATGGAATGACATTATAAACGAAGGAAAGCGTGGATCAAGCACCAGTGGACCTGTTTTAAATAAACCAGAACCAGATATATCAAACTCAAGAAACCCGTCCAAACTAATAATTCTTCCAGGTCAAGAAAGGCATGACGATGTAGATCGTGTAAATACAAGACAAAAGGGGCATAGCGACACCACCACTTCTAAAATGACTTCTACAAAGACCGTAGTTACTCAAAAGCAAAGTGATGTCTCTAAAATGACAACCACAGACAAGTTCAGTTTGTTTGATAAGGATGTTTCTAACTGGTTGAAAAATATGGCGCCTCCCAAACCAGAGGCTGGCATTTCAGAATCAAATAATGTTACCAAGACAACAGTAAACAAGACAACACGAAATAATATGTTCATTCGAAACACCATTAGAGGTTTGTCAGTTTATGACTATAATTTTTTTAGCACTATCATCACTACCACTATTACTATTATTTTTACGACTACTGCAGCTACTGCTACTACTGCTACTATTACTACTATTGCTGACCTTACAAATTCTGCTGTTACTTCTGCTGCTGCTACTGCTACTGCTACACTCACTACTGCTATACTACAATTAGTACTATTAATTCCAACAGCTGCACAAACATGGTTTCAGCTATAATTATGTTTAATATTGTGTATATGGCTTTGTGTCTCATTTCATAGACGCTTGTTCCTTTGATATAATTTCTATTGTAGTTAAAACAGAAGCTGCTGCCATCATTGATGTCGTTCTACAAGTTCTCTGTGGCTGCCTCTCGGGTGTCGTGTTAAGTTTCGGCATTGTACTCTTTTGTAAATACAAAAGGTGATACATGCATTTCTTACTCTTTCTCTCATTTTGGTTGACTTATTTTTTGGGTTATATAACTATATATTTATGCTCATACTTACATTTTGCATATTTACTCATTTACTTTAATTAGGGGAAAGGAAACAAAATTCAGTATGATATGTTTAGCACAATATATATATATAGATTATCATATATATATATATAGATTATCATATATATATATAGATTATCATATATATAAACATTCTGTGACTTTATATGTCACAGTAAGAACTAAATAATATTGTTAAATGTATCATCATCATCATTACTTTTCTTCTTCTTCTTCTTACTATTATTATTGTTAATAGTACAATTACCTTTTTTAATGAAGTTTCACATATTCTACAATCCGGTCAGATGTATTCAATATGTTATTTTATTGCTTGATTTCAACGTATTTTTCTTTTTCTATTATTCACTATCTCACTCTGTTCTGCTATATTCTATGCACTTTTGCAGACTGAACTTGTTTCATTGCGTCAATATCCCTGGACCAGCTGTTCAAGATGACAGCGTCTCAGGTATACACGTTTAACATATTTTACAACAGATGCAACAAATCAGTGCACGTAACACACATTACATGCATCTCTATTAGTACTACTACTACTGCAACAGCTACTACGATTAGTATTACGACGGCTACTATTACTTCCTTCTCTATTTATGTATTAATTCATTTATATATCCACAGTACATACATGTGTAGACTTGATCAATTATTATGTTTCTATCAATATATCGATAAAATTAGTAATTGATTATCTCTTCTGATTTAGTAGTATGAAATTAGCATTAGTGCTACTGTATGTAATTACAACAGGTTTTAGATGTTAATGTGACACGAATAGTTTAATGTAAAAACATTAGTTATATAACTGTTTTTATCTATTGATTCAGACCACAGATCAGATGCAGAAATGGCAGCGTCACGAAATGGTGAAAAGAATGATCTGAGCAAACACAAATACAGAAATAAAAACTCGTGGAATGATCAGCCAGAATGTACAATTTCCTTCGAAAATGAGAAAAACATAAATTATAATTTGTACAAAGAAAAACGAATCAACACCTGGCCTCAAAGCTTTGACAAATTTGTAAATTCAAAAGCGAAAGATACTGAGTCAGGATGCAATGTTTTGGAATCTCGGCTGGAACGGGAGAACAGCTGCACCGTTGATTCTCCGCTGAATTCTGATAGCAAGGATACAGAGTCTTTGAACAATCGTTGTGTGTCTGGTCAATGTGCCGGCAGCCGGTCCTCTATTCAAGTCAGCAAAACGGACGCTCTGTCCATGTCGGTGGAAAATAAGACGCACGTTACAATAAATCAGTCCATGTCTTCCCTAACACAAAGTTCAGCCAATTTTAATGAAAAACAAATCTACAAGCCGAGTGAAACGATTTCATACACAGAACCTAGTCATGCTGAAGCATTTCAAAAAACGATTTCGAAAAAATTTGAAAAAAACAAACCATCACAGTCAATCACATCCGAAAATATATATTCCTTACCATTTTCTGAAGGAGAGAACGGAAATAATTTGAGTGAAACTGACAAAGAAACTTCAGTTCTGAATCCTAGAGAAGAATTTAAAATCATACACGAAAACCTATATCTACTGACGACGGCAGAAAAGGAAAATACTGAAGCAGAAGACATTAACAAAAATCAAAATAATGCATGCGATAAACATTTACAACAAAAACTAGTAAACTCAGATTTTCATATACAGAATCAGATAAATGTACGACCAAAGCAAGAAGAAAATGAAAATATTAGAAATGATAAAAATGTTCAGGAGAAAGAGATCTTAGTCGCAAAATTTAACTTTGATGAAATCTTAAGTATGTCACAAGAAGTGAGCGCATGTAAGAAAAAGGACGAAGATAATATCGAATATGATGATGAAAATATCAAACATAATTTTGTTCGTAAATCTTTTGAAATGCTTAGCGATGAAGGGCATTTGACTGACACAGCAGACATCACGAATAATTCTGATACAGTAGCTGAAAACATGGACTATATAACTGAAACTGAAGTTTATAATCCTGTAAAAGAACATGATCCTGATGATAACGTTAGCACCAGTTTGAAGAAAGATGCATCTAGCAAAGACTCAAGTTATGAAAAGGCTGTTAAAAATAAAAATATTGATCACGAAGATGATACAGAAACCGTTCATAATACTGAAAACTTCAGAACAGTCGTTTGTGTTAATACAATTGCTATACAAAAGCAGCCGAAAAAGAGTTCGAAAAGTGTTTTGTCTGAATTAGTGAAAAGCAGTAAGATATCATCTAGATTAAACAATACGAGCCTGAATAAAGTGAAGCAAGGAAGTATTTGGGTGACATGTGATGAAGGTTTAGGAAGTATCAGAGGTCTAAAAGACAGAACCAGACAAGAGCTAAACGTTTTTTCTAAATCTGATGAACGATCGACAGTAAAGAAAAGCAAGAAAAATATTAAAACTTCACACTTTAGACAGGAATCAGTTTCGACATTATACAAGACAGAACAGACAGCAAATGAAATACATAAATATACAACGCAAGAAATAAAACCCAATAACCTAGCATCGAACGATATAGTTGTGGTTAAAGAGGATAGCAGAAAACAGACACAGCAAACTAACAAAGGAAACTTGGTTCTTGACATGAAATCGGATAACGTGAACATTCCAGAAATACAAACAAATATTCCACATAACAGTACAGAAACTGAAATGACTGTAGACAGAGTAAAGGATGACAGCAAAGGAGACATAACAGGTAAAGAATTTACACGCAGTGGAAGCTCTTATAAAGATTCTCCGAATATCACATCTGAATGTCATAATACAAACGGTTTGAAACAAGAAACGACAAGCAGCTATGATTATCTTGAGTTTTTGAAAATGACAAATACTGGCGAAACGGACCAAAGACATTGTGTTACTTCGGAGAAGAAAGACTCAGATGGGATTCAAGAGGAGACCTGTGACAACCTTGAAGGAAAGGAAATCGACAATGAACTGAGCATGACTATTTGCAAAGGAAATAAGCTGGCAGTAATGAAGAAATCATCAGATTCTGCATTAAACGCTTCAACGTCGAGCAATACAACAGAAACAATATTTCAAAGAAATATATCGAATGAACTACGACGTTTGTCTAAGAAATCCCATTCCAGTGCGTTATCCAAAAACCCCAGATCACAAGAAAAATCAATTTCAAAACAGACTTCAGACTTTACTTTTTGTGGAACAAAATTCTTCTCTGTTGAAGGTCAAAAGCAACCAAGGTCAAAAACAGAGACTGAACTTATCAGCAGAAACAGAGCACGTGATAAAAGAAATAAACGAAAAACAAATCTCTGTGACCAACAAAATATTAAATTTCGGAAATCTGCTTCCTTTCTACTTGATACTGAAAAGTTTATAAAAGAACCAACTTGTATGGACGCGTACAGCCACGTACTGCGGGATAGGACGCAAGTGTTTAGATCAACACAATGCAAGCTTGACAGGGAAGCGTGTTTATATCCGAAATATAATGTAATTCATCCAGAGACTATATATTCACCTTTTGAGAGAATATGTGCAAAAATCAGAAAACAAGATGAAAAGAAACAAATGACAAAAAAGACGAAAAAACCCGAGATGTCAAACAAACTGTGTAGAAGCAGCACGTTCATTATTTCAGACTCTCACAAGAAAGATCTAAAACAAAAAACAAAACGTGACAGATTGATGAGAGAAGAAAACGCAGTGATAGCCACTTCTCAGATGAATGAACTAGTAAGTCCACTGCCTTCAGATGATCAGACAAAGGTCAGAACGAGGTATGGAGAAGTTCCAATACAGAAAGCAAAACCTCAAAGGATTTCATTCTCTGATTCAGAACAGACGAAATCTAAACAGAAAGTAATGACCACTCGAGAATCTCTGCCACTGAAAATTTACAATGTGAAAATGAAGATCCCTGAAGTGAAACCCAGCTCTAATATTCCGCGTCTAGCCAGGCAAAACAAAATAAAAAAGCTTAGTTTACCCAGTCGAAATAGCAATGCTAGAAAACAAACTCCTGGAAGGTTTGATCTAGGAATGTCGGTGACCAGAATCGTTAGAGAAACAACTTTTAACGTTGACCATGATTTGCAACTGGAAGGAATCAAGGACGCCACGAATGTTATTCCCGTAGCTAACGAATCTACACATCAGCTGCCGATCCTGCTTCGAGATAAAACGTTCTGCGTTGATAACCCTACAAATAAAATATCTGTGTCCTTAGTCGATCTACAAGCACTTCTTCCAAATGTGAATAAATAAGAAAGACACCATAACCGTCTGGTCAGTGACGAACTGAGGATATCTGTTATCTACCGAAAAAAAAACAATAAAATTATATATATATATATATCTCACCAAAGAAGCCTTATTTGAAACTTCTGAGAATCTACGCAGTATTTTTGCATCTTTTTTGTTTTCTAATTGTCCGGTATCCCTGTGGGCCAGACCCACTTTTTGATGCGTTTAGAATTATAAAATACTAACACCGTAAATTCTATAATTCGTTCTCTCGATTATTTGATTATATGACGGCAGAAAGAAGATAATTCTGAGACTTTAATAAAGTGAAGACGGGAACACTGTATATTGTAACATATTTTCGAAAATACAGTAAACTTCTGCTATTTGAGCTTCGTTTTAAATGTACACGATCTATCATGGTTATTTATTAATATCTGATAGAAGAAAAAAAAAAAAAGAAAGAATGCAAAAAGATTATGATTTTTAATATAATTTTGTACTGAAAACAAAATGACATTGATAATGTCGATTTAACGCAGAACATTACAGTTTAAGTGATTATATCTGTATTGAAAGCATAACGGAGACGGTTACGTACACATTGACTGAGTCTCCAAAATCTGAAAAGCTTTTATATCTCTGATGTCTGAAAAAGCGAAAAATCACCATCTCAACTATTATTGTGAACTAAAAGCAGTCTTGTTTATTCAGTAGTTTTTACTTTTTACTTTTATTTTTCTCTGGTCGTGGCACTAAATATTGGAACTGATGATGGTTAATTCGTGTGTGCAGTTACTCAGGAGTCAGCATTCTAGTTCCCAAACAGAAAATCACTTTTACTACCTAATTATTGTGTATTTAATGTGTTTATGTGTTTTTATGTCTGTATATGTTTCTGTGTATTTGATGTACATTTATGGATGTATTTACATGACTAAGTGTTTGTGTTTTATGGCTATGTGTCTGTTCAACGAGTGAATATTGTCTTATCTACGACTGACTGCACTCTGCACACACTGTTCAAGAACGCACTGGCACAGTTATGGCCATAGAAAATCAAATATCGCCAACTCAGCGCGAATATACGGCACCAAATCGCTGTATTCCTTTTGTGTCTATCCTGTCTATACTAAATATAGACAACAATTATAGATATATATATCTTTAAATTTGAAAATGTCATGATTCAGAATTAAAAAGTCACTGTTACTGAAAACTCAATTCAGACTGCATGTTCACTTGTACATCGTATCGAGTTCAGGCTCGGACGCCCAGCCTGCGGAGCTCTGGAAAGAACACTTTATGTCTGAGAGTCTTTTACACTTATGTTCGTTCTGATTCCTGGTTCGATACTTTTTCAGAATCATTGAAAACAGTACTGCAATAAAGAAAAAAAAAATTATATAAAATGCGTCAGTATGCTGTACAGTAGATACTTACATTAAACATCAATTACATTCAGCATATATCAGATATATATATATATATATATATATATATATATATATATATATACTATACTATACGAACATATTGTATAGTAGTTAAATGAGTTATATATCAAACAGCGATGTAAAGAACATCACTGAACAGTATCCAAAATTTATATTAAATATTTAATTTTTAATATTAAAATTATTAAAATACCATTAATGCTATTAATATGCTACTACTACTATTACTCCAAATGTTACTGATACTACTACTATTTCTGCTATTACCACAACCACTACTACTACAAGTACTACTATTCCTACTACTATTACTGCTACAAATATTACTAGTACTAATACAACATCTACTACTACTAATAATAAAATTAACTATAATAACCGTACGCATATAAGTCATAATAAACTAATAATTATATTTGTTTGCAGATTGTTTTTACTCACATGAGAGAGAGAGAGAGAGAGAGAGAGAGAGAGAGAGAGAGAGAGAGAGAGAGAGAGTAAACAGCCTGAAAGTGATTAAAATAAATGAATATTTTATTGTAAGAGTATGTTATTCGTTTCCTGTTCTATGTTTCTGATGTGAGATAAAAAGATTCGATGAAAATGAAGCTAACAAAAATATCAAAGACAGCTCCCACGTCATGTGATTAGAACAAAATGGCTGCCTCTAGGTCCAAAGTATCTAGTGTCTTTCGCCAAAATTTATTTAAAGATAAAGTTGCTATCGTAACTGGCGGAGGGACTGGAATTGGGAAAGCCATCACGTTGGAACTCCTCTATTTAGGTGCTATTTTCTCATATGAATAATAGATGTCATATTAGTTTAGTTAAAGTCACTTCCCAACGCTTGAACTTTGAAATGAAATATGCTAAATGATAGTTCATTGGTTAGAGTGTATGACGAATACATGATAGATTATAGCATCGGTGCTAACCATTGCACATATTTGGTTGTGTATCATATCATACCAGAAAGTCTCTTTATCAAATATACCTTCAAAATGCTTTTAAAAGTATTGCTAACTCTTATCTCATGCATCATCATGGTAATGTAAAGGTAACTGGTTTTTAAAGAATAATCCCATCATTAACAATTTAACAGATAATTTCTGCATGTTCTAATATATATTTGTTTTAAAAATAATTTTTCAGTTTATATTTACATTTCATGTTCAATTTGTACCATCAATTGGACGAGACAATTATTTAATTACATACTTATCAAAAACCCCAGAAGAAATGAATGAAAAAAAAAAAAAAAAAAAAAAAAAAAATAAAAATACATACAAACAAACAAACCCCAATAATAATAATAATAATAATAATAATAATAATAATAATAATAATAATAATAAAAATATTTTTTTTTTTATGGGTAACCTTACTTAGTCATGAAATATTTATTCTATTGTCAAACTAAACTAAAGATGTTGATACTAATAATAGTATATGAAACCCTTAAGACTAGTAGTTTATAATGTAATTAATAAGAAATAACTAGAAACAATGTTTGTAAATTTATACAGATATAAATCTTTACAATCCTTAATGAAATGTTAACATTTTACTAATGTTTTAAAGGTTGTAGAGTGATGATAGCATCACGTAAAGGAGAAAGGTTAAAAAAAGCGGTTGAGGAAATGACAAGCCTGATTGAGTTGCAATGTCCTGCATGTTTGAAATACACAGAATGCAATATTAGAAGAGAAGAACAGGCAAGTTCAGCAAAATATATTTTTATTTAAACTTCTTATTTTATTGTTACTCTTTTATGAGGCATAAATATATTCTATGTGTTTAATGACTGAAATATTCCTTATTAAATGATAAATAACTTTTTGTTTAGTTATGGCATTTTTAAAGTTATTATTTTCCTATAGATGATTTTTTTTTTAATTTGTTTTTATGTTTACTCTATTATTTATTTATTTTTGTATTGTGGTCTGGTTGAGCTAGTGATTTATTCTGTGGTTTTTATTTCAGGTACAACATTTAATTTCACATACTGTGAAGGAATTTGGTAAACTTGATTTCCTGGTAAATAATGGAGGAGGTCAGTTTCCAAGCCCTGCAGAAGGTATATCTCTCAAAGGGTGGAATGCTGTCATAGAAACAAATCTAACAGGAACATTCCTGTGTTGTCGTGAAGGTTTGTTGTTTCATTATTATTTTACTTGTTCATTCAGTGGTTGAGACTGGTATGATATAAAAAGAATAAAATGATCAAACCTTAGTGTGTAAAGTGAGTTTTACAGTTCATGTCATAAATCTCATAACGTATTTATGTAATACACTGGTAAATGCTGCCCTGACTGTAAAGTATTAATAACAGATCTTTTAATACTGATCAGCTAAAGTATCTCATTAAGTGTCAGCAGTAATTTTCACTATAAAAATAAAATGTGTTGCCATTATAAAATAAAAATCAGTATAATATTTGAAAATACAGTGTGACAATTTGTGATTATTTTTATCATCATTTTAGAAAACACATTTTCAGTGGGATATTTCATTCTAAATGATAGAGAGAGTATTGAATTTTTAAAAATATAAATAAATATACTTGTTTGAATATGAATTTAATGTTAAACAAGTATTTTCACCAGAAATATAATCAGATATCATCTTCAGACATTTTTTATAATTTCCACAGTAACATTTACATATTTGTTATCAATTATAATATTTCAGCATACACCCAGTGGATGAATAAACATGGTGGTGTTATTGTAAATATTATTGCAGACATGTGGAGGGGATTCCCCTTAATGAGGTAAATATGTTGTGCACATAGTGTATCTGGTTACAAAACTTCACAAACATTAGGCGTTTAAATGTACTTATTATCAATAATACCAAATACAGTTTTATACACTATTGTTTTAATACAGAAGTACACACTGATGTATCTGTGTGTTCTGTTTGCAGCCACACTGGGGCAGCCAGAGCAGGAGTTGACAACCTGACCAAGTCATTAGCGATAGAGTGGGCGGAGAGCGGAGTCCGAATCAACTCAGTCGCCCCTGTAAGATTTAAATGAAGATACAAATTAAAGGTTTGAATATCAGAAACAGTATACACTACGAAATATTTGTACAGTAAGACTCTTAAGTGAAAATAAATTAATCGAGTTCTAGAGTTAGTGAAAGTGAAAATGAAACTTAAAGATTAATAATAAGGAAGAAAAAATTACTTGAATTATTGTACCCTTCTTAATAATTGTGTAACATTACTTGTAAATGAAACTTGCAGAAATAGAATCATTATAAATTATCAGATATTTAATTTTATCTTATCTGCAGGGTAGTTCAATTTATTCCAAAACAGCAGCAGATAACTATGGTGATACAGATATTTTCAAGCGAGTTATTCCAAATGTTCCTGCCAAACGTTTAGGACTGACTGAGGAGGTAAATGATAAATCAAAGCAATTTAAAAATTATCAGAAAAAATGATGCTTAGAGGATAAATAAAAAAAACAAAGCAAATTAGTTACAAATTAAATAAATAAATCTGAATATCGAGAGCCAAAGAAAATAAATACATAGTGAATAAATTTAGCAAAAAACAGTAAGTAAAAATTGACAAACAAAATCCAGTAATTTAAATAAAAAATACAAGAAGATAGTAAGAAAATATTTCTGTCAAATTCCAATTTGATAATTGTGCTGATAATTTTGTGTATTTCTTGCTGATGTTTAGGTTTATGAAAAGAAATTATATTGTTGCATGTTTCACTACTTCTGATTAACATTTTAATTAACTTTTAGAAATATGTTTCAGCATCATTTTAAATTTTATACGTGTTTTAATCATTACTTTAAATGCTTGCCATTTCTAAATATATTGTCAGTATTAAATCAAATAATGCCATTTTTAAACATTTTAGTATTACATCAAATATAAACCCATTCTTTGACCTGCATTCAAATGTTAAGTTGAATTTTAGCTAAATTTTAAAATCTTTTGCATGTTACATTACATGTTAGCTGTTATAAATACTAGAAATATTACTGATGGTCATCATTGTCATATAATAAATGGTTTTGTTATTTTAATTATGGGCCATTTTCAAAAATAAATAAAGTATTCTTGTTCTGTAGAAACTGTACAGTTCACTATTTGTATTTCTCCAGGTTTCTGGTGCTGTCTGCTTTCTCCTTTCACCAGCAGCGTCCTACATCTCAGGTGAGACTGTAAAAATTGATGCTGGTGGAAGTCTGTACCCATCATGGACATGGAACATTCCAGGTAAATGTTACAGTAAAATAGTCAAAAACAAATATATTCTGCAGGTGTATGGCTAAATGTGTGATTGTTTAATGACACAATGTGTGATTGTTTAATGACACCCAACTTATTTAATATTTATTATTAGGTTTAATATACAGATTTTTTGCATAATGTGAGAGAACAAATAAAATGTTGATTAGTGTAACTGATGCAAAGCAACAAATTCTCTTATAAATACGGGAAGATATAAAAACTGACAAACTACTCTTGGAACTCTAGAAAATATATTTGGCTGAAATTAATTAAACATCATTTGTAGTTGTACTTCATAAACAATCTTGACATAAAAGTCTGTTATAGGTTTTCAGAAAGAAAGAAATGTTTTATATCAGCAGCACCTCGATTCAGATATTTTGATTGGTCTTGTGATCATACAGTCTCTGTCTTTTGGAAACAAATCATATCTGAGACAATGCTGGGTTTTTTATTGATATATTAAGAAAATGGTCATCTTTGCCTGAGTGTTTGTCATTATTACTTGTACATATTCAGCTTATTCTTTCATTTGTACTTTATGAATCTTTTCTATTAATAGAGAATTATCTGATGTTAAAACTTTTGAATACAAAACTCATTTTCTGCTGACGACTTTGCAATATGTTATTGATAGAAATTTAAATATTGCAGATTCAATGCAAATTCATTTACTTTTATTCCTGTTGTCTACTTCAGATCACAACAACTCTGCTCCCTACAGCTGGGAAAGTGACAACGATGATGACCAGAAAACAAAATCAAAACTCTGAAGCAATGAATACTAACAGAATTAAAAGTCATTGCATTAATAATTCACATCTTAATCAATAAAGCTTTAAATTGGTATTACATTTTTTGAAAATTGAATCTATGAACATATTTAAAAGTCTGTTAAGGTGCTTATAACAGAAAAGAAAATTAATGGACAATATATTTCATGTCCATCTAGAGATTGGGTACTATTATTTTAATGATACTGTTGTTTTGATATGGGCAGCATATTAAATGTTTATTCTAGAACAGTAATTTATTTATTAAAAAAACAAAACTTCTCCTTTTGTTTTATTCTATCTTGGATTAAACCGGTAATCATTTGCCTTTTAATATGACTGCAATCATAAATGTGGCAAATTTCAGAACTAGTGATAAATATATTGGTTTAGACTGTAACTGTTTTTTTGTTGAATGGTAACCATTTAATTATTTCTTTTAAATGGGTACAACCCATGTTTAAAATTAAATGGGAAATAGATTTCTTATACATCCTTTCACTTTTATAATGGACTTTCATTTTATACAGAAAGTGACATCACCCTTTTTTCTGAAATTCTGAATAATGCATGTTTAAAATCTGGATAGTAGTTACAAGAGTTGTAGAAGGTAAAAGAGAAAACTTTTCTTAATCAGTTTTACCCCATCTTGAGATTTGTATGTTTTACTGACATAAAGATCTATTGATTACATGTGTGAAAGAGAGAGAGAGAAAAAAATGTTATAAAATATTTTTTGGTTTATTGTTTGTTAAAAATCGTGATTAGCTTTATTAATTAATAAATACATATAAATAAATATTAACAGTTTTCTCAACCATTAAACAATATTAATATTTTTGTAAATATGATAACTGGCAAAACATCATATAATTAAATTTACATACTAATGATGTTATCCCAAAATTTATTTTACACACGCACACACACACACACACATTTTTATATACCTATAATATTTTTTAAAAATTACAATGAAAGATTAGCCATCTTTATTCTGCAAATAATTGTTAATTTCTAATTAAAACATGTTTAAAAATAATTGCTAAAGTTATTACAATGAATAAATCTCACAAATTCACAAAAAAGTTGAGCTCCTGAAACAAAATACTGAATGGGTCAATATAGATGAAACTACAAAAAAATAAGAGCTGAAACACAGTCCATTATATCTGAAAGAAAAGACTGATTTGCACACTTTATTTGAAACTAAATTTGTAGCTATTTTTTCCAATGGCTCATTCAGTGTACTGCTGAATAGTTGTGTATACTGGATAGCTGGAAATATTGAAGCTATGCACCAATCACAGGGTGACATGGGTGAAACACTTGCACTATTGTAATAAACTTCGCCATACTTTTAACCCATGGCAAAGCTCAAAATCGCTTTCACCATTTTCATTTACCAAAAAAGACAGCTTAAAGGTCATTCTTTATTTCCCTGGCCAGCTTCACTGAACATTTTTAATATCAAATTCAAATCTTCACACACCACTCAAGTTAATTCATACTAAATTTGTCCATGACTGAGTACTAAAATTTAAGTTATTTATCCAATTTACATATATTCTGTTGGCTGTTCCTTTGGTCCAATGGATTAGATCCTGAATCACTTCGAACTTGTTTGGGATTGCTTGTAATATGTTTATATCCCTCAAAGTTTTAGCTGCCAAATTTATTTGTTTTAGGTAAAGATTAGCTGGTTTGTGTTAGTTGAGGGATTTTGGTCTTTACAGATTATTCCTACATTTAAGGTTGTGTTTTCTGGCCGAGAATTACTTTTATGATTAGTTACCATTGTCCTAAAGTGATTAAAGTTGGTGCCTGGATAGCATTCTACTTGGACCTGATTATTTACATCTACATTAATCTGTGATAGATTTAAGGAGCCAAAAATCAAGATTTTCTTAATTTCAGGCAGGCACCACAGTGTTTTATCAGATGCAGTGTGTCTGTATTTATAACATTTAGAAGGCCTAAATGTGGGATATTTTAAGGCATCTGTGAATGTTATAGGTGGTTGATTACTTTAGGAGCATTGTGTTGAGGTTGATTATTAGTTTTTGGAAATGGTGGGGTAGTTTCAAATTTGGATGTTTACACGGAGTACTAATCGATGGTGATGAAATACCCTGTTTTCATCTACTTCCATGGGTAGTACCAGTTTTGGGGCTGGGATTATTCACTCTATCTTTTTGATTCCTTTGGAGCTAGCCCAGAAACAAAATAAAAAAATATAATGTACATTCTGATATTTTTATTTTTGAAATTTTTCCCCCCCACTTTACCACATTATATTTAGCTTTATCTAAATCTGACTTATTTACTGAATTAAAAGAATTGATTATTTTGACCTTAAGATTTTTTTAGGGGGTTTACTTAATGCTTAATTAGTAAGTTTAGTGTCTTACCTGTCCAGTTTTGGTAGTTTAGGTTTAAATCAAATGTTACATCAGTTGATTTTAAGACCAGTTTTATAAAAGAATTTAACTCTTTTACTTCTTTTTGGAGGCTTCATGGAGAGTAGAATTGGCAAGATTCTCTTCCAGGAATTGATTGTGTGTATGCATTGCAGAATGCCATACATCAGCTTTACTAAACTTCATAGAAGGTTTGTTTTATTGCTAAAGTTAGTTTTTGATTTTTGGTTTTCAGCATTATTTTGTTTTGCCAGGTTTTCAAAGGTACAAGTAAAAACAAATATATCTACACAAAAAAAGTTCAAGTCATCATAAACAAAAACCTCACTTCTCTCTACTTGTTTAAGTCTAACTGGCACCCTGCAATCAGTTCAGTGAAGTTTGGTAAGAATCCTGATTAGCAAACATTTTCAGTATTTAGGCTGGTAAAGAGTGGTTTGAAACATTTAATAAATAGAAATATTTATTAAATGCCCTGAATATAGTGTAACACAATATGTTGTAAAGTCATTTTAAATTTTTTGTGTTGTCTTGTGGTTATTCTTACTATATATTTAATTTGTGTTACTATATATTTAATGTCATATTACACACACACAAACGTTTAGGTTCACCTTGCAAAATGAACCCAAGATAAAGCGACAATGCTGATATTCAGAAACAGAGATAAATATCAGATCCACTAGTTTTATAAACCTGTGTTTATCCCAGTCAAATCCATGGATTCAACATCATCAACACTGCACCACTATTTATGTAAAAGAAGAAAATAGCATGTTCAGTATTTCTTTTGAAATAACCTGTCACTGCAAATAATAAAAATCATCATCTACTGTTTTTGCCAGGAAAACCTGACACCCACTTCTACCTTAAAAAAATAGAACTTTGCTGTTTTTGAAGGAAATGTGCTCACAGAACTAGCTCTCTGTCTGGAGGCAGACGAGAAAAGTACCAGTCCACTTTCTGCTGTGTCACCTCCTCCAGTGTCGCTGGTTTCCATTTAGGATTTTGATCCTTGTCCACAACCACTGGAATAGAAATAAAAAAGATAAATGGTTCTTGTTTCTAATACTTAAATGTTTTAAATGTTTTTTTTTTTTTTTTTTTTTATCATTTCTGATCCTCTCTTTTAAAATACCTTTCTGATCTCATCTGAATTAAACAAAATAGTACAGTATTTTCAAATAATTTGTTTACCTAATTTTGTTAAAGGTATGTTCTGGAGGTGCGAATGAATAAACTAATAATTGTTTCATTCTTCCAAGTCCTAGTGTGGTTGTGTATACACTTTGTGTCACTGTGAGTGATTGTAGAAAACCTGTTTTTACTATTGATACGGTTTATCACAATTTCATGTCAAAGGAACCCCCTGAAACAAAATATAGAGGCTACCATTTTTATTCTTAATGAGCTTGCATGGAAATACTTACAGAGTGGACAGATTGCAAAAAGTATTCACTTGTTTCTTTACTTTTATTATCAATGTGTGTGTGTGTGTGTGTGTGTCTGAGAATCAATATATTTCTGTATGCATGTATGACTGTCTCTGTTTGTACATAAACACATACATAAACTATTACAGATATACATAAAAATATGTACATAAACATGTATATATATATATACATAAACATACATATATATATATATATATATATATACACACATAAACATATATATATATATATATATATATATATATACTTTTTTTTCATACTATGTAGTATCACTGATATAGCTATACACACCTGCTCTTACTCCTTCATAGAAATCATGATCTTCCAGACAGTGCTGAGAAAGTCTGTATTCTGTGTTAAAAACCTGCTGCAGACTCATAGTTGCTCCCCTCTGCAGATGTTGTAGTGTGACCTTCATTGATGTGGGTGACTGAAAGAAAGTTGTGTAGTGACAAAAATCAGTGTACAGATGTAAATGATTTAATATGCGTGAAAAGGCTGACTCGGTTTTGCTCTATTTGACCATTTTAATAAACAGGAAAAAAATAAAAATAACAAAATAAAAAGAAAGAAATCCGCAAGGTATGTAACTATATGTATATGAAATAAAACTAATTTTCTATTTTAAAAAAATGAAAAGAATAAGAAGTAGAAAATAAAGCAAAAAAACCAAAAAAATGAATAAAACACAGACATATATATATATATATATTCATATATATTAAAATCAAGAATTCAAAAACCCACAATAAATAACAAAATAAACAAAACAAAAAAATTAACAACCAATAAAGAAATACCATTTTGCGTAAAATGTTGAGTTGTTTGACTGCCCAGTCAGAACCATCTTGTTCAAGAGATTTAAAAATCTCTTCTACAGAATTACCAGAAAAGAGTCGATTGATGTCATTCAGCTGATTTTTCAGTACAAACTCCTTCTCGTCCTGCTGCATACTCTGTAACGTGAAATAATGCAGTGGAATCAACAAACACAGATAAATCTGTGTAAAGCATTTTAACACATTGTATCAAAACTGGTCATTGTGTATTAATTATTGAGTATGTTACTGTGTACTCACACACACAGACTGTTTCTGATGATTTCCTGTTCCAACCATTGATGTATAAAAAGGACACTGGTATGCATTTTTCCGTTACATAAAATGACTGATGTAAAATCTTTTCTTTATTACTAATTTAAAACTGTTCTCTTTAAAAAAGCCACTCACCTGTTTATGAAAGTCATCAAGTACCCTACAAATATTGGCTTGATCTGGGTGTGGCATTTCCAGCAAAACCTTCTCCATTTCAGCTAGCTGTTGATTAGAAAACATCAAAACACTTGATGTTTCATACATACATTTAAGTATGTAAATTTTACAAGAAAGTTTTAGATGTTAAGGAATACAACAGAAAGTGTGTGTTCTCCAGTCTAATCTGAGATTCTATCTAATGCTTAATATATTTAGCACCACATTTTGTAACTGAATAACTTTAATTGCAGATAGCTTTTATCCACAAATAATTGAATATGCATTAAGCAAAAAACATCCTTTAGTTAATATTTGAACAGACGCTGTTTAATATTATGCTGATTACTTCAATATATAGTTTGTATAAAATTATACATTTATTTCTTGAAAAAAGAAAACATCTGAAATAGGTAAGAGAAAATAAAAAATAATAACAGTTATATTAACTGATCTTAGAAACAGTTCCATATAGATGCTGTTTTTATTTTATAGGAATTACTTTTTATTTTCACCTTTGTTGACTGTATGTAGTGTGTAGCTATTGCAGCATGATGGACATCTTGTCCTTTTAATCTAAATCCTGTCAGAGCCAGATAAATTCCTAGCTTTCCAGTCAACCGTGGAAGAAAATACCCCCCTCCAACATCGGGGAATAAACCTGCAACATTAAATTAAAATTTTCATTTCATATATTAATTCAATATAGAATTTCTTCAACAAAAAAACCACAAAACAACAACAGCAAACAAATAAACAAAATATATATATATGTATATATTTATATATATTTGGCCTTTGTTTTATTATTTTAACTATTTATTTTACCTATTGCTGTTTCTGGCATGGCAAAAAGTGTTCGTTCTGTGGCAACTTGGAACATGCCGTGTACAGAAAGACCAACACCCTAAAAGAAAAGAACAACAAAATTTATCTGTAATATTCTCTTTAAGATAAATTAATTGCAAATTTCATAGAACAAATGAATACATATTTAACAACATCTCAACTCAGTTTTATTAATAGGAACAATGTGCAAATACCCTACAGAATGCATCACAGATGGTTTAGCCACAGACTTACTGTTAGCTCTAATTTACAAACAGGTTAATGAGTGTCACTGAGAAAAGCTGTAACAGAGTAGTACATTTAACACTCATATATCATTATGCAGACACGTACACACAAAAGTAAACTCTAATAAAACTAATATATACTCTTACCCCACCCATAGTAATACCATCAATCACAGCAATAAAAGGTTTCTTGTAGGTTCCTGAAAAAAAAATAATATTACTTGCATATCTAAATTTTATCAGAATATAATTTATAGACTTATAACAAAATCCTTTCAGGGTATCTAAATTAAACAGTCACATGAAAATCTGGTAATCTTATATTACAAATGTTTAGTATTTACTGAATAAAACAAGATTCACTCTGTTCATTTGCCTGTTCCAACTACTGCTATCATTTGAGAACTAAATAAAAACTGTAATCATCTCACCTATTTTATTATTTAAAATGTATTCTTCATAAAAAAACTGTTCTGCTGATTTATCTCCTGCTTTTGCTGCCTCTGTTATTGCTAAACAAAAAAGGAATGGAAATTAACTTTAAAATTTTTTTAAATAAATTAAAAGTAATAAACTGCAAGAAGAAGAAGAAAAAGAAGAAGAAAAATTATAAAAGTAATTGATTACAATAATGAGTAAGAAAATTAGATAAACATTTAAAGAAACACATGAATATTATATTATATTTAACACAAAAAGTTGGCAATAAAAAAATTGGTATAGAATTAATGAATACTTGATTAACATAATTTCAGTGTATCTATGCATGTCAAATGCCTTGTTTTTTTATATAATGACTGTCCTTGAATCTACCAAACAAAGCTATTTTCATCAAATGCCAGCATGGATATGGATTTTGAGAGACTGGAAGTAGACTTGCTATTATTTAGAAAAGTTCCTCCTCTGTGCTCTGACTAGTATTTATTATATTCTATAGGAACACTTAATTTCTCGTAATCTTGTGACTACAGTTCTCTCTGAGTATGTTCGTAAACACATTCATCCATCCATCCACTAACTAAATATCTCTATCTCTATCCTCCTGTGTGTTTTACCTGGTATATTTATTTGCAACTCCAGACAGTGAAAAGAAACCCACCTCTGATATCTCCACCAGCACAGAAAGCCTTCTCCCCACTTCCCTTCATGATCACCAGACTGATGTTTGGATCTTCCTCCCATTCCTGTATTCACAAAAGTAAGCAATCCTTAATGAAAATTTGGAAAACATCCAATACTTACTCACTCACACACATACAGTCACACACTCTAGAACATTCATTCCAAATCTGTTTTTCAAAAACTGGATATAGTGTTGTTTACTTTTTAAATAGAATCACATTTTGTTAAAAGAATAAGAACAATATCAGTTTCTTTAAGTTTAATAAATAATTGACCAAAGAAAACTTATGATCTAAGTCTTAAAATACACTTTAAATGAATTTATGAAAAATAAGAAATAAAACTAATGTAACACAGCGTGGAAGGGACTGTACCTGCATTTTTGGATATATTTTCCTGATCATTGACAGGTTCAGTGCATTTAAAGCTTTAGGTCGGTTTAACACAACAACACCTTTGTTTTGAAACGTCTCTAGCAACACATCATCTTCTGCTGCTGTGCAAAAATTGTTTGTCATCTTCTGAAATATAAATAAATAAATAAAATTAAAATTAAAATAAATAAAACAAATAAATATTTGCCTGCCTATATATATAAAATTTGTTTTATAATTCACAGAAAACTTATGTAGTACACACAAACATACATGCATATTTCTGTAAGCTCTCTCTCTGCCTCTCTGTCTCTCTCTGTCTGTCTCTCTCTCTCTCTCTATATATATATATATTCACACACATACATAAATAATGATGTTTAACCAGGTTCGTATTTATTTTTAAAATTGTTAATTACTATAGGATAAAAACTGTTTCTAAAGATGAGCCATAATAAAATATTACTATTATATAATTTTGTAAGAGTCAGTGGTAATGTTCTTTATTAAAATTAAATGCAGTATAGTTGTTGTAATTTATTTAGGATAAAAATTGTGCATACGAATAATATGTCATTTTATAATTTATTTTTACTTATATCAGAAAGAATTATAATTTAATAATAAATTGTGTGTGTCACTGTGTATGTGTATGTACGTGTGTGTGTGTGTGTGTGTGAATAAAACTTACAGCATGTCTTAAAACAGTCTTCAACCTGTGCAAAGATCTACAAACAACAAAGAAATATTTATTACTTATGTAAAGATTAATAAGATAATTAAAAAAATAATTACAAAATAAATAAATAAAAATAAACCAAATAAATCAAATAAATAATAATAAAAAATTATATATGTATATGCAAATATCTTGATGATAAAATGATTTAACAAATATTTTATTTGGATAAGAAATTTAATGTTAGTAGTCATTAGTGTAATTTTATGATCTGTGTGTATGATAACAACAACAACAACAACAATAACAATAACAATAACAATAATAATAATAATAATTAGGCCTTATCAAAAATATAAATACCAGATTTTAAAACTCACTAATAAGTGTTTCGTACCTTCCAAACATTGTTTCGCAAAACACCAACATTTAAAAATAGTTCTGGGAAGAAAAATGAAAAGAAAAATGTGATTATTCTACATACACAAAAGTTAAGTAATATTAAGATACTTAACCTGTAATATAAAATACAACTGTCTTTTCAGTAATAATATTGCAAATATCAATTTATCTCTCATGTTACAAACTATGACACTATTCTGACAAAAAAAAGAAAAAAAAAGAAATAGCAAGCAATATAGCAACAGTTAATAAATATATGAGGATATGAATATGATATTTATAATAAATATATTACAAACTTTGTTTTATTTTCAACTTTGTCTTTGTAATTACATTATACTGATGAACATGCAGTTAATATTAAGTTTATATACTGCTTAATAATGGCTTTATTCATATTTTCAAGAATTCTATTTATTTATTGTTTTACATGCTAATATTTTATTACCGTAACATACTTATTTAACAAACAGTATGTCATTCAAATAAATTAATTATGAATGATGCAAGCTCAGTCAGTCTTACTTAGTATTAATTGAAATGTGAGCAATTGAATAATTAAATAGTAATAGTTTTGTGGAATATCCAGTTATTATAAATATAAATAAAAGTATTAAAGAAATAAACAAAATAAAAATGAATAAAAACACCGTCAACATGAACGGTAACAACTGGCTTAAAAGTTAAATAGCTGTTACAAAAGTTATAATAAATGTTAAAATTTTAAATTACAATATTATGAATATATAATATATTACAATTATTATTATAAATTCTAACTGATACTCATCATACTGGGTCTTGGGACGTCTATTTTCTCCAATTCTTCATTCAGTCAGAGTTAGGAAAATCACGATTATATAATTATAATAATATTAATAAAATAATATCATTCATTTATTCTACAAACTGTAAATTATAATTAGTAATCATTACTACATTAGTAGGTACGACAGTGAGTGAGTGACAGTATGTGACAAGGAAAAAAACGATAAATCTCACAAAGTACCATTAACAACAAACCTCACATTTAATTATAATGATAACTGTTTAATTAAACAATTATACTATTTGACAAAGGCGGCAAATATCTCAACCGAATAAACGTGCTTAAAGCCCTAATAGTAATAGTAACATCTCTCGATGTTTTCCGTAGAACTCTCAACGCATCGAAAATCAGAAAAGTAATAAAGGGAGAATTCATTGTATAGACTCATCCGTGACAATTGTGGATTAAATAAATAAATAAATAAATAAATAAATAAATAATAAATAATAATAATAATAATAATAATAATAATAATAATAATAATAATATGCAGATCTTACATGATTAATGTGTACATTATTATTATTATTATTATTATTATTATTATTATTATTATTATTATTATTATCTAAATAAGAAAAGCAATTGCACATTGTCAGCCTCAGTGGAAAAGCCTTGCTTTTAAATAAAAAAAGCTCATTACACAAAAGGTGTGTGTGTGTGTGTGTGTGTGTGTGTGTGTGTGTGTGTGTGTGTGAGCGCGTGCTTTGGTGCGCAAAGGCGTGCACTTTGCAAATCAAAGACAAATATTGTCTACAGCTTATTTGAAAAAAAAAAAAAAAAACTCATTTAATCTCCAACTGACCAACCTCATCAAAGAAATTGCAAAGAAAATATAAATAATAATAATAATAATAAAAAAATACTAGAACAAAAAACAAACAAACAACAAACACAACAACACAACAACGCTTACTATAAATGTGGATAGAAATTCCATCCTTTGATTTTTATAAATTTTTATGTATATAATAAATAATACCGACATAAATTATTCTACATCTTTGAACCAAAGCTGCAGTAAAAAAAGCCTGCACTGCATGTGAAAGTTCATGTCACTTGTCACACGTGACACACAGCAGAGCTGTATCCTAACCGGGCGCGAGCGGCACGACATTTGTTCTGTCCTACCAGACGCGAACTTTGATCCACCACTGAAGTCAAGTTGAACCCATCAGGGTGTGTATTAAAATGTTCTATCATCTTAATGCAAAGCTACGTTTCCCCCCATTCTGGGTAGGATTGAACCTTCCAAGAAGCTTATACATGCATGTTATTAATAAAACACACACACACATTACTTACTAGGTAAACCTAGAGTTTTTCCAATATTTACTCCAGGCATTTTCTTTTCTGTTGTTATCTTTGTACGTTGACAAAGAACAATCATAAAGTACTGGAAACATCTGAACGAGATGGATGAGTTGTTCATCTTCCATTTTCATGTACTGGGGAAATAATCTTGATTGTGATAGGTTAATATACTGTAGACGCTCGAGCAGAGAGACAAAAAATTGAAACAATTTCTGTCGGAATTTTGTCGCGAAAATGCCTGAAAAAATATTGGAAAAACTCTAGGTTTACCTAGTAAGTAATGTGTGTATTATTAATAATATGCATGTATAAGCTTCTTGGAAAACCCAGATCTATCCGGTATGGAGAGAAGGTAGCTTTGCATTAAGATGATAGAACATTTTAATACGTATCCTGGAGGTTTAACTTGTCTTCAGTGGTGGATCAAAGTTTCAAAACTGATTATGGCGCCACGTTCGCGTCTGGTTAGGACAGTAGTTATTAGCAAAAACTATTTAAATACACCAGGCAAAACAAATATAAATTTTAACTCTTTTTATAGCTGATCATAACATCTATAGTGCTTGTAAAATCATATTTCTAGGACCATACAGTTATTACTGTGTGTAGTACGGCGCTGAGAATGTGTACACCCAACCAAGAACATTGTTGTTTTAAACCGTATGACTTTTGGGAGGTTACCCCTGTAAACTAACCCTTGTCAAGAAAGTATTGACTACTTGTTTGTGGAAAAAAAGCTCTGATGGCCATTTGGAGGGATATCGCTGGTTTCACGTACATACATACATGTGTGTGCGTACTTGTGTGTGTGTGTGTGTGTGTATGCCTGTGAATGTGACAAGAATGACACATTATGCTTTTCTTCCTTGGGTCTTTAGTTATAAAAGGCAATTTGGCATTATCCCGAACTTCTGCTGCGAAGGGAAATAACTCATGTCTTCTTAAATGAAACTGTTGCTGTGAAGAGATGATCCTGCCACTGTCAGTCATTATTCTACACCTGTACAGCTGTTGCGAGTTTTCTGTTTTAAGAATTTCAAATGGATGAATAACTATCAACAGATCCTGCTTCAAGAGTTTATTACTTTGTGTCTGTTAAATACAATTTCATTCTTTGTTTTTCATTTTGAATAATAGTACATGTATATATTTAGCCTGTATCCAGAAATAAGGATCATATGCAGTGTCAAGCTTGTAATACATAGTTTCTGTTTTCCAATAAACTATTTCTTAATAATTATAATTAGATAGAAGTGATTAGAAACGAAAATTAGTATGAAAGTAATAATAAAAAAATAAATAACAACAGTATCAATAACATCTACAAAACTAATAAATTTACAAACGAACAAATCAATAATAGTTTTAAAAAAAATAAAAAATAAACAAATAAATAAGGAGAAAAGATTATTTTTTAATTTTTAACTTTTATTATTATTTATTTTATTTTATTTAGGACTTCCATTTTAAGTATTTAAAAAAAAAAGAAGAAAAAAAGTACATTTTCTTATCCTGATGTCATTTTCTCCCTGCAAGCTGCAATAACACAAAACTGACAACTGTGGAAGTCGATTGAGAGGTTGTTCACAGGACAAACGGATCCATGTGATTAATTAAAAGTTGTCTTCTCTTCCCTGAACTCTTCAATTAGAGATCGTTAAACGTCATGGAGAGTCCACTTGACCGAACATTTCTGGAGTTGGATTTCTAATTTCATATCACGAATTCACTGACAAAATGAAACATATCAGTTTAAACAAATGTTGCTGAAAAAGAAATCGTTTACTGAAAAATAAAATAAAAATAAAAATAAAATAAAATAAAGAAAGAAAGAATAAATGAAAGATGAACAAAACGAAAGAAATAAAGAAAACAGGTCAGCATTTAAACAACATAAATACTACTACTACTACTACTAATAATAAAATATTTCCGTTTAAATAATATTTACAACAGACCAAATAGAAAGTATGCAGTTCCTAAAATAATCAATTTTGCAGTTAGTCTGGAATATTAATATTTATAAGCTTCTTTATTCAGATTTATATTTATCTGTATCTTTACTGTTAAAACCATTAATTACTAATATAATTAAAAATATGACAAATTAAGGAAGAAATGTTTTGTTTAATGATGCGTTTAGTATTTTTAACATTGTTCACTAGGCATCAGCCGAGATCGAGGGACTTTACAGAAAGCGAGAAATGAAGAGTTTTTCCGCCTCTCGTTAAAATATTCGGTTAGTACCAACTAAACTTCAAATCGCACTACTATTTTGTAAAAAAATAAATAAATAAATAAATAAATAATAATAATAATAAATAAATAATGATAATAATAAAAAGAGAAAGAAGGAAACAAATTAGAAAAAAAAAAAAAAAAAAAAAAAATACAAAGAAAAAATGTGATAATAATTATCATACAGATTATATAGAAATAATACAGGTAGAGTCAGATCTATTAAAAAAAAATACTGAAGTTTAAGCTGCAAGGCCAATGATACAGAATTGGCCCCAGTAACGACTATAGCGTACACTTTTACGAATTTTAATCAAATTCTGTGATGCTGTGGTTATAATTATTATTTTTTAAATCTGTGGTGACAAAACCGTTGAAGAAAATAACTGTTTTCCCAGATCTCTTTGCTGTTTGCGAAGGGCCCTCATGACAGTTAAAGCTTCAGGGCCCAAACATGTATAGGATAATATTTCTTATTTAAATTAAGTTTAAAAATTTAATTTGCATATCTGATATTGCACTTATCTCTATAAACGGATTTCTCGCATTTCCTCAACATATTCAATATTTAGAAAAAATTAAATGAAACGTTAATTGTCGTCTAAAATATTAACCAGTCTTAATAACTGAGGGAAGGTCTGTGCGTCCCTGAATAACAGAAAAATGTCAACGCGTACTTTGTTTTATTTATATTTATTTATTTCTTCTCTGTCGTATCGTTGCTTTTTGTTTTAATCTATTGATCTTATATGAATGATTTGTGTTTTTTGTCTTCATTTTTCTGTTTATATAAACCAGTCACTCGTCGCAAGCAATACAAAGCCATTCGTAAACGTTTCCAAGCACTTGAATGCTACATCTAATTTAAACATAAGCTATACATTTTCTGAGCTGGCATCGTCTCCTAATTAGGTTCAGGAAGGTGCGCGGGTAGAGCGAATAACGTGACTGGAAATTAAAGCTTGCATAATTCGATTGATACAAAATTTATGACTGTATATGTTCTGAAACGGACTGCCGCTTACACACACATTTATCGAATTTCTTTTATTCTTCTCCTTCCTTTTTTTTTCTTTTTCATTAACGTCAGAATGAATGGGATAAACCTATGTTAAAACAGGTGGGTGGATAGAAAAACAAGATTAGTGAATAATGAACGTTTAATACATCTCACTATGTTTAATATTGGTGGTTAATATGCAAAAAGAACATCTTTTTGATTATTTTAAGAGGAAGGCCACTGCGGCAACTCCGTGGCTGCATTTTTCGATTACCGGAATTTTCACGACAGCATACAGACTGTACCACATACAGACTGTACCGCATACAGACTGTACCGCATACAGACTGTACCACATACAGACTGTACCGCATACAGTTCTACCACATACAGACTGTACCACATACAGACTGTACCACATACAGACTGTACCGCATACAGACTACCACATACAGACTGTACCACATACAGACTGTACCACATACAGACTGTACCATATACGTTTTCATGAACTGGCGACCTGTGACGTCTCATGTCACCCTCTCTCACATCATCAGTGTTGTTTCCTTACTGCTACTACCACCAACACCATTACAAGTACTATTACTATTGCTACTATTGCTACTGTTACTACTATTACTACTAGTAATAATAATAATAATAATAATAAAATAATAATAATGCTACTGCTACTCTGTTGATAATGATGATAACAACATTAGTAATAACAACAAGAAAATCAACAATAGTAATATTAACAGACTAAGAGAGAAATGAAGTATGTACCACTGTTAGAATAAATAAATAAACACACAACCAAACAAACATAATAAAGAATAAAAGAGAAAAAAGAAAAAGCTAGCAAGCAAGCATGCAAACAAACAAACAAACAAACAAACGAATGTAGCAGGTATGGACAGGAGAAATATTAAGACTAGCGTCCAATCCGTACTTAACCTGGTGAAACGTCAGACAGACACCCTGAGAACGCGTGGTTGCTGCGCTAGCGACAGGCTCATTCACACTAAGTGGATTACTGAGAATTATTCACAAAACCAGTCTGTCTATTAGCCTGGCTAACAGAAAACATCTAAGTGGCTTTATTCCTGGTGTTCACTGTGTACACATTTTATTATTCTGTTTCGGTGATGAAAGATTGCCATTGGGATCTGAGCCTACTTCATTAGTCTCCGTGTTACTGTCATTCCCATACAAAATCGTAATATCATTAGGCTTATACTGATTGGTCCACTAATTGTAAGAAACATACAGTTTCTTCTGTTATACAATACCTGCAGGTACTGGGATCGCTTCTCGATACCAGCTGTTACCCGACGTTAACTGGACTTGTTGGATAACTTAATTGTCTCTCGTCTCTGCCACCTTGACACTTAATGCAAACTCCTCAATGTTATGTTTCTGCATAGGAATAAACAAAGTTGGCTAGGTTTTTTCTTCCTTATTTTCTAGTCTATGAAGATAATGGGTTGATCCAAAATCAACATGTAAGGTCTGCGTCAAAGATCCATTCTTTCTACTCGATAGAAAAAACCATGGATATGATATAACATGTTTCATTTGTTATATATATATATATATATATATATATATATATAATATTATAAACAAACAGAAAAAACATCTGAAACTAAGGCTTTAATAAATGTTTGTCTCTGAATATTTTTGTGTAGGAATAAAAAAGAGATAGAGTGTGAGACAACTGAAAATGAAAGGATAGACTGAGGGAGTCAGGAAATGAATGAAGAAAAACACAGAACTGAACAGGATATCATGTTTTATTGACAAATATCTGAAAGATATACAGTACATTTCATGACATACCATGATGTTTCACCGATTTTTGTCCATGCCATTTTAAAACTTTACCCAATGAACCTATTGGGAATCAATCTCTTAGCATATTGTTCTTGAAGATGGCGCCAGTAACTGAGACAAAACTACGTTCATTTAAGGAAACTCTTGAGCAAAACCAGCCGAGCGGATCGATTGATAAAACTCAATGGACGTTTGATGAATGGACCGTCTTCTGTTGTTTGCTGCGCTTCCTGTATCTGCTGTCTTATCAAGCAGCCGTGGTCAAGTGGATTCATTCTGTAATTTTTATTGTCCACCATTATAAACAAGAACCACAATTATCTGTTTAAAGAAACAGATTGACCCTGGGATATCTCGACTAGTAAACTGACGACATGTTGGAAAATAAAAGTAATGATTAGCTTTCTACATATGGTGTCTTATACATTTTTATTTATCACATTAAAATAATTACTTTAATATCTATCACAATAACTGCTATTTGATAACGATAATAATTATTATGATGATGACGATGACAAAGACAGTGATAAATATGATGATGATGATGATGATGATAATAATAATAATAATACTACTAATAATAATAATGAAGAAGAAGAAGAAGAAGAAGATGATGATGGTGATGATGATGATTTTGAAGAATAAACGGAAAAAGAAGAATAATTTCATCAGCAATGAACCAGAAGGTTAAGACTTAAGTTTATAAAGAACTGAAAATCCATTCAATAAATTTAAATTTAAAATATGGAATTTCGTACATGTGTAGAATCATTTCTATGATCGACCCTCTTTGTGTTCTAATGTAGCTAATTCCTTTTTTAGCAGTGATATACGTTAGTTTGTGAAAGACTGTGGTGCCTGGTTTTCTAGATAAGACTAAATCTTCTCTGCTAATCGAGAAAATACCAACATACCTAATTCATTTGTAATACAGTGGGACCTCGGGTTGCGAACGTAATTCGTTCCAGAACTCGGTTTATAAACCGAATTGAACGTAAACCGAAGTGATGTCAGACACTCGAACACCACTCTCATTTTCTGCAATTATTTCTTTCTTAACGTCTACTATGACACGTTTATACTTTCCACCAGCATTATCGCTTTCACCTTTTGTTTTCTTGGGCGCCATATTGGATAGCGTATAATAAAAAGTATACACATAAAAGCAGCAACACTTTAAAAAATGCGAGCGCCAAATCTCAGTGGAAAAGCTATTGCGCTGCAACTGCGTATCGATGACTAAAGGCCCTAATTGATGATATATACGTATTTTATACATGGTCAAGGACACGCACACACATATCATCATACATAATTATGCACACATTCCAACACATGCGCACAAATAGAACACGTACTGTCGTCATTTAGTATGAAAGTTTTTCCATCAGCGATGAGCGATTTCATAAGAACATGGGCATGATATAGTCTTAGGTAAATAAATGTGGAGGACTGGAAGGAACAGTAATCATTACACAAAACAGTTACATGCGTTTGCCACTAAATAACCATTAGCGTCTACAAAGGTGTCAATAATAGTTATTCTTCAGTCATTTACATCGACTTTAAAAGATGAATCAACTTTAGAAGAGACCACCAACCCAACCGACAACAACAACAATCACAACAGCAAAATAAGCTAAAACATATGATAAAATTAAACTGAAAACAAAAAGAAAACAAAGAAAAAAAAAAAAAAAACTTAAAAAATAAAACAGAAAAAAATTCTAACATACCTTTTAAAATAGAGTTGAATTAACATTACACGTTTAACATTTCAAATTATATTTCGTTAAAGCCAAAGGGGTTGCAAGACTAGTGAATTATACAGAGTAACGTGTCCTGCTTTATTTGACTCATTTTAACTTTCAGGGCACGACACTCAAATTGAATTTAACGAGATGACAGCGGTTACAGTAATTTTGTAGAAGGAATTAAATGCGAATGGCCGATGATTCTTAAGCGCAAGGCGTTTGTCGGTTTGCTGCTGATAACGTTACTATCTGCTGGCTGCACTTCGCCTCGTGCTATCGATTTCTCGTCACGTGGTTGTCACCGATAGTCGACTTATGGCTTTACTGTTAAACGCTTTATTTAAAAAATATAGCTAAATATCCTTCTTAAACCCTTCTTGTTTATTACATAGATAAATATCTTTCCAATACTATTTTTATTTATTACAAAACTATTTGTAATTTTGTTTTTATTTATTATAGGTAAATATTATTTTAATATTTATTATCTATTATTAAATATCGTATTTATTTAACTAAATATCCTATTTACATTATTTATTTATTTATTTGTCTGTTTGTCAATTTGTTTGTCTGTATTTCAAGCTAAACAATGTCTTGATTAAATATATACACGTCAGTGCAGTTTCAGATATGGTTCGTTTTAAAATCAGTTTTCCTCTGTGTTCTCATTGAGCAGTTTCCTAATCTAGCCAGAATATCTCGACTGGTATCAAAGACTAGTCCGTGTATGAAAAAGACATCTTGCTGCCAACAGAAAAAAGTAGCATCTCTCTCACACACACACACACACACACACACACACACACACACACACACAGACACACACACAAACACACACACCATAACACACACACACACAAACACATACACCCACAAACACATACACACATTGGCATTCTTAATATACCATAGCAGACAAAGTAAATAATGATGGAGTATAAGAGTAATCAAAAAAGAAATAAGAACCAAAGAAAAATGGAAGAAAGAACTGAAGAATATGGAAAGTAAATTAAGTAAATGGAAAGAATCAAAAAGAAAAGAAGAAAAATGTGGAACAAATAAATAAACAAAGTAAATAGAAATAAATATAATTTTTATTTATTTATTTATTTATTTATTTTAAAGCTAAGAGTAATGTGGTATAAACAAACACGTAAATTAATCCTACGCCCGTCACTGTCCCGTTTATTTCGTCATTGACGTTATTAATTCCTACCTTATTGACGTCGACAGACTGTCTTTATGACACGCGGTAGAGAAACGTGAACACATCTCTCTGTTTGATTCAATATTTATTGAAGTCACTTTGCCCAGTCAAGCAGGAATCATGATAACGCCACGTGTATCTGATAGACACCCCGCGTGTCCTGTCTCCTCCACTGACTTGTGAAGATTTTCTAGATACTGAGAAAACTGACAAAGATTTTCTTTAAAGTCTATCCTTTAATTCCAGTTGAATGTCAATGTGTCAGGATTGTATTGTTTTTTTATTTTTTTATTTCAGTTGAATGATCAATTTTTCTACACAGCTCAGAGAGATATATATTTACATACATACATACCTACTTACATATATACATACTTAAATACATACATATACATACGTACGTACATACATACATAACTAATCTCTCTCTCTCTCTCTCTCTCTCTCTCTCTCTCTCTCTCTCTCTCTCTCTCTCTCTCTCTCTCTCTCTCTCTCTCTCCTATACAAAAAGTGCTTCCTGCATGCATCTAATTCAAATATTTGGTAGTTGTAGCAGAAGCGAAGAGTTTAAAGTACGTACGTGTTGAAAAGCAGATGAGCTGAAATATTTAGGATTGCTTGACAGCATTACAATGGTCGTTCGTGTTGTTAAGGGTTTTATGTGAATGTCTTAATAGAAACTTATTTTTAGAAGGCCGCTGAAACAGTTTCTCTGATGTTGATGGATTTCGTGCAGTTTCTGTATAGTGTTCTTGTGATTACCGTAATAGTTACTTTACCTTTGAGCCATGCAGACAGTTGTAGGTATATGTGCGTATGTGTAGGAGAGTGTCTGTTTGTGGAGTTATGTATGTGTTAATTATGTGTGTGTGTGTGAATAAACATGTTCTGTTTTAGGCGAAAAGTCCTTTTTTATTTTACAGAGAGAATAGAATACAAAGTAATGGTTGGTTATTTATTGCTCTTTTTTTAGTTTGATGGTTTCACAAAGGTCGATTTAAAAAAAAATAATAATAACGTAATAAAAGAGATTAAGGCTTAATACTCTAGACTAATTTTTATTTTGGCCCATAACCGAAATTACCATATCGTAGAAGATTAGATTTTATTCTAGAAATGCTTAATAAAACGGGAAATAAAGTAATAAATAAAAATACGGTTATGAACAATGATATCACGGCTCCCCAGACAACCTATGACTGCATTCCTCATTCGGTTATTAATACCATCTTCTCTGTTTTATATATTTATATCCCCAATCCCTGATTTAAACAGCTTTGTAGTAATTAAGGGAAAAATCTTCTCCGACATTTCTATCTTCATATTTTCTCTCGGTTCAAAGCATTAATGACTGAGTTATAAAGACCTCTTGCGAGTTGTCTCATAAAATATTACTTTCACGATTCACCAAGGAAAAAAGATCCATTCTTTGGGTCTCATCTAAAGGTAATCAATTTCTCCATACACGTCAAGCAGTGAAATATCTCTCATATTAACGGTCAAACAATATGACAACGAATGACATAAAACATCCCATGCGAAGAGATTCCAAACGCCGGCACTGATCTTCTGTTTATGGCTGTGCCAGGTCAAAGGTCGCCAATCAATCAGCCCCGTCGCCATTGGATGATCTGATTTGATTTTCAGCGGTGTGTTAAAATCAAAGCGATTGGACGGTTATAAGTTTGACAAGACAAGTCTTTATCGGTAAGAACAATCTCTTCGTACTGACACTTTAATTTTTATTTTCTCAGCCAGACTTTCTAATTCACTATTTGCGCCTGACTCTACATTTTTTCTCTAAGTGTATGAAGGACATGTCAGACGTGTGAACCAAACTGTTCATTTAACGAACAAGAGCGGCTCACGAATTATTCATAGATTTGTAAAAACCTGCCTCCTGGATACAGAACCGAGTACTTCGATTGACTGAGTGGATTTACACTGCAAATACAAGGTAAATTATTTGTTTCAGTCTTGTTAAAATCTTTATTAACGTTCGTCGATGAGATATATATTTTATACTGTGATTTGTCCGTTTTTGAAGATGTTGTTAATTTTATTCTAGACTGAATATTACTTTATAGAGCTGAGCTGATGTAAGTCTTCGTAATATTTAAGACATATCAAGAACAACAACAACAAAAATAGAAAGAAAAAAAGCTTACGATGATAAAATAGTATATGAATAGTTTCGAAAAGCTATTTAAAAGCCGACAATGTACACACACACACACACACACACACACACACACACACACACACACACAGAGATATGTTAACTTATAGAAATCAGTTAAATTTCTGTTTGTATTATACCATTCTAAAAGACTGTACAGCCTGTTGTTAAATGGTTCTAATAAAACGCATTCATAGAAAGCAAAGTTTTCTTTTTGTTTAAGAAGATAAGTAGAAAACATTATATTTTAAATTATATAAAAACACGAATCTCTCTCTCTCTCTCTCTCTCTCTCTCTCTCTCTCTCTCTCTCTCTCTCTCTCTCTCTCTCTCTCTCTCTCTCTCTCCTGTGATGAACAAAAATAAATATATTCGTTTATTATTTCATATTTTATCTAAATATGTTGGTAAATATTTATTTCAATCAGCTGAGGATCTTTCTTACACTCAGTAAAACTTTTCTCCATTTGACGTTCATGACATTGACTGGAAGTTACTACAGTTTAACGCAAGTAGCTAGGCCATACTTCGTTTACAACTAACTTTTAAACATTAATAAACAACTCCAGGGATGTCAGTTTTATTTTTTTCAAATTATTAATGGTCCAGTGAGAAATAAAAATCAGGGAATTCATCAGTTTCACAGATAAAACTCAGAGAAATGTGGCTGTGCTCATGTCGGGAATATTCCGTCTTTCTTCAACATTCTTCTGTTTGAGGATAGAAATGACTAAAGTTATTGTTAAACAACAGTTGACTTTTTTCAGCAAGCATGCGTTCTGACGTCAAAGTCCGCTTGTGGTGAAATTATTAATTTTATTATTAATAACACAGACATCGTTATAGAAGAATTGTCTAATTGTCAATTTTTAAAAAAAAATTTAATAATGGTAAGAGCGTTACCTATCAGTAAGATTCTTTAAACAACTATTATTAAATTTTACGATTTCTTAATCTTTCTAGAAAGGTTTCTTTTTTAAAGGTATTTCCATCGGATATCAATGTTCTCAAATTCTTCACAGTTTCGTGTTCAAGACAGGAATTGCAGACTGACATTAACACTTATTTGGACTTTTAATATAACAATAACGTAGATGCAGTTTGCACTTTTGTATGTTAATAAATCAATCAGTAAATAAGTATGTAAGTATTGAAATAAATAAATAAAGTATATATGATTGTATGTTATAGTGTCAGGTAGTAAAAAAAAAAAAATACATATATATTTTTTTATATCTCTGTGTTATTAATAGCTAAAAAATCTTAAAACTATTTTGATGAATGTTGGTTTCTTCTTTGTATTAAAATCGGGGTAGTTCATCATTTGGTAGTAAATTAATCAAATTTAAAGCCACAGTGAAAAAATATATTTTTTTCGCTTCTACATTATGTGAAAGTAATGTACAGAAATCTGTAAAATTGTTTGAAAATGTTAGTTAATTGAGTTTAACAATAACAGAATGTACCATTTGGTGAAGATTTGCATAAAAGTGCTATGAAAATAGTTTTTGTTTTTGAGAATACATCCTTAAATTTTCAAAACTTATGTAGCATTTTCAACAGATGTTTTTTTCATTTAAACTGTAAATTTAATGAATGATTTATCATTTGTTTTAATTATATTGCTGTTTAATTACGATAATGATGATGATAATGATTATGGTTAAGATGATGATTATTATTATTATTATTATTATTATTATTATTATTATCAAATAATCTTCTACACATGCAAAAGGTTTCTTAGACTTTTATGCTATTTTAGGGCCATCTTTGATAAAACACGTATGTCTTGTATTTATTAACAGTGCAGTGAAGTGGTGTGTATTCTAAATCGATTTTCTAAATTACGACACTTGTTATAACTTTATTTCTACAAGTTATCATAGTTATAACTAGCATATCGATTTCTAACTTTATTTTCCAGACTTTCTTTCTCTATTATTTTTTATTTACTTTACTTCCTCTCTCTCTCTCTCTCTCTCTCTCTCTCTCTCTCTCTCTCTCTCTCTCTCTCTCTCTCTCTCTCTCTCCTGACTTTTTAATTCCTTTTTCTCCAGCCATTCTCTCCATTTCCTTCGTTTTTTTTTCATTATCTCTTATTCTTTCTATCTTTCATCTGTATCTCGCTGCCTCAGTTCCTGAATAAAATGAACAGTATTTAGAAAATTTATTACAATGTTAATAATTGATTTCTTATAATATGGCTATATAAAACTAACATAAATACAAAACAAATTGAATTGACATGAAATACAAACACTGTTGTATTCAAGCATCTTCATTTTATACTTTGTTTATATATATGTATCTATTTATATATTGGTAATACGGACAAATGAATTTAAATTTAAATTGATTTTACGCATATTCAATTAAATTCATGTACAGCATTTTAGAAATAACGGTTTTGCACGCTATTTTAGAAAAGGATAAATTACACTTCCGAAGGCATTTAATAAAAAAAAAAAAATAATAATAACAGTTCATGCACACTTGAAAAACTAGTTGTACTGATATATTAGAATGTCAGTTGAACGAAACAGGTTGTGATGGAAACCACGCACTTTCTTTGTGATCAACCAACACGACAGTCAATGAAAGCTACCCATGTACGCTTATCTTTTCATTCGATGACTGAACCAGTTCGAACTAATAAACTGGGTAACTGAATATTTTATGTGTGAGCTTTTCACGTTAATTTTATTTTCTGCTACAAAGAAAACGTTTAACAGACGCTTAATTACATTTCTCTATTAGATTTAGTCCTGGAACTAACTTATCGTTTACTCTAACTCGCTTTTAATCTCAACTCAAGTAAGCCTTATGTGTATGGACAGAAAACGGAGATCTTAATAAAGGTAATAGAAAATAAAAAACGGATGACAATATAAGTTGTAGTAAATAAAGTTGAAACAATTATAAAATAACAGACTGTAATGTGATCCGACCAAGAACCAAGTGGAGAATTTGAAACTGTTTTTTATAAACCGCAATAAGAAAAAAAGTCAAAGAAGAAAATAGAAGAAAGAAATAACGAAAAGGAAAGAAATAAAATAGGGAAAAAAGGAAAAAGAAAAAGATGAAGAAGAAGAATACAGACAACAGTGATAACCAAAACCCCACCCTCAGCAGCAACGTGACCACAAAAAAACAAAGTGAACATTGAAATCCAAAACATTTGATAAAATCTTAGAAAACATAAAACAATGATGACATTTATTGTCTATATAAAAGCAAATTTATTAATTACAAATAATTATAAATTAGGAAATAAAATCATATATATAACGTTTTTGTTTATTTGTTGTTTGTTTTTTTTTTTTAAAGTAAAGAAAGAGTTAGACAAGTAGGATTTGTTGTACTAATGAAACACACTTCCGGTTTTGCTTCTAGGAATTCTATCTCGCAGCTGTCTTCTCGTTTTTCTTTTCTTTTCTTTTATTGGTTATTTCCTAACAGACTGCATGAAGTGCTGCCCACCTTTTCTTTCCATATTTCCTTGCCAAGAAATATAATTACAGAACTCTTCAAGATAAACTACATTTCCTGTAACTAGTTTCGAAACCATTACAAACATGCACTCATTTTTTATTTATGTCCTGTTTCTATTTAATTTATCGATGTTTAGTATAAATGGTATGTTTAAGATAAGATACATTTTTCGTGGATGTTAAATGTTTTACTTCCCTGAAATTTACATTTAATCACAACTGTACAGAGGAATGGAAAAAGGATGAACTTGTGAATAAAAGAAGAAAAAAAATAAGAACGAAAGTTAGAAATAAACACACAAAGAAAGAAAGAAAGTAAAAATGATTCTGCAGAAAAATAGCAGATAATAAAAGTATTTAATGAAAAATCTAAAGGCGGAAAAGAAATAGATATAGAATGCAACGAAAAGGCGAAAAACAAAATAAAATAAAATAAAACAAATGTTAAAAGATAATAAGGAAGAAAGAATGTGGGGGAAAAAGTAAAATTGCCTTTAATTCAAATTATATTTAATTAAAAATAAAAAAAGAAAGAAAGAAAAAAGAAAAAATTTAGAGAAAGAACACCACTTGATAATACGGATGAACTACAGTGATATAAACTGCTAATATCAGGTCGGACAGACTTTAACACAGGATACAGTGATATCAGATAAACATGCTGCACACGTCCCTCGACTTACTATACTTCCTTATCAGTAGATCGGTTGACAACACTGGTAAAAAGAAGAAATTACACGATACACATAGATAGATATTTGAAATAAAAAGCTGATATAATCTTGAAAGAAAAAAAAAAAAGAAATAGAAAAAGAAAGGAAGAAACAAAAAAAGTATGAAAAATAAATTGAAAATAAAGTTATCGAAAATAAGAGAGCTTCTTAAGACATACATGCTTGTGTATGCATGTACGTGTGTATGTTTCTGTGTATGTATATATGTGTGCATGCATGTATATATGCATGTATGTACTTATATAGAGAGAAAGAGAGAAGGAAAGAAGTAGAGCAAACAAAGTGTTGTTGAGATTTCGACCAAATTTTATTTATTTTATCTAAATGTACCTTTATTTGTACATCAAAGTGAAACAAATATGTCTTATAAGAACTATTACACAAAAGTCAAATAAATTAAAAATGTATAAATAGGTTTCACTCATAGCTCGACAGTGTAATACTGATACCGCGAGCACACGTATTATAAATATAATTTACTGATTACACTACAGTGTAATACTGATACTGTGAAAACGCGCATAATAAATAGATTTTACTGATAACAACAATACAGTGTAATACTGATACTGTGAAAACTCGCATAATAAATAGATTTTACTGATAACACTACAGTGTAATACTGATACTGTGAAAACGCGCATGATAAATAGATTTTACTGATAACACTACAGTGTAATACTGATACTGTGAAAACTCGCATAATAAATAGATTTTACTGATAACAGTACAGTGTAATACTGATACTGTGAAAACACGCATTATAAATAGAATTTACTGAAAATACTACAATGTAATACAAATTCTGTGAAAAACTTATTATAAATAGATTTTACTGATATTGAGAAATAGGTATTGTAAACAGATTTTACTAAAAGCACACAGTGTAACATAGATACTGTGAAAACACATATTAATCAGAATATATTTTTATAATGATCATATATTTATTTTGTTGATACTGTGGTTTCCGTTTTCTGTTACTGTTAATGTTGTTGCTGTTGCTGTTGCTGTTGTTGTTATTATTATTATTATTACTATTTGTTGCAGGTCCTATCATACACGATGTCTGTCGGAATCTTGACAGCTCTGAAAACTTTTAAAGAACACCCTTATGTCCAGTATGTCGGAATTGGTTTGGCTGGATTGGCAAACACGCTAGCCGCGGACTCGGGGGAGCAGGGACTCGAATCTCTCAAGAAAAGGAAATCAAAACTTCAGCTGATCCGACTGAGCACAGCAGTGTGTGGAATCGAGCTGTGTTACGCAGCCGAGACAGCATTCGTCAGCCCCATCCTGCTGAAACTCGGAGTACCAGTTTCCCTAATGACGCTTGTCTGGTGTTTGAGTCCTTTGCTAGGATTCTTTCTCGTACCTTTGATGGGATCTCTAAGCGACCGTTGTCCAATTAAACTAGGCCGCAGAAGACCATTCATCTTAATCATGTCGGCTGGGATAGTTTTAGGTCTGCTGCTTGTACCAAATGGGGAGGCTTTAGGAATCGCTTTAGGGGATAATGGAACCCAGTCTATCAACTATGTACCTAACCTTATCAACTCCAGTTCCATTATCCTCACGAACAGTACGTATTCCAGTGACGTCACTACATTTGCTGTCACAACCGAAACCGGCAAACTGGTTAATTTTCATATTTCCAGAGAACACGTTCGAGGAATAATATTTACAATTATTGGCGTTGTTGTTCTGGATTTTAACTGCGACGCCTGCCAGTCACCGTGTCGTACATATCTCCTCGACGTCTCCGTGCCAGAAGACCACTCAGCGGGTCTCACGATGTTCACTGTGATGGCTGGGCTAGGTGGCAGTGTCGGCTACATCATGGGCGGCATTGACTGGAATTCCACAGATTTTGGTGCAGCTTTTGGTGGACATATCAGGGTTGTATTTTTTCTTGTGTTGATTGTTTTTATAATTTGTTTGATATCGACAGTGACGAGTTTTAGAGAAACTCCTTTGAAAGAATTAGGTATAACTAAAGAACAAATCCAGAAGAAAAAGAAGAAAATTGGTAAATCCAAATATAGGAAGTTCATCAACGAAGATGATGATGAAGAAGAAGAAGTTGGTTTCTCAAGGGAGAGTTCCTACGGGGCAATAAGTCACGCAGGGGGAGATAATACAGCTGGTAATAAAGACATACAGAATGGTTACATAGGTTCAGATTTCAAGGCAGAACATTCTGTAAAATCAAACGAATACGTCCCTAACGGAATCAAGCGATTAGAACAGGGTTCTTCCACAGAGTCGGCGTCCGACGTCACAACACAGCAACCCGCGATACCTGCAGCTGGACAAAACAACCCAGTTCCGGGTGAAAAATCAGAAAGACCAGAAATGAGTATCGAGGTGTCTACAGATATCACACTGAAGACGTATTTGAAGTCTATAATAAAGATGCCCAAGGAAATGTTAATTCTCTGTCTAACTAATCTCTTCTGCTGGATGTCTCTTCTATGCTACTCGCTTTATTTCACGGACTTTGTCGGACAGTCGGTGTTTGGGGGCGACCCTCGGGCCCCTTCCGGTAGCGACGCACACAATCAGTATAATGATGGAGTTCGATTAGGATCATTCGGAATGTCTCTGTATTCACTGGCATGCGCTATTTATTCTCTCTGTGTGGAAAAACTTGTACAGCGATTTAGTAAGTAGACTTAGAAATATTTAATACATCTTACAAACACAAAAAATCCATGCCTTCTTCTAGCATTACATTTACAAAAGTGAACATATACTGATGCAAACGAATGAAATAATTATGAAACATTTCAAATGATTATGCTATTTTTGACACCTGTTTTACTATAAATAGAATACGACAATAATATAAAGAATTCTTGAAAAACCAGCAGAATTTAAAAGTACACAAAAAAGACAAGAGGGCGAGAATGGAAATTTCCCCTGGGACGATGTAGAAATAAATGTACGTTGTTATAATCAAGGCACTTTAAATCAATAATGCTAACTCTAGTAAATACAAAGATAATAATTTGTAAATTTGTATAATATAGTAGGCTATTTTTTATATGATCAAAGGTATGGTTCATTTAGATAGTAATAAAACAATGATTTGAAAGTGAATCAATTTTATTTTCACTTTCTAAATCAGTAAAAGTAAACATTAAAAATCCAACATGTACTTTAACTTATTTACATGTGAACAAAATAACTGTTCCCACCACAGACTGTCCTTAATTTGTTTATTTGTGAACAAAATAACTGTCACGTTTTCCATCGGAATTTTCTTTAACCTCTTTCATTTGTTTCCTGGCATATTTGTTAGAGATCAATCTTTGTATTACTGACTAAACTTGGCAGTGAGTGTTTATCTCAGAGACTGAAGAATATCCTATTAAGTGAAACTCTCTCAGTTCTGTCAGACAGCACTGTCTGTAAACCCAGATCTCATCTGTGTGGGACCTGTCTAATATGTCTTGATAACAACAACAACAACAACAACAACAACAACAACAACAACAACAACAACAACAATATCAATAATAGTAACAACAAGTACAATAATAATAATAATAATAATAATATTATTATTATATTATTATTGTTGTTGTTGTTATCATTATTATTGTACGTAGTAATAGTATAGTGATGGTGGTTCTTATGGTGGTACTGTTAGTAGTAATATTAACAGGAATTTATGTTAAATTTAATATGCAGCTCGAAGATGAATGTTGTAACAACTAAATTTTGTTGTTTTTCAATGTTTTGCAGGAGCCAAACGACTCTACGTGTGTGGGCAGCTCACTTACTCAGTGGGGATGATCATTCTCGCAATTTCACGTCACAAGGCCGCCGTCATCATTTTGTCTGCAACGGCGGGGATAATGTATGCTACATTATTTACAATGCCCTATCTTCTTGTTGCACAGTATCATACGTGTGGCATGGTGAGTAGCGGATTGTTCAGTCTTTTATTCATTACTTTCATCATCATCAAACAACCATAAAATGAAATCAGTGTTTATAAAAATAAAATATGGGCGACATTACTGCCTTTGTAATGACAGCGAATTACGTTGAACAAAACAGAATTACATTTTCGTTATTTAGGAATATAATATTATCTATGATCAAATAATAATAATAATAATAATAATAATAATAATAATAATAATAATAATAATAATAATAATAATAATAATAATAATCAGAATCAGAATCAGAATCAGAATCTTCTAAAAATATTAAATGCAAATCTGAAAATGTGTACACTGAAGAATTTATATATTCAGTTTAAAAAGTGACAGTTTTAGTAAATTATTCTCTCCTCATCAAATAGTTATTCTCTACTTGATGATCTAAACTGGTAACAGGAAGAATTCCCGCGCGTAGAATAAATATCTGTAATCAATGAAACGGGTGCATAAAAAGCTGTTCTGTAAATTCATCACTCTTGTACAAACAAGAAATTCTTTGTAAGCTTGTAATAGACGGAATTATATTTGTATTAATAATTATTATGAATGAATCGCCAATCTATAATCTGTTTTGTGTTGTTGTGATTTTAGAAAGAATACATGATGCAGAGTAACTCAACACCAGTCTGTAATATTCTCTGGTGATTTTAATTTTCCTCTGTGTATGTGTGTGTGTGAGTGTGTGTGTTTGTTTGTGTGTGTTTGTGTTTGTGTGTGTGTGTGTGTGTGTGTGTGTGTGTGTGTGTGTGTGTGTTTAAATGACTATTTGTGATTATGCATGAATATGGATGTCAGTATGTGCATGGCAATGCGTCATCAGTTTCGACTGTTATTTCTTTTGAATTTGACTACACAATTAATTATAAAACTATAAAAATTGCATTATATGCTACATCAAAATCTATTAATAAATTTTTTTTTTTTTAAATTAAAAGTATGTTCTTAACCACAAATCTCGTTTAGTCTTTTTAAAGTCTGTGAATCACTCCTCGAGGCGAATACGATGATTTTCTAACACCACTTACATCGAGTTAGCAAGACGAAACATACAGCCGCTGCTAAAACGAATCACCTATTGACAGAACAAGCACTGTAGAATTTCCCCGAGGACAGAACATAACCTTGTTACGAACGGCTCATTGATTTTATAGCGGCCAGCGCTCGAGTATCTCTGGTGCTCTTAAATATTTGGAGGAGATAACCCAAATGTAGTAACACAGTACCGTGATTACGGAATATATTCATGAATGCAAATTAGTTAATTAATTAATTAAAAATTCATTAATGATGATAATAATAATGATATTGATGATGAATATGATGATGATGATAATAATAATAATAATAATAATCACATCAGTTTCATTATCATAATTATCACCCTCGCTTTCTTTTTCTAAAAATAAATAAAAAGATGAGTTTTTAGCATACCTTTCACATAGCGATAACGTTGATGTCCAAGATAAAATTTCTGAATCTCTTGGTTGTTTACTAAATAATGAAAATTAAATCTATATCATTATTATTATTATTATTATTGTTGTTGTTGTTGTTGTTGTTGTTGCTGCTGCTGTATTATTGTTCTTATTGTGTTATTTTATTCCTTTTTAACATATTTCCACCTCGCTATGCGGAGAACTTTAATACTGCTCGCTCAAGACTGTTTTTGCATTTATCTTTTTATTGTTATCCGAAAAGAGAAAATCAGTACAGTTTTGTTTACCTTTACACTTGAGCTCAAATTAAAACCTTAAATATTCTTAATGGTGTTTGATAACAATACAAAAATTGATCCGTGATCTAATTGTAGAAACAATTCCGTCTTGAACGTCCCGTGAATTTACAAATATAACAAAAGTCACGGTGATTGTGTACAAAGTAACTATTCTTGATTTGAACTAAATATAGATTTTCCAATACCGTGACGTGACTACATGAACCTCCACCGTTAGAGTACCATAGCAACCGTGTCATAACATTGTGTGCAATCTTTCACTCTTCCTTTCTTTATTTTTCAATGTTTTTAAGATCAGAATAATTATATTTCATTGTAAAGTTGCTAGTTACAGTCACCCCCCCTCTCTCTCTCTCTCTCTCTCTCTCTCTCTCTCTCTCTCTCTCTCTCTCTCTCTCTCTCTCTCTCTGTATTTGTATCTACCTTGTATACATCGGATGTGCATCTTTTGTTTATTTATATATGCATATATTTGTAAAACTGTATTTTTTTGTATTTTATTATTATTTTTTTTAATTCAATTATTAATTTTGCCTGATTTTGCGAGGTGAAAATTCTTCAAAAAGATTTTAATAAGCGAATTAATGAAACGTACAGGGCATCATTCAGGCTTTTGCACTGACAAATTAAATTTGAGGTATTATTTTACTATGCACACTATATTGATTATATTCCCGATAGCGCATGCTGAATTAACAACTTCAGAGATATAACTGAGCTGTATTGAACCCTGGATTTCAATTCAGCTGATTTCATTTTATTTTCGTGCTTCAATCTAGATGCGATTTAAAGATTTAAATCTGATTTAAACACACAGTAATTGACTTTGTATCACTAATTCCAAGTCAAGTTAGAGAAGTTACTTCTTTCTTACAACATTTTGAGCTCTGCACCTGTTTTTCTCTCCATCTGTCAGATTCTCTCTCTCTCTCCCTCTCTCTCTCTCTCTCTCTCTCTCTCTCTCTCTCTCTCTCTCTCTCTCTCTCTCTCTCTCTCTCTCTCTCTCTCTCTCTCTCTCTCTCTCTCTGTGGGTCTGTCTGTCTGTCTTTCTTCCAGTCATTCCATGTTGTATGAAAGCAGACGGTGTTAATTTATCTATTTTCTTCATCATGTAGGTCTCAAGATTATACTCAATTTATTTTGTAGAGTTTGTTTTTGTTTTGTTTCTTTTTTCATTTTTTTTCTCGTTTTTAAAAGTTGTTTTATTAGGTATTTTTTAAAACCTAATTTATTATTGTTGTGACTACCACTGCTACTAATAATAACTGTATACAGAAAATATATTTCTAACATAGAATAAATATTTAAAAAAATGTTTTATATCACTTGTGTTAACTGATTTATAACAAAGTGATAACTGGAGTGTTTCCAGTGCAGTTTATACTCGGTAAGCTCAGACTAATTAAACAATTTATTGTAGTCCGTTCTTTGTTAATAATCCATGAGATAATCTGTCACTTTTTTTACAACTTGTCAGACAAAGTGATTAAAATGTATCAAGCAGGTAATTTCATGCTGGTTAATTCATAAAATTATTAATTGTATTTTGTCAGAGCAGTAGACGAGGTTATTGTTTTGGTGGTGAAAGTTCTCGTGTGCCGGTCGTGAAAGTTGTAGTCGTAGCAGTAGGAGTAATTGTGGTGGTAGTAGTATTTCTGATGTAGAAATGTAGTTGTGGAAATTCTAAATGTTGTTAAGTGCGTGTGGTAATATATTTCGTCTTATTATTATTTCAGTTTCTGTTAGTTTTAGTTTATTTTTTGAAATTTATTTTATTTTCAGTTTTCTCAAGGGCCACTGAAAGGAAAAGATCAGCAGGTACGTGGTCTAGGAACAGACGTCGCTGTCGTTGGTAGCATGGTCTTTCTAGCTCAGTTTCTCTTATCCGTGTCCATCGGTAGCGTCATCCAAGCTGTCAACAGCACCGTAGCCGTCGTAGTAGCTGCAGCTATTTTGAGCTTCTGTGGTGCTGTGACAGCAACACAAGTTACTTATTTGGATCTCTAATAATACAAAAGTTAAAAATTGTTTAGACTTTAGAATACAAAGTAATTTACACATATTAAAGGCAATATGATTTGCTTGGAATGAATGGATCTTTAACAACATTTAACACATTTTTTCATACATCAACTATTATTGGAGATTAAAAACAAATGCCTGTTTCCTACAAAAACGATCATGATAAGAAATCCAGTAAAATGTATGTAGCTCAGTTGGAAGGCAAATACTGCGCCCCATAACCCGAGGAAGATAACCCTTCCACCAGTCCACTTAAGAATTTCGCGCTCGGAGCAACCGCCCTTGTGTCCCCACCCACGCCACCAATTCTGTTATACCAATATATGAGTGTGTGTGTGTGCATGCATACATACATACATATATATATAGTTATTATTTATTTATTTATTTATATTTTTGGGAGTGTGTTTGTTGAAATATAAATATATAATAAATATTTCCCAACAATTTCGATGTTTATGAACTGTTTCAGAGGTGTACTTGTATGTATGTTTGTGTGTGTGTGTGTGTGTGTGTGTGTGCGTGTGCGTGTGCGTAAACAAAAGAGAATCAAAAGCAATAACAAAATAAACTACTAATTCTACTACTACCTCTACAGCTACTAGCTCTAATCAACCTACTACTACTGCTATCATTTCTACTGCTGCTACATCTACTACTACTACTACTACTACTACTACTACTACTACTACTACTACTAGCTCTAATCAACCTACTACTTACTGCTATCATTTCTACTGCTGCTACATCTAACTACTACTACTACTACTACTACTACTACCTCTACAGCTAGCTCTAATCAATTACTACTACTGCTATCATTTCTACTGCATCTACTACTACTACTACTACTACTACTACCTCTACAGCTACTAGCTCTAATCAACCTACTACTACTGCTATCATTTCTACTGCTGCTACATCTACTACTACTACTACTACTACTACTACTACTACTACTACTACTACCTCTACAGCTACTAGCTCTAATCAACCTACTACTACTGCTATCATTTCTACTGCTGCTACATCTACTACTACTACTACTGCTACTACTACTACTACTGCTATCATTTCTACTGCTGCTACATCTACTACTGTTATTACTACTACTACTACTACTACTACTATTACAACAATTACTACTACTAATCTTACCACTATTACTACTATCCATTTTTTCTCATCGCTAGCAATACAGTATTGTTTCCATGTTCAAGATTAATTGAATATGTTAACAAATAAGCAAAAAAGTAAATAATTAAAGAAACAAACAAAAACAAAACAACAACAACAAACAAACAAACAAAAAAAAAAAAAAAAAAAAAAAAAGGAGGAAAAAGAAAAAATAACAACAGCATGAATCCGTGTGTATATAATACTTACTTACATGACGAGTGTTGAAGTACATTTAGATACTTGTCTACATATATGAAGTATCTTGGGGTATTATTTTTTTTTCTGTGTAACTATTACTGATCTGTTCCAGATATAAATGTATGTATAAAATTGTTAGGAAAATGTGAGTCAGGTACTTTAAATAAATAGAAATTGGCAAACACTGAGGCTTGTTTTGTTTTTACACTTTCCAAATCGTCAACCACGTGTCTTTGTATTCAATAGATATCAGTCAACATAATTTGTTGAGTACGAGACAAAGAAAGAAGGAACAGCAAATTAATATTAATAGTCTTCAATGAATACTCATTTAACAACGACTGAACCATTATTTGAACGAGGATACAAGAGAGGAAACCCGCTCAATTTCCTCGACTACTGATTTGGAATGAAAAGTCGATCACTGAGAAGAAAGCCTGCGCCTTAAAGAAATAGTTAAAACACGAAATGAATATTCTGTGTGGAATATAGTTCATTTTATTTATTTATTTAATGGTTTGTTTGTTTGTTTGTTTACTCAGTTACTTATTTATTTAGTTTATGCAATAGTAAAACTATATGTGATTAGATGTCCCAAATATTACGGTCGTATTATTTCCCGTTGAAAAGAAGACAATACTCTCAACAGTCCTTATAAACATTGTCTTCACGTCTTGTTTATCAGTGATCTGTTTATGTCCTGGGGACACGTGTACAATGTATTACCCTGCTTGTATCGCACACCCACCGCATGAGATAAATTGATTGAAACCGTTTGACTTCCGACACATGGGAAATAAAACTCGACACTGTCTCTGCATTCTCGGAAGTGAGTTGACGTTCTAGAGTTGTCTGCCCGTGTCATCTCGATTTCACACAGAACTGGTGATTCTTTTTTGTGAAAGAAAAGCACGAGATAAGCCGACAGAGGCATGTTTTTTTTTTTTTTGAAGCTGCATTGAGAGATTTGAAAATGAATGAATGACTGAATAAACAGATAAATAAATAAACAAACAAACAAAAAATAACACAAACACACACACACACACACACACACACACACACACACAAGCACAATCCCCAAAACTATCACAACAACAAACAAAACACTTCGTTAAGTTACGAAACACATTCGGGTACGCATACACATCATATACGTATAAATAAAATCACACACACGCCCGCACATACGTAAATGTACTCATAATCACAGATACACGACAAATGTATAATTGTTTCCATACGACATATAAATATTTAAAAATCCGAAGCACAAAACTGTGTGCAAACTTACAAGCCCACAAAAAGCAGTTAATATACCAAATAAATAAATAAATGATAAATTCGATATCTATAAATGTCAGCTACGATCGAGACAAAAATCAATTCAACCAATCACGTCATTCATCTGATTTATCCCGAAATAAAGAAATACGAAGATATTTGTCAACATTTCTCTTTTCGTTTCGTTTTCTCTTTTTTCTTCATACCATCTGTAATGCAGAAGATACTATTATAGCCTCATAAAGATCAATTTACCTCGGAGACGTGCGAGAATTGGGTAATTGAAAGGTTTGGCGGAATTAGACGTATAAAGATTTAATGCCATACTCCAAGGGAGATAAGCCATTCATTTGTAATGGAGTAGCTATAATACGGGCAAGAAGTACTAGTCACGCTAAATTCCGATAAGAAATAAATGCGCATTTTCCGTCTGTTTAGCTAGAAAGGATTAGCAAGTGAGTAAGTCGGCGAAATAGGATTTCACGAAAAGTATTTGATGTCTTACTATAGTCGTGAAGTTATTCGTTGACGTAAGGAACGAGAAAGGGTGGGAAAGCCTGTCTAGGGATTAAGGAAAAACTACTCAGTCTAGACTGTTCTAAACTTGTCTATCTTCCGCAAATATATTATTATTATTATTATTATTATTATTATTATTATTATTATTATTGTTGTTGTTGTTGTTGTTGTTGTTATTGTTATTATTATTAGTCTTACAGCATCCCCCTCCCCTCGAAAGTTGTGTTGCCTTGGAAGGCATGTTGTTAGTTCGGATGGTAAGTCTAATGGAGCGAGGCGTGGCGTTTTCATGTTGTAAGTTTGTAAATGAGGGTTAGCTGCCTTGTGCAGCATGACGTGGTTTTGGAGGATCTAATCTCTGTAGGTTAGGGTACTGCAAAGTCCTCAGAAAACGTGAAGGTCTGTTTTACCTTGCACATTGTGTTCATCGAAACTGTTGTGCAGTCTGTGTTGTGCAGTCGGTGTTGTGCAGTCGGTGTTGTGCAGTCTGTGTTGTGCAGTCGGTGTTGTGCAGTCTGTGTCGTGCAGTCGGTGTTGTGCAGTCTGTGTCGTGTAGTCTGTGTTGTGCAGTCTGTGTTGTGCAGTCGGTGTTGTGCAGTCAGTGTTGTGCAGTCTGTGTTGTGCAGTCGGTGTTGTGCAGTCGGTGTTGTGCAGTCGGTGTTGTGCAGTCTGTCGGCTGCTGGGATGGAGGTACTTGTTCTAAGTGGAGACAATCACGTGTGGTGTTAGTAACCCCGTTCCCTCTCAATTTCACAAAACGGCAGCATCGTGAACGTCATAGTCTATCGCAACCTGTGAATCTGGTAACTCGGTTTCAGTGTTTTGTATGGGGGACCGATGAGCTGTGGGGACCTTTGAGCCAACCCACAAACTTCTAACTGCAAAATGACATCTATCCACCATCAATGCATATGTGACCTTTACCCTCACTGTTTAGAGAGGTTCAGAGAAGTTAATCGACACACCAGTCAAAAAGTAGGTTTTTGACTACCCTGGACAGACTATCGTGCTGTATCTGGTATAGAAAGAATGCCTATAAACAAAGAAAGGAAAACAGAGGTCTCTTCTCAGCAGAGCTAATGAAGAGCACTGTTCACTACATTGATGAAATCACACAACCAAAAGATGACAATGGGGACTGTGAAGTCCAATGTCTCAGAAAATCTCTCAGGCACACTATGTCATGTGCATTTACTGAACCTGTCCAGGAAGAAATAAGTTCAGTTGAGGCAGATTTGATTTTGGACGTTCTTGCTAAACCTGATGTGCAAACTACCAAACGGCAGAAGGTACAATTCAGTGGCAATTTTGATCGGTTCAGTCTTGAATTAGATTCAGCAGTGGTTTAGGACTCTTGAAACTACACTGAAACCATGGAGATTGAGTCAATAGCACAATATGCCATAGACTAAGGTCAGTGTGTTGAAAATGTAATTCACTCCTTTGTTTATTACCGTATGTGCATCTGAGATGAAATTTGTAACGGGAATTAAAAAAAAAAGAAGATTTACATGTGTTTTGTTTCCCGCTAGTTTCACTGTTTGAGATCATGGTCCATATGACCCTAATGGGCGGTTCACTGGTCCCTTGCCCTGGGGCCCGAGGTGCCACGATGGACAACAACCTGCAGCAGGTGTACAAAACACGATCTGAGGGACCGTCCATCCAGGGCACTCATTATATCCGATATTTTAGAACGCGTTTTGAAAAAAAAAAAAAATGCCACAATAAAAAATAAATAAATAAAAATAGATAAATAAATAAATAAATAAAAACAGAATTAAGTAAATGCATATTATAAGGTTGTCTGTATGTAATGATATCGTCAGTTTTAAAGAGAAAAGTAACTCCATGTTTTCTTCTGTCGTCGATGTTCCATTTGAAATTATTCCCTTCCATGATTTCTCATCTAACCGACTTTTCGTCAAAAATATTCCGTACGAGTGTCGATTATATTAATATTGCTGTTTTTTTTTGGTTTTTTTCCTTTCAAAACTGGTTTAAAATTATGTAGACCGAACAACCAAAATCAATTTTAATATCAGTTTTCTTATGTAAATTTATGAAATTACTGATTATTTATTTTTTAATTTATTACAATACGAACATAAACAACTTTTATCAAATGATAAAGATTTATTAATCAACTCTAAATCGATGTATGTTCAACTAGACAAAATAAACAAATTATCGTTACAGCTATTGTATATAATGACAAAACAAAGCACTTTTCAGTTTATTATAAAATAACACGATAATACATTGTTAAAAATATTGCTTTGTTATAAAGCGGTCTAATTTTACTTTAAAACTTATTATTATTATTATTTTATTATTATTATTATTATTATTATTATTATTATTATTATTATTATTGTTTTTATTGTTATTTAGTTTTCGTTTCAGAACTGCTTTAACAAAATCTTTAACATACTTTTATTATTTTGTGAAATACGGGATACCTATGATTACTATTTAACCCAATTGTAATTCAGTTCTTTATGTAAGTATATTGTTTTCAGATCGCTAACACAGATTGACAAACACATACAGATAGAGATATACATGAAATACATAAATATATAAATGTGTACCCATATTATGTAAATACATACTTGCAAAATATAAACCAGTAAATATACTTAAAAATGACACGTTTAAATGGACACATCTTTTGAAAGCAGATGATAGTTTAACAAAAACAAAATGATAACAAACAAACAAACAAACAAACAAACACACACATATAAATAAATAAACAAACAAACAAATAAATAAACATACAAATAAATAAATAAATAAATAAATAAATAAATAAACTAATACAATCGATGTCTTCAGAGTGTTATATTTACTGTTACATGTATTTTAAGTTGTGAAACCTACAGTAACATTTATGATGTTACATAAATACACTATTGTACATTGCTGGGTTATTTTTGTTATTTTAAAATTGAATGATTTTTATTTTGTTTTTTTTTTTTTCTAAAAAAGTTAATGTTGAAATTATCTCTTGAAATTATATCTTATGAAAAAAAAGATAGTTTGACATTTTCAATTCTGAAAAGAAAAAATATTCAAAAACATTTTTTATTCCATTTCATTTCGACTACTCATCATAAAACGACACTAAAACTTCTAGAATAAAATTATTGACGTTTTTCATAACTTTATTTGAAAAATATTATATATATATTATTAAATATAACCAGTTTTTTAATTCATATTCACGTCAGAGAGATAATGTATAGACATCTGTCGGCAATTAAATTGTCTACAGAGCATACCGAGCAAAAAAGCTTAATAACTTACATTTATGTTCTCTTCATATGTGCTTCATGATACAATAAAATTCATGAACTCGAGTATAAATTCATCTGCGATTTCTTTTTTCTTTAGTTTTTTTTTAAAAGGTTTTAAATTATAAAATAATGGTTATAATGAAAAATAACTTCCTTTTATTCTTTACAAATAAAATATATGTAGTTGAAAAAAAATGTTTTATTAATTAAAATCTAAATACAAGCTGTTACTAATGCAGACACAACGTAAAGAATAAAAAAAAAAAAATGATATTAGAATATCTTAATATAATACTAAAATTAATGAATTTATATTATTAGCTAATTATGATTGTATATTTATTATATAAGTTATCACAGTTGTATTTTTGTATTTATCTATTTATAAATACATTTTTATTATTTTTATTTTTTAAATAAAGGGTTTTATGTAACGGGCTAACCATGATTAGATTATATATATTAATTGCATGTATTTTTAAAGTATTTTGTAATTATAAATGTTTCTGTAATTTCACGTGCAGTAGTTTGTTAAAATTAAATTTCATTATCAGTAATAAAAAAAAAAAAAATTAAATAAGATTTATATTGGAATTCAGATTAAGGGTTTTGTTACCTAAGAAACTGGAAAAAAAGGCCATGTAATCTCTGCTGTAAAAATAAAATCAAAGTTCGTAGGCCCTTGGCTGAGAAAACCAAAGTAGCAACAAAGAAATTGTTTTTCTTTCTCTGTCTGGTTTCACTTCTAGTGTTTTTCCGTTCGGGTGAGTATATTCTCTTATTATGTTTTATCTTGTAACCAGTCTTACAAATTATTGCTAATATAAAATATCGTTTATTTTATTTTCATAGAATTGCTCTCTCTCTCTCTCTGTTTCTCTCTCTCTATTTGTTTTTTCTCTCTCTATCTCTATTTTACTCTCTCTCTCTCTCTCTCTCTCTCTCTCTCTCTCTCTCTCTCTCTCTCTCTCTCTCTCTCTCTCTCTCTCTCTCTCTCTCTCTCTCTCTTTCTCACAGTTCCATCGTCTAGTACTAGTTCTATGATTATTACTATTACTCTGCTGAAGCCACTACTACTACTGCTCTATCACTAATGCTACCACCACTTCTGATGCGACTGCACTATAGTATTATTATTATTATTTTATTTGAAAACAGATGAGGGTTTCTGTTATGCTGATTGTTGTCATAAACCTGCCTTGAAGCATACAGGCAAACAAATCATTTCGTCTTTTGAGAAAGAAGAATTTAGCCTCGCCTCATAAAACATACACAAGTATTCCAGGGGAATTAACCCATAATTATATACATTTTTTTTTTTTTAAATTTCAGGTTTACTTCCCTTTTAGTTTCCTTCCATATGCAGTGACAGGTGAATAAAAAAAAAATCATTATTGTGGACACTGAATAGATCGAGTTGTATTTTCTGTATTTCAGTCTGTGGTGAATAAAACATGAATGAGTGGGAGTAAACGAAAGATTCCAAACAGAAAGAATGAGATGAAAGAATAATACGATTATTCATTTAGCTGTTACTGTTTTATTAAAATACGCTCGTAAAATTCAGCTAAATAAATATGACATATAATTGTGTTTTTTTTAAAATACATAAATATATAGATAAAGTTTAATAACAACAAACACACATACAAAATCAGATTCATATACATATTACATACTCACATAGAACATTCACACACACACACACACACACACACACACACAAAGACACACACACGGAACAAATAACATTCTATTTGTAACAAACATGCTTTACCATTCTAAAAATGTACATTTTAGTGAATGAGAAAAAAATGTATAAAACAATTCAACGATTCTCCTAATTTATTATATATATTTTGTATTATTATTACTGACTCATATATGATATTCAAATACAAAATTATTTAGCTTTGTTTCGATTACGTTTGAATAAAATAAATGTGTTCAGTCAACAGATAACATAAATAGTAGAGTCTGTTGCAGGTGAAATACACGGTAAAAAACCAACAGTAACAATATTTAATAATAAAAAGTATTAAAAATTAAAAATGATAAAACCCATATACATAAATAATTTTCACACGTGTACACACAGACATACAAAACATTCAGTAACTTTACTTACGTAGCTATATTTCAAAAAATTACATACGCACGTTCAAACATGCATACATGAAAAGACAAACATACGTACATACTATATTTACACACAGATATAAATATATTCTTAAATAAACATAATATCTATTAAAGTTTTAAAATAATGCTTCATATTTTTTAACTGGTTTTTCTTTTACTTTTGAGATAAAACATGAAACATTTAAAATCTCATAAAAATGTAAATCTTTGAATATTTTAATCTTCATTCAATTATAAAATTTAAATATTTAAAATTTTATTAAAGTGTAAAATTCTAAAGATTTGAAAATTTAATTAAATTTCATTTAAGTATTAAAAGAGTTATTAAAACATAAAGTATATGCACATGCACACATATATGTGAACATACACAAGCCTATAATAATGTAAACAAATGCACTGACATCAATGCCATGGATGAAAGACATGTTGCATGAGTAACAATGTTAATCATTTTGATGATGATTATAATACTGATAAGATCAGCTATAAGAAGTATAAAAATAACAGCGTTACATATCATCATGTTCATGATGATGACATATGATTTTGATTGTAAACAATAAAAATAATTTAAAAAAAAAAAACAAAGAAGAAAAAACTGAATTGAGAATCAGATCATATCCTGCTTAGAGGAAAGCTACAGTCAGCTATTTGTGCAAATCTCTCAGTCCGCTAGGTCCGCTAGCTCCGCTGCATTTCGACGTCGTGTTTTTTATAACTGCCGCTGACGTCGAGCGACGTGTCGACTGACTGCATCAGGTCGGAGTTGCCGACACGCTCTCCCGCACATCCTGGTGGGACGAGATCGGACACGTAACCAATCTGAAAGAAGAATAAAAGTTTCGGTTGTGGTTGTTGTTGTTGTTGTTGTTATAATTGTATGGATATTACTTGAAGTTCGTTTAATTATAATCTGAACATCTCCGTGGATAAATACACAGATGTAAAATATCTAGGAAAGAGACTTTTTTCTTAGACGTCTACTTACTGTTAAAGCAGCAGCGACAACACCGAGGATGGCTCCACTGAGGACGTCGCTCCAGTGATGTTTGTAGTCAGATATTCTAGACGCACAGACGTACAAAGCGACGAGTGCAGCACAGAACTGAAAAAAGCCTCGCATTAGACGCAGACTACGTCGTGGTAGTCGTAACTGAAGATAAATCTGTAAACGAAAGAAAACAAACAAATAAATAAATAAATCTAAATAACAAAATCAGTAATAACAATAACAGCATCAAGAAACATGACGATGATGATAATAATAAATACGACTACGACATTACAGTAATAAATATCTTGTAATATTTAAATCAATGTTTGCAAGGTGCATACTAAGAAATACTCATTTCATTGATACGACTAACACGTCGAGATATAATGATTATTATTGTACAACAGAGAGAGAGAGAGAGAGAGAGAGAGAGAGAGAGAGAGAGAGAGAGAGAGAGAGAGAGAGAGAGAGAGAGAGAGAGAGAGAGAGAGAGAGAGAGAGAGAGAGAGAGAGAGAGACGCAAAGGTTCTTTGCAAAAACAATAGTGTTAGGATATTTAATTAACTCATTCGTTGTTTTTTTTTCATTGTCAAAACGGAGTTACGAACTGAGCAAAATAAGCACGTGTTGCAAACAGATCAATATTTTGCAGTATGTGCTGCAGAGTAGTTAACTACAGTAGCACTGACTAGAAACAACCTGCCGGCTGTTATAATTTTAACTTCACGTTGTTAATGTAACTTGTCAATGAATGAAATAAAAGAAAAAACCGACAGTTAGCTTTAAATATATAGAGAGCTGAATTTTAAATAACATGTACAAACAGTCAGACTGTTTTAACATTTATATAAAATAATGATGAAGGTAATGATACATTAAAATTTAGAAATGCATAAGATACAAAAAAGAAAGAAAAAAAGAGTCAAACCAGTAAATAAATAAAAGAACAAAAAGATGGTTATCGTAAACATATTAATATATTGATATATACAGAGCGAGCAAGCGAGCGAGCGAGCGAGCGAGCGAGCGAGAGAGAGAGAGAGAGAGAGAGAGAGAGAGAGAGAGAGAGAGAGAGAGAGAGAGAGAGAGAGACGACAACAACAACAACAACAACAACAACAACAACAACAATAATAATAATAATAATAAAAAAGTGATATTGTTCAGTATCTAAGGCGATGCATTTCGTCTTGTAAAAACAAAAAGTACTTACTATAACATACGTCATGCAATACATCACAAAAGACGAGTGACCAGAAGGGAATGATTTCCTGTAAAGTTAATGTTTGTTATTATACAGATGTCTGAACACACGTCCACACTCACCCACCCACCACACATACACAAAAACCCCCCAAAAAACAACAGAAACAACATACACACACACATATAGACACACACAAACAGACACACCTGTATCCAAGTTCAAACGTATATGTATAAACACAACCATATACTCAATTTCTGACATACGTTTAAAAATATGAGTGAAAGTGTTTACGTTTTTAAGCGAGAGTGTATATGTTTACATGTGCTTTTGTACTTGCATGTTTGTGTTTGTCCATATTGGTATGAATGAATGTAAATATATATATATTTATTTATGTCTGTGTACGGAGTATTCACTATGTATGTATATGTTTGTATCTCAACAACAGTACGACGAACAACATAAATTCTCACCCTATCTTCCTTTTGACTTTCACTGTTAGTGTGTGCTATGCTTATTTAATATAAATAATAATAATAGTGATAATGCTGATGATGATGTTGATAATAACAACAAATAACATTTAAAAATAAAATAAGATAAAAACAAATACCGTGCATCATCTACTAAGTTAGATTCACGAGTTGCCAGGCATGAAAAGTCTGTCATGTATCCCACAGAACAGTTCAGAGTGTCAAAATTTGGTTTGCACACATCAAAGAAATGAGGTCGGAGTCTTCCTACTACTAACTTGAGAACTTCTGTTATCAACATGGTTAATACGGCACCGAATTCTGTAATAGCGACATTGACGCCGATAGCAACTGCACAAAATTTCACCGTGGCTGACGTAGACAATTTGTTGCCTTTGCACTGGAACCATGAATTTATTCCTTCTAAGAGAGTAATCTAGGAAATAATAATAATAATAATAATAATAATAATAATAATAATAATAACAATAACAGTAGCAATAATAATAATAACAATAACAACAACACTAATAATAATAAAAATCACAATAATAATAATAAGTAGATAGATAGACAGAAATAGATAGTGAATGTGCGCTATCACTCAGTTAAATAATGTGTATTTCTGTGTATGTATGATTATGTGTATGTGTATGTATGTGTACATATATGTACACACATATACATATCTATATATATAAAAAAATATATATATATATATATATATATATATATATTTATTTATTTATGTGTATGTATGTATGTATGTATGTATGTATGTGCACACATGCTGGTATATATATTTGCCATAAACAGTCAATATTAAGACACACCCATTTAATAAGACATCATTGATGTTATTGCTATAGTGATATTGATGTTGTTACTTTTCATACTCTGCTGAATTTTCTGTTTTATCTTCACTCATTTGGATTGATTCACTTACTGTAACAACAAGCGGTATTACACCAACAACGAATGCGACAGACATCTGGACAGTGTCGTCTTTGTAAGGGTACATCAGTGACTCGTCAGAACAGAAGAAACCTCGCTGAAATGGGCTTGGACTTATTACAAAGATGACGAGACAGGCAATGTTCACTGAAACACAAACATAAAATACAAGTACATTCATACACATATACATAGCTATAGATACGTACAGACATATTACCTATTTCAGACACATTACAAACATCTGTAAATAACAAGTTTTTATATATATATGTGTGTGTGTGTGTGTGTGTGTGTGTGTGTGTGTGTACGCACGTTACATTACATACAAGTTGTTGATGTGAGAGAAAACCCACTATGGCAGTGACTAGGGAACTGTTATTGACTAACAACAAGGTTATGTGTGTCGAGACACATAAAACAGCACAGAGAAGGATTGATCGTTTGACATACGACGTGTCAATCATCGCTTATCAGCTGAGCTGAACACTGATCTTTCTGACTCACTGAGGAGAGGAGTGTGTGCGTAAACAAACAGGGTTGGGTTACAGGTAGGAGGGATGGACTAATACGATGGAAATACATTATGTGATCAATTACCAAAGGTGATCACTGACAAAATATTTCAGAAAGTCAGAGGCGAACACAAATGTAACACCTTAATGCAAACAGGAAAAAAATTTCGCGCACAGAGCCTCGAAATCAAAATCACACATATCACCACACACATACACCACAGAGTAGGAAAGCGAAACCGATTTTCTTTATTGATCGAAAACAATTGTTTTACACATGGTTACAGAACACAACAGTACTGAAAATAAGCATTAAAACCTAGACATTACAAGCACACGAAAACGGATATTCACATGTATATATAATATAGATACATATTTAAGTAGGTCATGTTGATACGTAGGTGTAACATATTACTACAACAACAACGTTTACTAACCGATAACGATGAAAACAGCATCTATCCCAATTTTGATCATTTTCAGCTTCTTGGTGTTCATACTTTTAAAGGACAATGAAACAACGTCACAAACAAGTCGCCAGTCAACGACAGACGTTCGTGCGGCCAGTTTCTCCAAAAGAAACTCACCTGACGAGGTGTGACGAACGACGAGCTTAGCCTTATTTAAATAATCGCCGCACGAATATTTTACTGAAGTGAAAATGCCAGGCTATACAGCAATGTCATTGTCCACTTTAATAATTAAATCTGATACCGCTGACAATTTTATTTTTATTATTTTTTCTTTTTCTGAAATACTACCACTACTACTACTTCTACCACTAACAATAATAATAACAGTAATAATAATAATAATAATAATAATAATAATAATAATAATAATAATAATAATAATAATAATAATAATAATAATAATAATAATAATAATAATAACAACAACAACAACATCTGGGTTTTTTCGGATTTTATTCTTTCACTTTTTTCTTACACAGTTATTATGTAAGCGTTAGACCTGCATTATATCGATAACATTTATATGAATATTCATAAGTTAAAAAAAAAAGAAAAAAAAAAAGAGGAATATACTAATGTAAAATTGAGTAAATTTTCTGAAAGTTTTTAGTTTTTAGTTTTATTTTATTTCAAAGTCATTTTATATCAATAACATTTATATGAATATTCATAAGTTAAAAAAAAAAAAAAAAAAAAAAAAAGAGGAATATACTAATGTAAAATTGAGTAAATTTTCTGAAAGTTTTTAGTTTTTAGTTTTATTTTATTTCAAAGTCATTTTATATCAATAACATTTATATGAATATTCACAGGTTAAAAAAAAAAAGAAAAAAAAGAGGAAAATACTAATGTAAAATTGAGTAAATTTTCTGAAAGTTTTTAGTTTTTAGTTTTATTTTATTTCAAAGTCATTTTATATCAATAACATTTATATGAATATTCACAGGTTAAAAAAAAAAGAAAAAAAAGAGGAAAATACTAATGTAAAATTGAGTAAATTTTCTGAAAGTTTTTAGTTTTTAGTTTTATTTTATTTCAAAGTCATTTTATATCAATAACATTTATATGAATATTCACAGGTTAAAAAAAAAAAAAAAAAAAAAAAAAAAACCAACAGCAAAATACTAATGTAAAATTGAGTTTTTAGTTTTCTGGCCAGCATGCACAAACGCACACACGAACATACGGGTAACGACGTTAATGTCAACTGGAAAATGGAATGTATGCATACACAACTGTATTTTATTCATCTGGATCTGTAGAACACTGCCCGGTAAACATCTGATCGGTGATGTCAATCCACGAGGTCGACACCCACTTAGAGCCAATAAGTACAGGACACGCGAAATGCTTCATGCGATATATTACAGAACCATTCTTGTAATAATTGTACCATATCGCTGCTGATCTCTTCTCTGGAAATATCTTCAGTCCATAAGAAGGAAAAACAGTAGCACCACCGGCTTCCACGTCACTCAAATAAAACAGCCAAGTAGCAATTCTATTAGAATATTTATCATATGGGTTATCTGATCCCGTATCTAAGTGGGGCTGAAAATAGCCACCAATCCCATAGTTAGAAGCGTGCCACAGAACACATGGATCAACAACAAGGCCCGTAATCGCTGCAGTTCTTTGGTTAATTCTCATCAGAGCAAGGCTGTCAGAAGGAACATGTGCACTTTTACCAATTCGAAAATCAGCCTGACCAAAGACTTTCTTTCCCGTCGACATTATCATTGGAACAGCGAGTCTTTTGAATTCTGAAAGTTCTTGTTCACTAATCACATCGTGATAAAGAGAAATTTTAGGAGACAGGAGAAGTTCCTCTTCTTTTGCCGGCTGAAGAACTAGCAGTGGATGATTATTGTTGTTATAGTAACGACATCTCAAATGATGTGGATACTTTACTTGTAGTAGAAAATTATCAGGGCAAAATTTGTCAAACCTGAACCACCGCGCTATTCTGTCAAAATAATAATTGGAAGAAATTAAGATTAACAATTGCAGCAGAAACAACAACAACAACAACAAACAATAATAATAATAATAACAATGTACTAGTAGGAGAAGAAGAAGAAAAAGAAGAAGAAAGAAAGAAAGAAAGAAAGAAAGAAAGAAAAACAGGGACAAGAAGAAAGGACGGAATAAAGATTTAAAGAACCCAACTATAAACTGTCCTTACACAATCATTATCTTCATTAGTACTACTATTACTAAAACAAATACTACTATCATCATTAATCAGTTAACTAATTTATTTAATAATACTATTTTGTTCGTACTTTTATATACCTGTTTTTATCTCGTTTTATCTCTTTGTAAATGTCATCTGAATGACATTCACGTTTTAATTTGTCTTCATAAAACTTCTTTTTCTTCAAAGCTCTCTTCAGAGTCGGATCTAATTTTAACTGTTCTTTAGTCAGCTCTAGAGCCAGACCAAACCTCTTTTTGTTTTCACATGCTCGTACACAGTAATCTAAAATTACCACTCGAGATATGCTTTTATTTTCTTCGTCGTTTGCCAAATCAAGTGCAGTTTTCATCCACTGATATGAATGATAAAAACTGTGGACATCGAATGCAAGACTACCTAACTGAAAACAGTCTTCTGCTGACAAAGGTGGAACACGTTTTCCACTGATGTAACCCTTTGCTAAGTTTGTGCTGTTCAGTTCGTATGAATCTTGAATGAGGAAGATTGATCTGGCAGTACCCTTTAAATCTACAAGTGAAGGAAGATGTTCATGTAATGCAGCTAGCTCAGCAAGAAGAGTTTTCGATGCTCCGATTTCTTCGAGAACGACGGCAACATCTCGATTCCAATCCAAAGCGAAACGTTTAATGAACTGAAAAGCACCGTTTGGATTGGCTATGTAATACACAGGATCCGCTAACGCTTTCGAACTGTGTGCTTCCATTTCGTCTGCAATCCTTGACAACTTGTCCAGGTTTGTCTCTTTGTCACGTGCTCGAATGTAGTCTTTCATTAGTTGAGCCATGTCTTTTTCAGCGTGTAATGCACCATACAAATGTGACACTGATGTGTAAAATTCGGCATTTGTGGAACTGGTCACTAAAAATATAGTCAAGACATAGAAACAGCTATGCATATTTAAGAAAATGGAGGAATTAAATTCTACTATACAGTTATGTAAGTTATGTTTTACACATCACAGCGTTTATGAATAAAGTGAAAACTTTAACGATGTCATCACCGACAATAAATAATATTTAATACGTGAATGGTGCTGTCAGTATAAAAATAAATATTAAAACATTCACGTTAATGAAATATGAGCGACTTTTTTTATTTATATATGTAAAGTATGTTATAAACCTTGACTGAAATACAGAACAGAATACTTTAAAATGCAAAATGCATAATAACGATTGTAGAAAAATATATTTACAAAATATGTAACAATACCTATATTACTACTACTACCACCATCACCACACATAATAATAACAATAACAATAACAATAATAATAGTTGTTATTATTGTTGTTGTTGTTGTTGTTATTTTGATTATTATTATGTTAAAAAGATCTATTTCGACAAATTGTTAATTGTGTAAAACTTTAGACATAAGTAGTTTATATCTGATGGTATTAATTGAATGCAGATACTTTTAAATTATTATTATATAAGTTCATAAGAAGGAAAAACTGTAGCACCACCGGCTTCCACGTCACTCAAATAAAACAGCCATGTAGCTATTCTATAAGAATATTTATCATATGGGTTATCTGATCCCGTATCTAAGTGGGGCTGAAAATAGCCACCAATCCCATAGTTAGAAGCGTGCCACAGAACACATGGATCAACAACAAGGCCCGTAATCGCTGCAGTTCTTTGGTTAATTCTCATCAGAACAAGGCCGTCAGAAGGAACATGTGCACTTTTACCAATTCGAAAATCAGCCTGACAAAGACTTTCTTTCCCGTCGACATTATCATTGGAACAGCGAGTCTTTTGAATTCTGAAAGTTCTTGTTCACTAATCACATCGTGATAAAGAGAAATTTTAGGAGATAGGAGAAGTTCCTGTTCTTTTGCCGGCTGAAGAACTAGCAGTGGATGATTATTGTTGTTATTGTAACGGCATCTGAAATGATGTCGGTATTTTTAACTTGTTGTCGAAAATTATCAGGGCAAAATTTGCTAAATGTCGTTTTCCGGGCTATACTGACCAAATAATAACAACAACAGCAACAACAAATAATAATAATAATAATAATAATAATAATAATAATAATAATAGAAGAAGAATCGTATACAGTAATCTAAAATTACCACTCGAGATATGCTTTTATTTTCTTCGTCGTTTGCCAAATCAAGTGCAGTTTTCATCCACTGATATGAATGATAAAAATTGTGGACATCGAATGCAAGACTACCTAACTGAAAACAGTCTTCTGCTGACAAAGCTGGAACACGTTTTCCACTGATGTAACCCTTTGCTAAGTTTGTACTGTTTAGTTCGTATGAATCTTGAATGAGGAAGATTGATCTGGCAGTACCCTTTAAATCTACAAGTGAAGGAAGATGTTCATGTAATGCAGCTAGCTCAGCAAGAAGAGTTTGCGATGCTCCGATTTCTTCGAGAACGACGGCAACATCTCGATTCCAATCCAAAGCGAAACGTTTAATGAACTGAAAAGCACCGTTTGGATTGGCTATGTAATACATAGGATCCGCTAACGCTTTCGAACTGTGTGCTTCCATTTCGTCTGCAATCCTTGACAACTTGTCCAGGTTTGTCTCTTTGTCACGTGCACGAATGTAGTCTTTCATTAGTTGAACCAGATCTTTTTCAGCGTGTAATGCACCATACAAATGTGACCCTGATGTGTAAAATTCGTCATTTGTTGAACTGGCACTAAAAATAAAGTAAAGACATAGAAAACGCATCGCATACTTAAGAAATGAGAGGAATTAAATCTTATTGCACAATTATGGTGATTAGGTTTTACAAATCACAGCGAAAACTGTAACAATGAAACTGACAATAAACAATATTTCGTACATGTATGATGGCAGTAGTTAAAAAAAAAAAAAAAAAAAAAGAAAGACAGATCAAAGATAAAGACTGATGTTAAATATTGAACTATTGTTGGATTCCATTTCTATCTCTAAAATATATTGTGCTAAAGATTAATTTGTAGAATAATGCATTTCTGAAATAATAATAATAATAATAATAATAATAATAATAATAATAATAATAATAATAATAAAACAAATGAAGTATCTACCGCATTAGAAATGTCATTTACCATGACAACAACCGTCTATGAAATGTGCACACTACATTTTAAAATAATAGTCCATTTCTGTCATTCAAATTCTTAAATGACATTTTAGAATATTATCATTATAATTAATCTGACAACATGAATATGATATGCATACATGTCAAATATGCACATAATATGACACCTGTGTAGTTTTCAATTGATTTTAAATTGTTTATCTTAATCCTGCCTTATTTCGTTAAATATATTTAGCTTTCTGTCTTTTGGTCACAAATTTTATTCACAGATTATCGGCCACTCCTTGAAATTTGATCGAAGGGGCTGATGTTGGAAACTATCATGGGTTTCTTTTTATTATGGTTCATTTAATTAATCAGTTAATTTATTTATATTAATAGTAGAGACGAGTATGACATTTTGTTTAGAGCAATTTCTCACTATACTTTTTTCACACTTAGCTAACAGAACACTGAACCTGCATTACGTTTTCAGCACAGTGGAAACGATATTATCATTATCACGACAATACATTGGTGGAAGTAAAACAAGTAGTACTTAAATATCATAAATATAAAAACAAAGTGTTTTCATGAAGAAGGTAAACACCGACTCGTTAATTATCTAAGATAATATATTTTAACAATTTCCTACCGTCCCCAGAGAGGAAGCGGCCCAACGAAGCTGTTCTTTCCTCAGACCCATTTCACTGTTGTCCTTATGCTTTTTTTATATCATAAACACATGTCGAATATGCATATAAAGAACACATCTGTATGGTTTTCAGCTGATTAAAAACCATTTGATTTTAGTCCCGCATTATTTCGTTAAATATATTTTGCTTTCTCTGTGTTTTGGTCAGCTCTTTCACTCACAGATAATCGGCCAGTCCTCGATTTAGTTTATTTTAATAAGTCGTAAAATGTTCGTTCCGCCCCAGAGCGGAAGCAGTCTAACAACAGGGTTAGTTTGTTGTTTTTGTAACTGTGGTAAAGGGATTCTGGGTCTTTTGCATTTTCAGTATAAACTGTTTTAATACTAAACTAAATAAACAAGTTTATGTTCGTCTGGAGATGGCTTCATATTACAAATAAACAAAAAAATAATAATAGTGATGGACAAAACACTAAATTAATTCAATACACGATTCCTAATTCCTATGTGTATATGAGAGAGAGAGAGAGAGAGAGAGAGAGAGAGAGAGAGAGAGAGAGAGAGAGAGAGAGAGAGAGAGCTATACAATATTTACATTTTCTTTCAATAGCCGCGACTAGAAATAAATCTTATTTTACCACATGGATGATACACAGGTACACAACATTAACGTTAACTGGAAAGGCTGGAGAAGGAAATAAAACAATATTTTAGTTAATATGTTTTGATCATTTATTTATCTGGATCTGTGGAACATGGCCGGGCAAATATTTGTCATATTGGTCAATGTCCTTTTATCTACGTGGGGCTGAAAATAGCCACCAATCCCATAGTTAGAAGCGTGCCACAGAACACATGGATCAACAACAAGGCCCGTAATCGCTGCAGTTCTTTGGATATTTCTCATCAGAACAAGGCTGTCAGAAGGAACATGTGCACTTTTACCAATTCGAAAATCAGCCTGACCAAAGACTTTCTTTCCTATCGACATTTATCATTGGATTTTGAATTCTGAAATTTTTGTTCCGTAATCACATCGTGATAAAGAGAAATTTTAGTAAAAAAAATGAATTAACAAGTGCAGTAAGATGTATATGCTTTTTAAGTTTTTTGAACAATCAGTTTAATTTTGTATAACACCTAAACAAAATTAAAACTATTTTTAATAATATTTTAGAGTTTGATAAAATAAATAACGTGACAGCAGAAAAAAAAACATTTAATTTATTTTTATACTGGATATTATTATTAATTGAAAATAATAAGGGAGGTGATAATTGGTTTAGAGCATCATATAAACTCTCATACAGGTTTTCAAGATTCAGTAGTATCACAGCATTTCCAGTTTCCATGAACACTTTGATCCAATTAATGTTTCAGCAAATCTAAACATTAAATGATTAAAATTCTAGAACAATTTTTGAAAATACTGTTTTGTTTGTCTAATCAAGTTAATTTATTTGTAAGAAATCTATATTAATCAGCTCTAATTTTTATTAACCATATCTGATGTAATTAGACTGGTTTACTAACACAGAAACATGATTCAGTATAAAGATTCAAAGGATATAATTTTTTTTTTTTTTTACTGGATAAATTCCTTCAGTATATTTAAATACTAATCCAATTAAAATATTTTCTTCACATAAGACTAGTGATGTTATGTGAAGATAAGAGAAAATAGGTCATTTTAAAATAATTGTTTGTGGGATGAACACAAAAATACATTTACAAAAGAATGCTGACTTCTGTTATTTTAAATAATTTCAGTGTCTTTGTAGGAATGGAGGTAAATAAATCATAATGCAAGTTATTGAGGTCAATACAAACGAAATATCAAATTAATGTGAATGCGATCCCTTTGATTTTCCCAACAAAACTACTTTACTCAGTAGTTAAGTAGCAGATATTTCTGTATTAACATTTCTTATTATAGTTTCTAATCATTAATTACTTCATGGTGATTTCTAGAGAAAATAATTCTTAAGATAATCTTATAATGTTGTCATTCTCTCTCTCTCTCTTCTCATTAAGGATATCATGAAACAAATTAATATTACAACTGTAGTTCAAACAACTCTTCACTTCATCACCTTAGAAAGTATGTTTGAGCTAAAATTGAATAAACAAAACTTTTCATGCATGAAACATTACAAATATTAGTCTTAGATTTCAAAGATTTTACTTAGCTACAATGATAAAAAAAAAATTTCCAACTTAAGACAACAAAAGAGAAAACAGTTATCAATAACACTCATACAAAATAAATTCACCTGCCAGTCCCATCTCCAAAGAGAGATGCCTTTATCAGACCTGCTGTTGTATTGTCAGGGTCATCATCATGTTGCTGCAAAACATTTTACTGTACTGTAACATATTCAATTTGTATCTTTGTTAAATATAATAAAGGATCATCCTGAAGACCTTTGGTGAAAGAAACATTCTTGTACAAAATGAATCTCTTGCTTTTTGTAAGTCACAAATCATCAAATGACATGACAATGAATGAAATGCCATTTATTATATATACAATGTAATTATCATTGAGTTTGTAAAAGTATCAAAGAATGAAGGTATATTAATGTACTAAGTGAGTCAAACTGCAGTCTTCAGCATGATTATTGTAATGATGTTAAAGTATATTACCAGTGAATAAAAGTTTTAAGTGTTTCAAAGGAAAATACACACATATTTTTAGGTGATATATGCATTATCTAATTCATTTTGGAATTAATTATAATTCCTAAAAGTTTTAGTTATACACAGTGTCTGAAATTCAGACAGTTATTTTATATAAATTCCCTGATACTGTTTCATTTGTTACTATATCACTGGAATTAAGTTCTCCAATCCCATAGATTTCCTTTCAAATTTACTAAACATTTTATGAGATCTGCAATACATCATGTAGCTTGATGCCAAGTCCTGTGCTAATAATTTAACACAATGGATACTAAATATAAGAACTAATATAACAAGGGGGAGGAATGCATTCTTATTATCTTCTATGACATTATTTGCTTATTCAGATGTTTAAATTGTACCTTTTCAGATTTAGGAATGGAAGTAATCTTCTTCTGAAAAATTTCTACTCTATCCACAGTGTCCAGACCTCCAGCAAATAAATTTCAAAGAACTGCATGTTCTATCTGATGCTGACAAAGAGGTCGATGCTGATTTGCTGCAAATGCATACACCATCTTCACTAAGCTGAAATCATTAAGCAGACTGAACACCAGCCATAAAACACTTTTTAAAAAAAAATTAACAACCACATGGGTGAATTTAAAGGTTATTGTTAATTTCACCAGGAATCATCTGAGAAATGTGCTTAATTTGCAAATTTTCCATGTTAAAAATAGAACCTTGTCTGGAGATAAATTATCAAACATACAATAAAGTGTATGTATAACTGAATCATAAAATTTATAAAAATCATACTAGTAAATAAATGAAAAAAAAAGCAAGCAGTAAAACCCCTAAACAAAACAATAACAAAGTAAAATGGATGAAATTGATTAACAAATGCGTTTAAATATACATTTAATAGAACAGAACAGGATTTATACTTTGTGCAGTAAGAAATCTGTTACAGGCTAGTGTATGTTAACATAGTTGTAAATACTTTTTGACATACTAGTTATATGATGTTATATAAATGCCGTTTAATAATTGTGATAATATTTATTTTATAGATATAAGTATCAAGCAGCAAAATTTAAAAATATTAACTGTTCCTTAATAAAGAGTCATTGATTTGATCATTTCTTTTAATGACACCGAAATTTATTGTTGTTCTCTGAAATTTTTATTTTGAAATAAATTAATTCATCAAAACTTGCTGATTCATCAGTGGCTGACTCCGAGTCTATGAAAACTAATAAGATGATATAATCCTAATTTTACTTTCTGTTTTAGAAACAAAAACACAGAATAGAACTGCATGAGAATGTAATTTCAGGTTAGCTGTTTTAATGTGTATGTTATCAGTCTACCACATTTATTTGGTTAATTTGATAAAAATATTTTGACATTTATAAGATAAATGATAATTTGCTAATGTAATGTATTCCAGAAATAACATTGTGAAAGATTGAACACATGAAGGAAGATTATAAAAGGTTAATATCAGTTAAATTGTCTTGGAAAACATCCTGTTATTAATGCCCACACAAAAACACCACAAATATTAACATGATACATATATTTATTTACAGTCTTCATTGTTAACATTTTTCTATTTATTTAAACAACTATGTACAAGTAAAACATTCCAGAATATATGATTATTTACATCTACACCTTTTTTGGTCTGTGTCACCTAAACATCCAAAAAAATCTTTGATATAAAACAAGTGAATTTTGGAAAAGTGTAAAAGTGTAATCCTGTAATTAAACAAAGCTAAAAATTAGGCTCCAAAGTGTAAACAAAGTGCTTGTAGGTTCTTCCAAATACAATATAATGTGTGTACACGAAATGTAACTGGAAGTTTGTTAGTATTATATCATTTTTAAATTTCCCCCCATTATATTCAAACTGAGCCCCATGCACCACACATTGGGAATCACTTATCTACACAAATATCTCCCAAACTCTTTTATTTCTTGGATAAAACTTGGCTTGAGCTGACTAAAACTAATTAATAATCAAGGATTCCCCTGCAGACATACTGACAGCCCTCATGTTAAAGTATGTGGCTCATCAATGCCAACCTGGTGTACATGGTTGGCTGATTATACCCCTCCTGGCCTTTAAATTGGAGAGTGGATGTCATAGAATTCAAACTGCATAAATAATTTTTACTTCAATCATGTTGCACTTTTTATTTTTGCTGCCAACTTTTCAACTCCATAGCACTGTTTTAAAAGGGCTGGCACTTGGTAATTAAGTGAAGAAGGTAAAGGTCTACACAACAGCTCAGTCAGGCAAGGAACCAATGTTTTTTAATGGCATCATCTTTACAGACAAGTATGGTAAGGAATTGTTTATTCTTATTTTTATAGGGTGTAATGTGCAATTAACCTGTGTCAACTGCATAATGTATTATTATCAAGTCACCTGTATATCATAATTAAACAAATAACTTGTACGTTAACTTTTGTTTGTGTTTATTTCTCTGGTGGATAGACAGAACTGTTGATTTATATAGATTTCTGTCAATTTAGCTTTGATATTCCTTGTTAGGTGGCCATTAAAACAGCTTGTTATCCTAGACAGCCTTAACAAAACATCCAAGATGTTTAGTGGTGTAGGCCCCATGTCAGTGGGCAGGAGCCAAGGTTCCCAATCTGTAACTGCACTAATTAAAGCAGCCCCCTCAACAAAATTTATAGGTGGATGTAACTTGTCTTTAGCCCTGAATATTGATTTTAATCACCATAACCAGCCCCCTTGGCAATTCATAGCTGGGCTGAACAACTCCCCATCAGCCCCGAACATGGAGTGGTGAATCCTTTGGTAATAAACCTGTTCCCCTACAGTTCTGGGCCAGATGAACCTTTGCTCTGTAGCTGTCTTATGGGGATCCTGCCACCAGAGTAAGTCTATATCCACTCCATCCATCCACTTACCTCATGGAAACACCTTGCCTCCACTCATAAACGACACGTCCACTGCATTCCTTCCAGATTCAATGCATTTCCCTTGTATAACTGCTCCTCCCTCTGCAAGGCCCAGTGATTTCACTGCGCTGTTCACCCTTTTCCAGGCTGTGTTGGGTGTTTAGCTGCAACCACCGCATTCCCCGTTACCATACCCTCGATACCTTCCAGCTGCAACCTCCGCATTCCCCGTTACCATACCCTCGATACCTTCCAGCTGCAACCACCGCATTCCCCGTTACCATACCTCGATACCTTCCAGCTGCAACCACCGCGTTCCCCGTTACCATACCCTCGATACCTTCCAGCTGCAACCACCGCGTTCCCCGTTACCATACCCTCGATACCTTCCAGCTGCAACCACCGCGTTCCCCGTTACCATACCCTCGATACCTTCCAGCTGCAACCACCGCGTTCCCCGTTACATACCACCCTCGATACCTTCCAGCTGCAACCACCGCGTTCCCCGTTACCATACCCTCGATACCTTCCAGCTGCAACCACCGCGTTCCCCGTTACCATACCCTCGATACCTTCCAGCTGCAACCACCGCGTTCCCCGTTACCATACCCTCGATACCTTCCAGCTGAACACAGCCTCCACACAGCCTTGCCTGTTCCTGGATTCCTGTCCAGAGGACAATGGAAGATCCGATTATTCATACTTCCCTACAATCAGCACTTTAACTATTTAAATATGACATAAATAAATTAGATTTCTTGTCCTTCCCCACTGTTTATTTGTATTATCTGGTTCTGCCCTAGCTGCAGCTTCTTTTGCTGCTCCTATATTAATGTTACGTGATTTATAACCTTGACCTTTTACATTTATAAACTATAGTAAGTGTTTGAGAACAGTTAAACAAGTACCAGATTAATGACTTACCATTATAATGAGTAAGAAGCCTTACATTTTGATTGCAAATATTTATAGCAACCTCGCACTGGTCAGACGTTTTCGTTTGTAGACAACCTCTTTGATAATTCTTCAATTTTCATATTAGAAGTTTCAGCTGGTCGGGCTGTTTTTCTCTGGATTTAAACTTGAAAGTAAAATCTTGCACCCCAATTGCTCTGTTAGAATTGTCTGCTTGTGTTCTGGCTGAAATAACAAAATGCCTTGTAGGTGCCCCCTCCCCCTTAAATTTGTGCCAACTACTTTTCCCATTAATGTATAATTTTACAGTAGATGACAGGAAAGCAGCAAAATGGACTAAGTGGTCCAAATTGCAGTCTGAAGCTTTCCAGTTGTTTTTCAGCATTATGGTAAGTCCTCCATATCTGACATGCTATTGAATTATTTAGCAACCTGTCTGCCTGTTGTCCAAATGGCCATACTTGCAGTGGTATGTCAGTGGCATTCCATGCTGCTTCTGGCACCAACTTCTGAAACTTTCCTAACCAACAATGAGAAATTGCATCTGCTATTAAATTATGTCTGCCTGCAATTTATTTGGCCTTTATCAGAATATTCTGTTTTAAAGTTATTAAAACAAGTTTCCTCAATAATGGCATTACCATCAAACAGTGATGTTGACTACAAGCACTACTGCCTCACTGTCAGTGTGAAAGACTACTGTTCTGACCCTGCGCCTGTTTACCCAAATACTTAAAGCAACTAAGACAGGAACGCATTAGAGAAAGGTGATGTTTCTCAACAAAGCAGAACTGCAACTCAGGGCCTAAACATTTAGCCCCAGCTTCCTTTTTTTATTATTATTATTTTTTAAATTATCGCATTTATTTCATTTGCAATGGTAAGTTTGCATAATTTGTTTTCTGGTCGAGTCATTAAATTAATATTACGAACCATAAACAGATAAAAATCACTTACGAATAGTATTTTACATGTTTTTAATCAGCTGACTGCTTATATATGACAAAGTGAGAAACCATTTAATGGCTGGAAGATGAAAATAATCTTAAGACCATACAAACTGAAATATGTAATTATTACTTAATAATAATAGTAATATGCACACACTGATTAGTTATTTACTTTATTTATTTGAATTATCAGTAAGGAAAAAATTGCATGTGCACTGATTTTAATGCTATGTCACACATTCTACTCACATCTGCTTATCTTGGCAGACACCTGATTTGGATAGTCTGTACACAGAGAAACAGGTAAGGCGTCAACAGTAATAATACTAGTCTTTTATAAAATAATATTAATGTATCAATCTATTTTTGTCCTCTAGTAAATTTTATTTATTTGTTGTTCAGGTTTGTGTTGTTGTTATTATTATTTATTTGTTTTATTCTTTGTTTATTATTATTATTATTTAAAACAAATCAAATATCCCAATTAAGGCCTCACATAATTATTTCCCTATACAGTATAGTACCTTGACTTCCGAGTTTAATTCGTTCCGTGACCGAACTCGTAACTCAATTTGCTTGTATATCAAATCAATTTTTTCCATGTGAAATTAATTTGAAATACAATTAATCCGTTCCAGCCACACCCCCCCCCCGAAAAACACCGTATTTTTTGAAAAATGTATTTATAAATAACAAGAGAATGTAAAGAAATAAATTGGCTTTCTAAACTGTATTTATCTTGGAGATCTGACAAATTATTTTAACGCCTTTTGCTGGAGTTACAGCCATTATCGACTTCAGTATGGTACATATCGTAAAAGTACTACGCTCGTACTGACTAGCCTAGTTGACTATATCATTTATGGATAACATGCATACGCGGGAGGCTGGCCGGATGTTTTGTTGTTCGTTGCGCCAACTAGCGGCGATGGCTCGTAACTCGTTAAAACTCGTAGATCAAGGTACCACTGCATTAGCCGAAACAGCCACCTAAAAGGGAATATGAATACTAAATTGACAGCAATCTATATAAATCAATAAGTATCTATCCACTAGAGAAATAAACACAACACAAGTTAAGGTTCAGTTAATTGACATACAGGTGACTTGATAATAGTACATTGTACAGTCATAAAACATATGTTTAAGTAATTTTGATTAATGATACGAGTAAAGTCATATGGGGAACCAAGACAAAATTAGAATCTGCATGGATAACAGATTGAAACATTAAAATTTTAAGTATAATAAATATTGACACAGGTAAATAGCACATTACGCCATATCAAAATAATAGACAGCTGCTTACCATAGGATTAAGTTGACTACAGTTTAGGATTAAGTGGGTCCTTTTTCAGGTTTATTTATTTATTTATTTATTATTACTTAAAAAATAATAATAATAATAATAATAATAATAATAATAATAATAATAATTTTGTATCTCAAATTCAAAAAATTAATTATGCTTATCTTTTTAAATATTCCCCTTGGTTTTACTCGGTAATGTTGCTGTTTCTGTTGGTTCAGTATTGATCTGTAATACTTTCATAAGCAGTGGACTTGAAATTTAGAAATTTTACTACATGTGACAGCATTGTTTTGTAATTCCTAGGTTTGTACTCACTTTTTTAAAAGTGTACCTGTGCATCAATGAAATGATTACTTAAAAATATTCTCTGAAATTCTGTCATGCTATTGTTTCTTGTCTGGCAGCCAAACTGTGCTAATAAAACAGTATTATCTCAAATTCCACGAATGCCATCATTTTGCCCTTTTGGAGTTGTAACTATGACATCATGGCATACAGTGTACTTAACAAAAATAATAATAATAAAACAACACAAATTATAGAATAGTATTTCTGCAGTTTTCTAAAAAATCATGAAATGACAGGATATTTTATAGTTATTTTTTTACTTTGTCCTGTCTTTTTTTTTTTTTTTTTGGAGACAGAAAATGCACTGGCTAATGTACAAATCAGAGATGGTATTTCCTTTTTTCAATGCCAAATTCAAAAGAGAAGAAATGTTGAATAGAAGAGACCAAGTTAAATAATAATGAAAATTTCCTTTACCATAATAACATTCCATAGATTCTTAGCATTGGTCTTCTTCTACTACTTATATCCAAATTTCAATTTTATGGTGAACACACACACATATATATGTGTGTGTGTGTATGTGTGTGTGTGTGTGTGTTCACCATAAAATTGAAATTTGGATGCAGAAATAATTCTTTATAACTCAGAAGTTAATGACTGTGCATTACTTTCATAATTTATTCCCCCCACCTCATAGAGGAGGGAATATGTCAGATATCCAGGGAAAGCTATAATTTTAGTTTTGTTGGAACCTTAATCTCATATGAGAATATTTTAGGTTTGTCTGTTGACAGAAACAAATAGAATTGTTAATGATTAGAAGAGTGCTGTTGTGATGTGTGAGCTTTCCTCTAGTGGTCTTCTGATATGATTGTAACAATTTTGTGAATGACAGTAAAACCAGACCAGATTACACATTATTAGAACCAGGTTTCAGAACACATAGATCCCAGTGTTAAAACAAAACAAAAAAATTAGATGAAGAAAAAGGTAGATTCCGAACACTATTTTATTCTTTAATTTTTCATTATTTTTGCTCAGGCAGTAATCAGATCAGAGTATTATTATTTTTATTACATTCCTTTTACACCGTATGAATTGCAAATTTGTAGAAAACTTTAAACATAACATATAACATTAAATATTTCCTTGTACAGTTTCAGTATGATGCAATCTACTAGCAATGTTTCAGTTCATCTGCATAAAGCTAAAGTCAATAACAACCAGTATATACACAGAACTAAATATTTCCTTGTTCAGTTTCAGTTCAGTGTGAGTTCATAGTCTATCTATTTAGTAAAACTGTAGCCTTTGGCATCCAGTATCTATAAAACTAAATATTTTCTTGTGTGCTTTACACAAGAAGACATTGAAGTTTAATGAAGAAATTACACAAAATTCAGACAACAATGAGGAGAATGGTGAGATTATATTTTGTCTTCTTTATGTATCTGTGTTAGTTGATTAATTGTCACTTTCAGATCTGAAGATTAATTCATACATTTTTCTTGCCCATGTTTAGTTTTAATAATTTAATAATAATCATTTCTTATTCTTAAATTTTCTTTTCCTGTAAAAAAAAGTATTATATCTGCTGACTAGAAATCAGTTAAGACTGATATTTCATCCAAGGGCAACATCACTTATGTCCCTTGTAGTATTAAACTTTTTCACATTTAGAGTTCAAGGAAATTAGGAATGTTGACATATCTAGAAATAGTATACAATTGGAAGGGCTTCATAAAAACAAACTGTATGTAAAAAAAACCCATTGTTACACATTATTAGCTTTTTAATGATAAGTTTCTCATTTTCAGCTTTACTCATCTTAGATTGAATGACTAAACAGGAATATTTGGAATAAATTTACCTTTGGTACACAGAACAAAAATGTCAAGGACTGCTTTATACATCTGTTCAGTACCCTGCATAAAATATATCAGTGGTGAATGGTGAAGGTTGTAGTGCCAGTGGATTTTCTGACTCAAAATAAAAGATAGGACAAAGTAAAAAAATAACTATAAAATATCCCGTCATTTCATGGTTTTTTAGAAAACTGCAGAAATACTATTCTATAATTTGTGTTGTTTTATTACTATTATTTTTTTTATAAATATAATAATAGTAAAAAAACTTTGTCAGTCTTTTGCTTTTAATGGTAGAATGGCTATATGCAAAAAATGGTTACTGTATGCACCATCCGGATAACAAATGGGATAATTTATTTTGACCTACCATTTGTTTCAAAGGATCAACCCTGCTAATTTTAGTTTTCCATGATCTCCACTGAAAATGTCACAAATGTTAATTAAAAATATTTTTATGAAAATATAAATATTTCTTGAATAATTTATAAATAATTATTAAGCAGTTCAAAGTAAATCCATGTATCTAAGTTATTGTTGAGTGACATATCAGAATGTTAACCCCGTGACTGATAGTCTGTCAGTTATTAAATTTAAAAAACAAAACAACAACAGACAAACAAAAGTGATATTGTTCTAAAGACAGCTAAAGGGAATGATCTATTTTCACTGACATCATTAATTTCATAACTGATCTGGATTACAGAATGAATTTACTTATTAGTAATTATATTTTTGTCTCTAATCTAGAACAAACCCTGGAACAGGCATTTAGTTCATAGTTCCAGTTACATGTCATCACTGTTCTCAGACTTCTACTACATAATAACAAGATGTCTAATTTTATCCATCAAAATGAAACCACAATACATTCTGACGCAGTTAAAATATAACTTTGTGTTCATCTAAAGCTAAAATATAACTTTGTGTTCATCTAAAGCTAAAATATAACTTTGTGTTCATCTAAAGCAAAAATATAACTTTGTGTTCATCTAAAGCTAAAATATAACTTTGTGTTCATCAAAAATATAACTTTGTGTTCATCTAAAGTAAAAATATAACTTTGTGTTCATCTAAAGCAAAAATATAACTTTGTGTTCATCTAAAGTTAAAATATAACTTTGTGTTCATCTAAAGTTAAAATATAACTTTGTGTTCATCTAAAGCTAAAATATAACTTTGTGTTCATCTAAATTAACGATTTGGTTAATTCAAAATGCTGATTTTATAAGAAATAAAGAAAATTATTAATGTGCCCAATACATTATTAAATGTTCTGATATTTTAATTTGCAAAGATTGTATTTGATTTTTATTTTCATGATTATAGACTGCAAAGGTGTCAACACAGTGTTACTCTGGTTACTGCAAAAGACATATCTAAGAAAATAGCAACAACAAGAAGCCTTATTTCTCTGTTGTTTGATATAAAGAATTACATAATTGCAGGTTTAGTAATATTAGATAAGTCTGTGCACATTATAAAACAGAGATCATGAAAAACCACTGGAAAAATACAGAAGAAATAAAATTATAAAGCTTTTTAAAGAAAAACCAGGAATTATAATTTAATGCAGAATTATTTATTAAAGATTAATAAAGATATACTTTACATGAATTTACACAACGGTATACATTAAATTCAGAACAGCAAGCACTTTAATGTCTGTAATTTTATATATTGCTAAAAGTGTCCATTATCCAGAGAGAAAGTATAAGAACATTTTTCTAATTAAATCTGGCTTTGATAATTGGACTGAGAACTGTTTAAATATTATTATAATTACAAAACTGAAAGATACGTTTATTTTGGGTTGATCATGAAAAATTTAGAAAATTGATCATGATATATTCGAATAGCTTTGCCCACATTTTCAATTTTGTTTTCTTTCCTTGTTGGTTTATCTATATTATTTAGACATGATGCGCAGACCCAAAGTTCATCACTGAATAAAATATAAATGTGAAATGCAAATAATTAATTTTAAATCCAAATCCAACTAGTGTAAATTAAACTTACATTTTTACGATATTTCTTTTATTATTTAGTTCAGAGAATGAAGCAGGAAATGTCAACATTCTTGTGTTGAAAGTTCTGATTTACAGTTAAATAATCAAGGACAAAACTCAAAAATGGATGATTCCATGGAGGCCACAAAACCAGCAGAAGAAAGTGAACAAATACCTATGGTAAAATATATCTCTTTGTAGTTATTAATTTAGAGCAGAATATATAAAATACACAGACTGGATGTTAGATAAATCAGAATATGTAAAATACACTGCCTGCAGTTTAGATAAATCAGAATATGAAAAAAGACACAGTCCAGTGTTTAGATAAATCAGAATGTGTGAAATACACAGTCCAATGTTTAGATAATTCAGAATGTGTAAAATACACGATCCAATGTTTAGATAAATCAGAATGTGTGAAATACACAGTCCAATGTTTAGATAAATCAGAATGTGTGAAAAAGGCTAGAGTTGAGGTAAGTTAACTAGAAATCTAATGTAGTTAAATTAAAGATTAACATTGATAAGTTAGAATTGTGAAGCTGACGATGTAGTATTTAGATAAATTAGATTTTAAAAAGTAATAATAATAATAATAAAAATAGAATAAGTCAAGTAAGTAATAAGTTATAAAGTAATCAAAAATAGTTACAAAAAATAAATAAATAAAAGGACTAAATAAAAGAAACCCCTGTGTATATTTTAGCCCTGAATTAAACAAAGCACTAAATTTTCTGTTTAGTGATTTTTTAGTTATTTTTTTTGTGAATTTTATGGAAGCCAGGTTACTTTCAAATTAGGAATTGTACCTGCATAAGGTAAAATGAAAATATTTATTTCGTTTTCTTTTTTGCTTTTACAGAATGTTCAGAGAGAGAGACAAGAAAAGATGTCAGACAAATCAACAAAGTTTGTAAAAGTCTACAAATATTATTCATTCTCTTAATCATTTTTTTTAAAACTCCTTTTTCGTGGACTTGTACATAACTTTTTTGTTTTCTGTGTTTTTGCACTTAACATTTTTTGTTTTCTTTCGATCTTATTTACTCTTATTCCTTTGTGTGTACTTCTTTTTGTTTTCTGTGCAATTGTATTTAACTCTGTTTTCTGTATACTTGTATTTAACTCTGTTTTGTATTCTTGTATTTAACTCTGTCTTTTGTGTATTTGTATTTAACTCTGTTTTCTGTATACTTGTATTTAACTCTGTTTTGTATTCTTGTATTTAACTCTGTCTTTTTGTGTATTTGTATTTAACTCTGTTTTCTGTGTACTTGTATTTAACACTGTTTTGTATACTTGTATTTAACTCTATGTTTTTTGTGTATATGTATTTAACTCTTTGTTTTTGTATACTTATATTTAACTCTTTGTTTTTTGTGTATATATATTTAACACTTTGTTTTCTGTATACTTATATTTAACTCTTTGTTTTCTGTATATTTATATATTTGGACTTAACTCATTATTTTAATTTATTATTTGTTTTGTTGGACTTCACTTTATTTTCTGTACATAGTACTTAATGTTTTTGTTTTTCTTGTATTCAGCTCTTTTGTGTTTCTGTGTAACTGTATTTAAATATTTTAGTTTTATGTCTGTTTCAACTTAATTTTTTTTATTTTATATATCCTGTACTAATTTTCTTTGTGTTTGTTGTGAACTGTTTCATTTACCATTTATGCTGATTTTTGCTGGCATCACTATGGTAGAACACAGCATTTATTGTAAATGTCTTAATACGTTAAAACTCGCATACAAAAAACAAGAACCAATACTGTAATAGAAAAATTTATGATATATGGAATGTTAAGTGTTCAGTATTCTTAAGAACAATTCTGTGAAACAAGAAGCCTCAAGGCAAATATTTTTTTTGTTTTGCACAAAAGAATCCTCTGGTCTTTTTAAAAAATAATTGTGAAGATTCTGATTGCGCACTTTGAATACAACATCTGTATTTATTATACTAAGAAAGAGATTTTTCTCTGCAATAAATATTATTTTCTATGTATTTGTATTTAAAAAATAGTTTATTTCTGTGTTTTAGAACTTTTTCTGATGGCATTGATGTGACTTTCCATGTTTTAATTCCAAACAATACTGACTATGATCCGACAAAAGATGAAATTTTCATCATCAGTGACGAATTGAAAACAGATGAATCGAAGATGACACAGAAAATGTAAATAGTTTAGATTTTGTTTCTTTATAAAATCAAAAACAGTCTTTAAAGAATAATTATAATTTATTAAAATGAATCAATAAACCAATAAATAAACAAATAAAAACACATTTTCAACCATTTTGAAACTTTAGAATAATACATTTTTGTAAAGTTTAATTTTTTGAGATTATTTAATAAAATATTATTATATAGTATTTTCCTAAAATTCCCAACAGATCAATATTACACTGATATTTATCTTTTAATTTGCATTTATTTATTTATTTATTTATTTTTACTTATTTATTTATTTAATTCTTTTTTCTTTTTCACAAATAATAAACATGGTGGTATCTGTCTTGTGCCTAAAATTAATGTTGTTTGGATGGACTCAAAAACTGATCACATCTTGATATAACACAATATTACACATCAGCATGAATATGATGGTCTTTTTCAACATGAATTAATCAGTAAAAAAATTGTGACACACAAATACATATAAATACCAAGAGGCAATAAAACAGGCATTTCAAATGAATACATAATCTTGTTAAATGTTTAATTATCTACAATTATCCTCTGTAGACCACTAACATAAATATACAGAATGAAATCAATTTTTAATGAACATAAAAACATGCATTCATAATACCCTATATGGAATAAGTTGCTACTGTCTTAAAATATCTGCTTATTCTGCAGAGATCAGAATGCCAAGATTGAACCTGAGCAGGATAAAGCTGATATCTTAAGTCAGTAAACAATTAGTTTTATCCTGCAGTCTTATATAATACAAAAACTAAATGAAATTAACAGTTTTAATTTTCAATTAACCAATCTCTAGACTAAAAGATTCATGCATTTTGATTTCATTGTCACCTACAAAAACTAAATAAATAACAGCAATTTATTTTTAAAATGAAAACCATTTTTAAATGGTCTTTTAATAGATAAACCAGCAGTTAAGCACAAAAGAAGTAATTTTGAACAATATCTACATGGAAATAACAAGTAATTTATCAAAGTAAAAATAGTTCCATTCCAAAATGTTTTATTTTCCTTCACTTTTTGTACTAACTGCAAGTCACACTACAAACACACACATGGCCGAAACTAACTTTACTATAAATATAAATTACTCTAGTTTGAAAAACAAAAGTAAGAATTGCACGTAGTAAAAAATATAGCAAAGATCAAGATGTTAGTGTAATAAACAATAAAAATTACAACTATACAATATATAATAATAATGTCAGAGTTGTACAAAGTTACATGGGGTACAAAAATCAGTTCAACTTCATGGACAACATATTATGTACTTTGTCAAATTAATAGCCCTTGCTTCTGTACACAGAAAAACTCTCTGATACATAGAAGATATTAGTAGACTGGTGACATCATGTAGCCAATCTCTTTGGAGGGCCTGAATTAGTACTTGTTAATTGGCTGGAGGGTGAGGATATTGTCAAAGGTGATCCATTACATCCTACAGGTGTTTGTTTCCATGCAGGCCTTGACAACACATTGATTTTGTTCCAAGGAAGTTTTGTACAGTTTTGGCTGTATAGGGTCTGTATAGGGTCTGACATTGTGATGCTAGTGAACAGCACTATACATTTGCTGTTGGAGAAATGGAAGGACAGCCAAAGGCAGATTGTCACTGACATAAAGCTGACCTATGATGTTTCTGTTAATGATGATCAGTGGTGTCCTCTCCTGCTGATAGATGCCTTCCCCTTTGCCATGACACTTCTTCCACCAAATGGCACGAGATACTGAATACAACAGCCCTCCATTCATTTTTCAATTCAGTGGTAAACAAAATAAAATAAAAAGAACTGGTTTCCATCAGCTCTGAACAAACAGAACTGGCTTTCATCAGCAAAGACTGCCAGTTATGAAGATGCCAACTCAGTGCTAATTTCAGTCTGATTTTCCACTGTCAAATAGTATCCTTAAATTCTATTAAAAACTACCCTAAAATAATATCAATTTGCTGTTTTAAAGTCTTTCTACAATGGTAATATAAAAATATGTTTATATGTATATTGTACAAACCTTTATCATTACTACTAGCAATTATGAAATATATAAATTTATTTGCATACATTTTATGTTAATGTGGATTAACATTTTTATCATTAAGAACATATTTATGCTCCAACTGAAAATATTTCATTCTAATTTTTATTTACTTTATTTTAGGAATAATGAAGATTACCGTGAATATTGTTTGTTAATAAATATTCCAAAACGCAGCTGTTTAAAAGGTTTTCAGTACAAATATGGAATTTTGAAAAATGGTACCTCGACTCCAGAACATGTACATTTTATTAAAAGCAAATCAAAAGAAGATCAAAAACGAAAATTCAAAATACCAATCACTTATGAAAAATCTTCTTCAGGTATTTGTTCACTATATTTTTATTTTATACTTTAATCTGATGATATAATGTTTTAATAATCACATTGATTTTCAGATTAGTTAATAATTAAAAATACTGAAAACAATGTATTTTTATGTCTGAGCCTGATCCTCCCACATCACTACATTTCAGTTTATTAAAGACAAAATTTGTTAATACATTAAGATGAAACATTGATTTATGAAAAAAAAAATAATAATAATCCGTTTGTGCAAACAGTTAACTTTATTTTAATTAACTAATAATGATATAACTTGGCTTGTGGTTTTTGATTTGAGAAATATATTTTTCAGAAGTTTGGCATCAGTATGATGGATTTTTATACCTGCCTGACAAAACATGGTCAGTTAAAAATTGGTGGAATGGCATCGAAGAAAAACTGAAAAATGACATTAAGAAAGCAGCAAACCACTTTTTACCTTCTGCTGAAGACATAACTGAGTCTGTGAAGGATAATGTTAGCACTCACAGTGTTGATGATGTTTTACAAAAGATATCTGCTGTCATGAACTGTTTAAAAATTCAGATTCATGATAATAAAACATACACAAAGGTAAATATTTTATAGATTTAGCACATAATTGTGACTAGTAGAGAGATAAATGTCTCATTTCTGATAAACAAATTAAATACAGTAATTTGTTTATTTTCACCTTTTCAGTGCTTTGATGGCATGTTGGAGGAACTTTTTGACACATTGTCAGAGTATGTTGAACAAGCAGAAAAAGATAAAATACAGGATCAAACCTTGTCTCTGGCTGTATTTGTTCTCCTTATGACAAAAAAGAATGATGTTGACATTTCAAAATATGATTACAAAATGGATTTGTTATTCAAAGGATTATTACTTGACGTGGATTCTGATAAAAGATTATGCCCCAACTATGAACTGATGAAAAGACATTTTCCACAAAAAGAAACTCAAGAGTAAGTTAAATAATGAATTTACTTTTTATAATTATTATTATTATTCTTCAACTATAATGGTTTTATATCTCAATTAGGTTTTAGACTTTTCAGTTTCACCTGTTAAGAAAGCAGTGACTAAAAGTTTAATGGTAAATGTTGAATATATAATCTATAGTATTTGAAAAAAAAAAAATTCATTTTTAGGGTGATTTTATATATGTTGAAAATAGCCTATCTAAGTTGTATTTGTTTAGATTCTTTTTTTCTTTTTAATAAAAGCTTTGTTAATAATCTATCTTTCTTCTAGAATAAAACTACCTGCAATGGACAAATTGAAATTTTAAATTTTGGAGAGATTTTTTATTATTATTTTTTTATTTATTAAAAATAGTCTGTTATAGGTTTATGTACTTTTTTTTAACAAAATATAATAAGCTCAAAAGTATTTGAAGTGGATTATAAAATTAAAACATTTTCATAAAAAAATCTTTTAAATAACTTCTCATTAATAAAACATTCCATTAACTAATAAAGAAAGAAACTAGATATTTATTATTACTGAGTTTCATTCATAAATATTTATTAAGCATTATTTTGATGTACATAAACAGAATAACTATTATATATATATATATAATGTTTTCACTATTTTATTAACAAGTTTAATGACAAATATTCTTTAAAATGAGAGATGTATAAAATAAATTTTTCAGGACAATATTGAAAGCTTTGCAAGAAGTTATTGAAACATATTTAAAGAATAAACAAAACAATCCATCTTGGGTTTTCTCTTTGCCACTGATTCATTTTCTGTGTTGTGATTCTGAACCTTTCAAAACACTGGAAGAGTCGAACCATCGTTGTAGTCAGTGGTGGGGTGTTTCTTGGATTGGAGAGATTCTAAAGAAACAAAAGCAGAAACCATGGACAGTGTATGTTCAAGACAGCCTTCATTAAATCTAAAACTTAATATTTTGTCAAAAATATAGCATGATTTATTTTTTTATAGTTGATGAATCTAGATATCTGTAATGTGTTTTTGTGTTTTTTCAAATTACATTAACATAAATATTTAACACAGTAATCTCAGCAGAAAGATTTTTTATCACAACTCCTTTTCTTTTTTACATGTTATGTTAAATCTGTTTAATGTTTTTGACATAATTTAATCTATAAAAAGTAGAATACATTAGCAGTGCCATATTTTCATATTTAGTTATGTTATATACTCAAACAGCTCTGTTCAATTTGACAGCCCTGTAAATAAAATTGTGGATGATTTGCACCTTCTGTTTGAAGTTGATCATCTACTGCCAAGAAGCATCATGGCATTGATTCAGCCAAAAGAAATTGAACATTTTGAATCAATTCAGTTGATTCCACCATATGTGGTTGCAGCATGGCTGTTCTACCACTGTTGTGCTTTGAAGTCATCCTTAGATTCCAGAACTGTAATTATTATTGTTTTAAATATCCATCTGTATCACTTTAAAATAATATTCTAATAATTCAGATATATAGGCAGTTCTTATCTCAATTTAAATGTTACAGCCACCACAACAGTAGTTTTTGCTCATTTCTGACATCTTGGAATCATCCCTGATACAGATTGTTTTGGACTTTTATTGAATCTTGTTTAATGTGGCAAAGGCAGGTAAAATAAAAAAATTATAAATATTATAATCAAAATAGAAATTATCAATGCAGATCTTAAAAATTATTCAAACATATTAATAATTTAATACTTACAAAAATAATCCTAGCAATTCTGTTTTCAGAAGCTTGAACACATGTTACTGAAAAATTGTGAACAGTTCTCCACAATGGAAAAAGAAATTTCATCTTGCAGTGAAAGGTAAAATATAACCCATAAAAGAAGGTGTATCATATATTAGAAATAAAGTATTCAACTGTGGCTTTGGAAAGTAGATTAATTGTTTTTTTTTAATTATTGAAATGTTATCTGTAATGACAAATTATCTTCTTTGTTTTAATTTTGTAGAATAAGCTTGTTACATAAAATAAATAAACCCTACTGTATGATACGAAGAGGTACAAATATATATGTAAATGTCCTTTGTAATTTTGATATTTTTTATGGTTTTTCTGTCATCCTTCACTTTCAGAAGTAAACTAAAGATTGCAGCAGAGCAGCTGAGCATATCAAAGAAAATTGTCAGAGATTTCATTGACAGTTTCGGTGAAGACGAGCAGTTACTTTCGTCAGTTATTTCTCTCTCTTTGACTGTCAGCAGCTGTCTGGCTACTGTACACCAGCTTCTCAGTGAGGCTACAACTTCATCTGAAAACAACGAACTGCAGTCGCTACTTGACTACCTCATTGACGTTACACTCAGGTGGCTGCTGACACATACTTCATTTAAAGAAAACTTGGATAATGCATTCAGGGTAAAACATCAACAGATTTTTAAAAGAAATAATTTCAGTTACTTTATATATTAACATTACAGGAAGTTTAATATATTAACTTTTTAAAATTAATTTAAAAATTTTTGTGACAGTTTTAAGCATCTATATGACTTGGTAATTTCAAAACCATACAAGATCTGAATTTTCACTAAAAAAAGTACTTTTTGTTACTGAAAAAGTGCCATCATATTAAAAAATGTAATTTATGCTTTCACTTTTTTAGTTAGAAATATTTTGTTTCTTTAAGGTTTTGGATGACATAATAAATTTAAACATACAAGCAAATGATGTTAAACAATACTGGCAAAAGAAACTTGTGGAAGGTTTTGCAAGTGAAATGTCTTTAGTAAGTTAATTTATCACTGTTAAATAATATGTCCTATTGCAATTTTTTATAAACTGCTTTTAATTTTATATAACTGAATAACATAGCATCCAACATAGGCTTTAATTAATTGTTAATCTACATAAAAGACAGAAACAAACACTTAGACCAGAACTGCTAATATGGCACAAATAAATGATGCAAAGTTATTAATGTCCCATAATGTACAGATAAATGTTATATCATTCTTCAATATTAGAAGATAGTTCAGTTATATTAAGGTTACAGGTGACTCACTTATCATCAGACATAATTAAAGAGTTTCTTTATTTGATGAGTGGGTCATTGGATCTGGTACAGATTAGTTCTTCATCAGCCACATTGGAATTGAAGTGTCAAAAGATGATCTTTGCTGGCAGATTACAGGATTTCAGTGCAAAATGAACCATCTTCCAGATCATCAGTGCAGCAGGTGTTAAATGTTAAAACTGAGGTTTTAGTAGATCAGCATCTGCTGATCACAGCCTGCAACTGTGATGTAATCTAGATATGTAAATATGACCATGAGTGCTTCCTCATGAACCAGTCTCTCCATGGTTCTCTGAAAATGGCCATGTTATTTATAAGACCAAATGATATTTGGAAGCATTGGTATAGTTTCTCATTTGCCTGAAATCCTATGAACATCCTATTAGATTTTTGTTTTGGAACTGGATAATATTCACTTTTGAGATCAAATGTTGGTAACACTCTGCAGTGTGCTAGATTGTTGACTACCTCATCAATTCTAGGTAGAGGATATGCATCAAACTTTGTATGCTGGTTTATGGTCTGTGAATAATCCATTCAAATTCATTTCTTGTGTTGTTGTAAAGGATCTTTAACAACCACCTCTTGTGCACCAAGATCATGTACTGGGCTCAGTAATATTCTCTGCAGGAAGATGAATGATTTCTTGTTCTGTAAAGCTCTTGTCATCCTTGCTGAAATGTTATCACTTTGTTGCAGCAGTTTTACATCCAAAAACAGGATTTGCAAACAATGATGGTTCACTCAGTGAAGCTACTGAAAGTGCCAATACTAATTTTACCTTTGGCATTAGTGCCATCAATTTCAGTGATAACACACTTCTGGAGGTGTAGTCCAAGAATAAGCTCACTGAAAAGATACTAAAGAATATGATTTTGAATGGATGTATACACATGTCCTTTTATATTTATCGTTATGGTCATAGATATATCTTGAGATGAAGGAGAGACTTTAAGCTTCAGGGTTTTGGCATCTTGTCAGAGTCAGTTGAAGCAGTTAGAGTATGCCTACCAACAGAGACACATAAAGAAGCTGAGTCAGAACTGAGGACAAGCAGCAGTAATTGAACAGAATGTTGGTAGGAATATTACAGCTAAAGTACTGTTACTATGTCATTGTTTGAAATGACCTTTAATGCCACATTTATTATAACACATCTCAAGCTGAGCTTACCCTCATGTTATGAGATGATCTTTCCTGTTGTCTATATTAGGGTAAGAGAAATTCTGTAGATGAAAGCATCTCAAATTTTTCATCCTTTTGTTATTACTCTGCAGTGAGAGATTTGAGGTGATAATCTCTATCAAGCTTTCTTGATTCCTTTAGGAATTGACTCAGAGTTCTAATCTCATTGCAAACAAATGACATGTGCATATTTCAATCAGTGGCTTAATACACAATGTTTTGATAGCAGTATTCATAAGCATTATGATTCACTTAATTAATCAGAGTTTGAACTTGTTAGGGGCATGATCACAACATTCATTGATGAAATTTGTGAATGTCCAATGCCAGTGTTTTCATTCTTTTGCAGCAGGGGATAATTTTGGGTTTAAGTTGAGGTGAACAGGTTTTAAGAGAGTGTTTGTGATAAACAGTTAATTCAGTTGTAGTATCTAGTGTAGGCTTAAGCTTTAAATAACCATAAGCTTGCCTAACAGAATGAAACATACATTTACTGCTTAGATTAGAAATTTATACTACTACCACTTTATTTAAAATACATTTTTTAGTATTATATTTTAAGACATTTCTAGAATATAAATTTGGTCAAACTATATTTTTGCCTAGTATGATGATGTGGTCCTATTAGATGTTGGTATATTATGTGACTTTACTTAACTTTTACTGAAGTATTCTAAAATAAATAAATTGTTAAGTAAATATAAACTGCAGATGTTTTTACTTATTTTTCAGCTTGAAACAAACATCACTGATGTTTTGAAAAAAGGTTTGGACACCTGCAGGTCAGAGCATCTGAAAAATGCACTTTTGTCATCAACGTTACAGTCATTTGAAAAAGAAATGATGGTAAATTATTACAGGATGTGATAGATGTGGTGTGAGATAGCAGTGAAGTAGTCAAGACATAAAACTAGTCTAGTGGACAGAAATCAGTTTGATATAAATTTCTAAACTGCAGAAACAATCCTGGTTACTAAAAGCATTTGGTTCAGTGTTTCATGTTTTTCAACTTTTATATGGTATTTACATTTGTGTGTTGAAACCACTCTTTATAATATTTTGTTATGTTGTTGTTATCTACCTTACTATCACTCATTTGTAACATCTTGTGTTTTAAATTATTCATACACTATAAAATGGTTGTAATGTTTTGGTTTGTTAATATTGCTAAAAAGAACAAACAAAAAAATAAATAATTAATAATAATAATAATAATAATAATAATAATCATGATAATGATAATAGTAATACTGATAATGATTATAATAATAATAGGAACAATAATGATAATAATAATAATGTTAATAATGATTATGATGATGATGACAGTGTAAGTGGTTTTTGTTTTTTTACAGACTGGCTCCATTACTGTTCCAAAATCAGAAGAGTTTGGTTGGCTCATGTCAAAAATGTTGGAAAATAATTGGCCAACAGGAGGAAGTGATGAAGAAATGTTGCATTTTGTTATCACATTTAAGCCACTGATTCAGTATTTTGAATGTTTTTGTAAGACTTTATGTATCTTTGTTCTACATACATTAAAGCAAAACAGGACATTTATTAAGTACAGGTTGACATTCAAAAATCCAGCAAACTCTGGATCTGAGGAGTGCCAGATTTTTTATGGTGGTTATGTATGCTGTATATATTTAACAGAAAATTACTACCTGTATACAGCAGCAAATAAATGATTTAATGAGAAGGAATGAGCATATTATTTATGCATCACAAGGACAGTGATGAATATTTAGAAATGTATTAGAAGAATACTCTTTTAACTTTTAAATTACAATGTGTCTTGGAAATCAGTTTGCCAATGTCCTGAAATAATAATTCTGTTTCTTTTAGATGGTGAAGAAAGTAACAACCTGCTTACTGAAACATCCATTCAGTTACTGTGTGAAGCTTCTAATATTATAAGTAAGATGGTGAGCAACATTCTCAAAGGAACCATTATTATTGGTAGTCTCAAAAACATTTTATCTGAAAAAAATAATATTATTAAGCTCATAAAAGCAACAGAAGCCCACTATACTGAGGAGTCAGCAAAGAAAACAGATGTGGCATATTTGGAGAAAGTTCTTGAAGCTAGAGGAAATGAACTAAAAGCACATAATGAGAATTTGAAACAGATAAAAAAACTGATATTATTCTGCAAGCATCTGAAAGCAGGTAATAACATTTATGATATAATAAAAATATTTTTAGTCAGAACAGGCTTACATTATCTGTTGTCAATGAAATAAATATTATCATTTATTATCATATTAATCTGAAAACAAATTCTAGATGGAATCAGCAGGAATCCAATGAAGCCGATGTTAGTGAATTAGCCGCTGTTTTCACTGAAATAATCTGTATTCAAGTCAGTTTATCTACAGTTGTTCATACTTAAATAGTTTTATTTATTTATTTATTTTCTTTGTGGCTGTCACATATCACCATCCAGTAGTAATGTTACCAGTATATATTAGTTTGTTCTGAGTTATTTTATTATGTAATTTGTTTTAAAATTTAATACTAAAACATGTCTTTCAAATTTTAATTACATTAATCTGTAAGTTAATGTATACATCAACCACTCTGAAATAAAATTGTGGTCTTAGTGTTTAGTTAATTAAGATGAATGCATTATAAGCAGTTGAAAAATTGTTTGGAACGTAACCTGAGCAACAACTGCAAGGTCACAATGTAGTCCAAGTCATTTATTATTAAATCATATTAAATCATATTAAATTCAAAAGCGCTCAGTCTGAGAATATTCTGGTCATGAGTCATTTTGCTTTTACCATATATGAATGTGTCATCTGCAATGCCACTCAATCCACTGAACTTTCCAAATACTGTGTCTGTCTTTTCTTGGAAGACATCACCACTGATGGTGTAGTGTGTGTAACTTGGTTATTCACTCTTGTTACGCTGACCCGCGTCCAGTTGGGCTGGTAGTCTATACTGTGCAGGTCTGAACTGTACTTGTCTCTAGTTCTCACAATTAATGCACTTCACATACTATATTTAACCAGTGTTGATATGGCATGCAATACAGACATTTTTTTACTTGATGTGTTATGACCAACATAAAAACACTGGCCTGAATCATTGTGTTTTTAAAGGTCAGATGCAGTCTTACATGAAATTTTAACACACTGCTGTTTGCATGATGTTTAATATTAATTCATTTTACAGGACTGAGATCAAACATACATATTTGTAGATTTATAAACACCCAATACACTAAGTAATAATTAATTTTTTTTAAATCATTTTAATTTATTATTATTATTATTATCATCATCATTATTATTATTACTACTACTATTATTATCATCAACATCATCATCATGATGATCATCATTATTATCATCATCATCATCATCATTATTATTATTATCATCATTATTATAATAATTATTATTATTTTGCAGATAACGGAAGAAAGTATTACATTAATTCTTCATATTTATTGTTTAATTATAATTAAAGCATTGGTACTGAAGTCCATAAAAGTTGATTGCCTGTTCTGATATAATTACTGTTTTCATAAATGATCATAGTGTTTTGGATAAAAAAATTTTTTTTAAAAATCTATAGACAGATGAAATACATTAGCATTGAAAGAATGATGAATATCATCCAGAATATTTAACCAGTTTAGCTTTCATCAAAATGCTTATAGTGTTAAAAAAATAAAATAAGTATTTTAGCACTAGTTTATGACATTTTTTTGGAAAACCTGATTTAAGAGGCCTACTTGTAATAAAATGTAGCACTGTTACAGTATTATTCACACTAGTTTGCAGCCCTTTGTTTATAGGGTCAAGAAACACTAGTTTACAAGTCTCAGTGAAAATTGTAAATTTACAGATTAGCTATAATTAAACTTGATAGGTGTGCAATGACTCTTGACTTTTGATTATGAAGAAATTAACAGAGAAAACAAAACAGGTGTTGTTTAAGAATAAATAATTCGGATGTAATTACAGATGAAACAAAACCAATTTGAAGAAAATGATTACCTTTTTATTATTAAAATAACATTTTAACAGCATTTTGTTTAAAAATTAAAAAAATATATAAATAAGAGACCAAATCAGGTGCAGTATAAAATATAACTCAGTTTTTATGAAACAAGCTAACAGTAGTTATATAGGTTCTAATAATTCAAAAGCTGAACATGTTATTCACTTTATGAAAATAATAAAAAATATTAAATTGTTTTGTAGAGGATATAGAAAAAATATCAACAGAAGTTAACAAAGTTACTCAGGATATAGATAAGCAGTTACTTGAAAACATTTGTTCACCAAAAAACTTTGAAAGCCAACAGGAATTTGACTTCATCAATTACAAGCCTTCTCTTAATACATTCAGTGTTCCTGAGCCACTTCTTATAATTGTTCCTGAATTGGAAAAGCTGATGCAAAGTGAACTGTTTAATCAGATGTGGCAACAGGCAGGAAATGAAGAAACAACACAAAACATTGTGACAATATGGAAAGAGGTTAAAGAAAAATGGAACACTCTGACTATGGATATAAGAGATGGTACAATTACTTTTAAGAATATTCTGAAGCATGTTTCCATTTTTAATGAGAATTACGATCATATCAGACAGGAGTTCACTTTTATGAATGATGATGGTTCTAGTGAGTGGGTGGATGAAAGAATACAGCAACTGAAAATATTCTGTCTTGTGGAGAAAAGTGGTAAAGCTGCCCATGAACTACTCCAGATCAAGGAATTATTTCATTTAAATGGAGACTTTGAACCAATCAAGGAAATACAGTCTCTTGTATGTAATGATTTTGATTTAAGTTATTGTCATTTGTGTATAAATTACCAGAAATAAATATATAAATGTATGTGTGCATTAAGCATGAAATCAAAAATATTTAAAATGATAAAGCTGTATTTATATAAAATTATTTACTTAGGGAATCCCTCTCAAGATTTAATCTTTTTGATAAAAATATATAAATTTATTTCTAATTTCTCATAATCACAACCTTTAAATTTCATTATTTGACATTTTGAATTTGGGTTCTCTAATCTATTAATACTACACTTTTTAACTACATTGAAATTGATCTAGAATTGAAAATTAAGTAATTGTATTTAATACTAAATGTTTTTTTGTTTTTTTTAAATTCAGTGCACAAATGCAGATGTAGCAATGAAAAATATGGATGAGTCTTTTCTCAGTACCTGCAAATTACTGGGAGAAATAAACAATGAAGAGATTGAAAGCTTGGTAGCTTTTCAAAAAAGTAAACTTCTTGTTGATTGGCTCAGAGAATCCATGAAAGGTTTGTCACTGACTGTTTGAATATGTTCATGTTTCATTTTATTAGTAATTGAAGAATGACTTCAGTGTTTTTTAACAAATGTGAAAAGTGTAATATTATATGCATATCAGAAGCATTAAAAGTGTAAAACAAATATTTAGTCAAAGAAAGTTGCTATTTAGAAATTACAAAATTTATGTTTTAGAAAACAATTTAAAATTTAAAATTCATTAATACTGTCTGTATTAAAAATGTTATTATGTAATACATTTTTAAAAGTATTTATGGATTTATTTTTTATATTTTAATTGGTATAATTTTGTTATAATTAAAACATTTGTTGATTTATTTTAATTTATTTTTTATTTGTTAATTTTTACAATTTTATTAACAACTCTTATATTCAGTAAACCAGATTTTGTTATAGGTATGTACAGAAATATGAATTCCTTTATTGATCATTCCTTTTAAAACAGATGGTTTGAAAGAACTAAAAGTATTTGTGGACTTGGCATACATTTCTGCTGGAGAGGGAGACATAGAGCTTCAAAAGGTTAACTGTCTTCAGACTGCTGCTACAGGTTATGCACCTCTGATATTTGACTGTGATCATTCATGTGACTTCAGTAAGCTTTTGCACAACTGTAAATTAGTTTGGAGAGAACTAAAGACTAACCCCAAACTGTCAACAATGTTGGTATGTATTTCATATTTAAATTTATATTTTTGCTTATTTGGATTTTAATTTAATAGCAATGATAATTTATGTACAAGATTAGATACAAACTATTTTGCTTTTCCTAAATAAATTAAGATGATTAGTAAAACAGATCTCCTAATATAATAACATATTCATTTGTGACAAGATATTACAATGAAGTCTGAGTGTGTTGTAAACACTTTAAACACATCAAATACTTGTAGACTCATAAACTTAAAGTATTTTCAGTATTTATGTGTATATCTGTACTGTTATGTTAATTTGAAGAAACAAAAAAAATCAAAAGATTTCTTGAAAAATATGTTGTCCCAAAATACAGGTAAGACAGCACCAGATAGTGACTGTTCTTAATTGTGAAATGATTAAAGGATCTATATTCTTTATCTGAATGAGTGTTAAATTACATTTGTTCATGATAGTATTGTTGAAACATGAAAATATATTTTCTGTTAGTGCTAGATATGTTGGAACAGATTACTAGATAGATAATAATAGTATTTGGAAAAACTAAATCTGTTTTAAATTGTGAGAAAACTTATTTCAATTAGACAAAATTGTCAATGCTGATTCTCTGATTTTAATGGAGCACATTCAACATTCAATTCAGTTAATTTTATGCATACTGTATTATTAAATTCCTTTTCTTGAATTAATTAAGTTCTCCTGTATCATCATTATAATCATCAGTGTGCTATTCAAGTGTCCCATTGTTGGGTGAAAGCCTCAGCATGTGGTTTACACTAAACCTGACAGGTGGATCTTTTCCTGTATTCATCTAGTTTATCCCTTTTCCTCTAGATTGTTTTCATTCATATGGTTTCCAAGTAATGATGTGCAATGTCTATCATTTATCTGATGTGACCTTTGTTTTTACTTCTGTCATTATTATGATAAAGAAAAAGCAAGCTTTGATATTTTATTAGTAGAAGTATTACTTTGGGATTTGTATTGCAGATATTCTACAGCTAATTCATGTGTGCAAACTGATTTAGCTGACCTTTTTGCCATATATGCATGTTGAAGAGAAAAACATCAGCCACTGGTTATTCAAATCTTTATTATTAATAAAAAATAGTATAAGTTTAAATTGGTCTCATGTCTATCCAAAAAAAAAGATAAAAATTCTAACAGTATAAATAAAGATACATAAAAAACCTAATTATTTTTTGTAAAACAAAATGGTGGACAGATCCAAAAATTATTTTGAATTTTTTTCTGTCAGAGGGAGAGAGAATGCATCTGTATTGTTTATGATTATAGCTTTAGTTTGGTATAATAAGAATGGATTATGAAACAGCTGACATTTAAGTTTCAATCCAAATAGCTTAGATCATTCATCTTGTGCAGCAAAGTGACAAGTGTGAACCAAGAATACTAAGTAATTCAAATGAGTAACATTAAAGATTAATAATGTAAAGGTAAACTGTAATAATATGTCATTGGATCTGATGAATATATCACATATCTTTATTTGTAATTCAAATAAATCTCTCTCTCACTCTCCACACACACACACACACACACACACACATACAGATATACACACACAAACAAACACACACACACACACACACACAAACACATATACATATATATTTTCTTTTCTTTAGCAAGACACAGAGCAGCATTTGGATTGGTTAAAAGAAGTGAGCCAGATTCATGTGTCAGTGTCTTCATTATCACAAGTTAAAATAATCAACTCCAGAGGTGTATATCGCATTGGAAACTTTACCACAGAAAAAGATTTACCACTTCTGGTATATGTTTATATTGTTATTTATTTATGTTGTTTATATATATATATATAGGTTGAGGACTCCAAAATCTAGAAAACTCAAATTTTTTGCAAGAAGTCAAAATGGGCATATTTTACAGCTTTCAGATAGTTTAGCATATATAAACTTTATTTCATGCATAAAATTATTACAAATATTATTTTAGAAATCGTACAGATCATCTGTATAAATTGTGTATGAAATATAAATGGAATTTGTGGTTTGATTTTAAAGCCTTTTCTTGGGTTAGCTCCTTACATTAAAAAATCTGAACAACTCTGAAATCCACTTTTAGTCCCGAACATTTCAGATGAGGAATTCTCAACCTGAATTAAAAATGACAGAATTAATTGGATCACATGCATTTATTGTGATAATTGATATTTTTATTAAACAAATAATAACTTTTATAAATCCTTGTTTTTATAAATCCTAATAGCAACTAAAATAATTTTGGTGGCAGTAATTTGAACAAAATAGAGATGTAAGTTTGAAAATGTAAATAGTGTGGGCAGTACAGATGTAGATTATCTGCCCAGTTTTTTCAGATCAGCACACCTGTGTACAAAGTATTTGAATGAGACGGGAAGAGGGAAAAATATTTGTGCAGAAATTGAGTATGACAAAAATTATAATTTAGCAAATATTCATGTTACACATAATTGTTCTGATTTTTTATTATTATTATTATTATTATTATTAAAATGTATTTTATTAATCATATTTGAGTTATCATTGATGGGAATGTCTGTATGACATTATACATTTGAATAAGAGACCAAGTGGCACTAAATTATCATCTATGCTTTCTTTTTGTTGTCAATTAACTAGGAAACTTGCGTCAAGTGTTTTTTACAGTATAGAACCAATTACATGTGCTATGCTGCCCAATATATTTTACATTCTTTAGTGATATAAAGAAATAGTTTAATATATTCTGCATGCTTCCTAGTTATGTTTAGTTGGGGGGGGGTTATGGGGTGCTTGTTGTTGTTTTAACTGTAGGGGTTTGCTGTTCAGACTTGATTCATAATGAAGTATAGTTTAGAAATATCTGGGCACAGACATTGTTGCATACACTGTAGACGAGTTAGGTCTAAAGGAACACTTTCAGTATGAAAGTATTAAATTTTATTTACAATAGTTTTCAAATGATATCCAGAACATGGTTATTTGTACTATATAACTTATATTTGTTCCTGCAACATAAAGATAGCACATAATCACTGATGTTTAAAATAGATTACCATACATAACAAGCTTTGTTGTCATGTAAAAGCAGAAATACTAATAACATTTTATTTTTGAATAATTGAAATTGCTTTCAGGACTTGAATCATGTGATAAATGCTGCTGTGGCACCAGATGATACCAAAAGAGAAGCCACTGATTCTAGGAAGTACTCGCATGATGAGCTCATTGATCTTCAGAGCCGGCTTATGTTGGTGGCAGGAAGATCTGAAATGGGAAAAAAAAATGTTGAGAGGTTTATGATGGTGAGAATATGAGAAAAAAATTAAATTATAAAGTTGTACTACAATGCTTTAAATTTATTTTGTCAGTTGCTAAAAAGTTAATAATTTTGGCTGATAAAATTAAAAGCATATTATTAAATATAGCTCTTTTTCATTTGATTTGTTTACATATTTTTATTAATTTCCTCACTGGAATCAAAATATTCTGTTTAGTGAAAATAAACCTTATGTTGTTATTTATGCTATTAATATTCACTTATCCTACAGATGTTAGGCACAGACATAAGCTAAATATTTTAAGTTCTCTGCCTTTGTTTTGGGATATATTTCAGATTCTTGATAGTCTAGTCCGACTAGCCAAGACATACATCAAGCTGGTTTCTGATGGTTGTGTTCTTTTCAACTGCTGGAAAGCATCTTTTTTTTGTGATGATTCCCGTGAAGCCTGTGTCATTTTAGATTTTGGGGTAGATGCCCAATCAGTAAAAGGAAATCACAAAAATGTTCCACTGGAAGACTTTGTAAATGTTTTGGCAAACATATTTGATGATTGCCATGTGGATTGGTTGCAGTATTTAAGTGAGAAACATAATGAGTATTTAGAGCTGAATTTCTTCACTATTAATCAGCTAGTGTTTCTTCAGAAAGAGTTGATCAAACTAGAAAGAAATGAAAAACCATCAAACTTAATATATCCACTTCTCTCACTGATAAAACCTGATTGTTCCATGGCTGATATACAAGAAGCCATGCTAAAAGCAAAAGAGGAAATATTCCATATAGAACCAAGAAAAGATTCAGATCATAAAAATACTGACAATACAGAGGAAAATAAAACACAAGAGCAAACGTTTATAGAAGAACTAATGGAGGCAGGATATTCTGAGTTGTTGGCAAATGCTGCATATAAGCACTTAGGAAATGTTGATGTTGATGACGGTTAGTTAACATTGCTAATAATTAACACATTTCATCAGCTGTGTTCAAGATAAGTGTAGGTGTATCAATTACATATATTTTGTTTCAAATGTCTGGAACCAAAAGTATTTTTCCTTATATAAAAAATAAAATTATTTTTTTGTAAATTAAATGTTTATAATGGCAAGGCCTATTTGAATTTTTTTTATGCCAGTTAGTTCTACCTTATTTGTATTTATGCCATTTACATTTTTGCTGTTATATATATTTGTTTTTATAATTTTCAATAGATACTGCACTAATGCCACAGCTAGTCAAAAAATTAAATAGTAATTAACATACCATTCATTTTGGGCTACAGCAGAAGAAAAAACCCCACTGAAGACAACAAATGTGGGAGTGGTTGAAATGTTTAACTTGCTGCAAACATTTCAATCAGAAACAGACAATTTTTTTTTTAAATGTTACTAGTAAATATAAAAAATAATTTCAATCCCAAAGGTTGCAGTGCCAGATGAACAAAAAAACAAAAATAATATCAGATTATTTTGTGCAAAGATGTTGATAAATAGAAAATAGAAAAAACACATTTCTGAAATGACTTACGATGTTGTAAAATAGTCTTTAAATGTATTATTGTTAACTATTTAGATAAGAGTTGAGTGATGGTAAAATTATCAAAATGGACATAATTACAAAAACACAAAAATATATATATATATTAATGAAAAAAGTTTAGCATAAAACAACTGTATTTCAGAAATTTATACATCTGTGCAACTATGTGATAAACAACATACATAGAGAAACAATAGTGAGGACTCTCCAAATGTCATTTAATAACAAACCCTGGAACAGTGCATATATATATTTTCATAAAAGACAAATGCCCTAGATAGAATATTGTTAACCAGAATAGTTAATCCAAAGAAATAGTGTTTTAAAATAAAAATTAATTTCAATTTTAGCAATTATCTGGTGTTTAGAACATGAAGGAGATGTTGAATTCCAGACACCTTCCCCAGAAACGTACTTATTTGCTTCTAGTGATTCTACATTAATACAGAAACTTCCAGATAATTTAAGGTATTATTACAACAAAGTAATTAGGAATATCAGTTCAGGTTCTGTTCTTAATAAACTGTTTCTTTTGGATAGATAAATAATAGATGTAGTTTTATGGGCTCTATATATGAAAAACAATTATTAATAATTTCAGTTTAAATCAGGATTATATTATTTATATAGGAAAGAACAGCAATTAGACATTTGGTCAAAGAAAAAATTTCACTTCAAAAATAATTTCCTTTCAGTCCAAATTTTAATAAATTTATTGATTCCATTTATTTAATATAGCAATTTATTTGTTTATAATAATGCATTAAGTCTTGATAATTTGGTATTATTCCAATGACTGTATACTGACTAGTATATTAAAGAGTATGCAAATAAATACTTAAAAAGAAATAATGAAATATAAATATTAGTATTGGTAAATTTCACTGTTTTTCATGTGAAATGTATTTGTTATGATATTACAGGGTCTGATATTTCCTATTACATGATTGCTGTTGTGTAAATATGGATGTGAGATTATGCTTTGTTTTCTTCTCTTTCTCTCTTTTTTCTCTTAATTTTTTCTTTTTTATTAAACATGCAATCATCATCATAATGAACGAGGCTTTTAGTTGTCATAAAACTGATTCACAGAAAACTAACTATTTGGACAGTGGTTGAAGTCACTACAGTCAGCTGTGACTATGTTTTATGGAGCAATCCCAGAATTGTTAATTACAGAAATTAAATGTAGGATTCCAGGGATTTTTCTCAATATATGAATAATACAATTTATTTATTAACTTTTAAATTAAAGATTCAGTATAGATAAGGGTCTTGCAAAAAGTAAATAGAAATAATTTCTTCCAAATTAATAGTTACACTTTTGGAAGGATTGATAAAGAGTTTTGAAAGGTTTCTAGATAATCTGAAGATTTATTTATTTATTTATTGTTTTGTTTCAGAAAAGATACATCAATACAAGCTTTCAAGGAAAATATTATCAACGTCTGGAAAACTTTTCTTGAATCTGTTTCCTCCAGTGTAGCTGATTATTTGAGTATTGAACATCTGGCTGTTATTCTAAAGAAATTGGCCATGTCATGTTAGTGGGTTTATTTTTTAAGAAAAGTACAAAAAGCCAAAATATTAACTGTATAAACAATTTGTAATTACTTATGAAATAAATAATAAAGACATGCATGAATACTGCACTCCTGTTTCAAAAATATATGATTCTGGACAATTATTTAACTTATCTGTTATAGAAATTAGTTTTACGCATTGACATTTTTACAAAAATGCTAATTCTTTTAATGCTAACACACAGGAATTCTGATAAACAATCTTTCATTAGTTCATATAAATAATTTTAAATTACTCTTTATACCTTGCTGTGCACATAATTAATTAGTCCAAAATATTTTATTTGGTATTTGTGTCACCATCAGATATTTAACTGACAGATTGGCCAGTGCTACTGAACAATATTTAATTGTTTGGTACAAATGTGTCCTGCCATAGTGATTAACCAAGATTTCTCTGTGAAGAGAGTTTTGGATTGATGTTACTTATGAAGTTGTATAGATAGTAAGCATTCCTGTTATTATACCAGATCTCAACCATCTTCAAAATCTGGCAGTATATCACTTTTAATTTCATTATCAGTTACTTTGAAACAAACAGATAAAAAATTCCAGATATTTAAATGTTAAAATTTATGTATGTAACTGAAATAGATAAATATTTTTTGTTATTTATTTATTTTTGTTTTGATATTTGTTTATTTATTTATTTATTTTTGTTTTGTTTTGTTTTGTTTTAAAGGTGAACAGAATCTTAAGAGGAAACTTCCTGTTCAGCTGAAGTCCAGTAGTCCCAATCTGATTGTTGTTCATAGGAGTATGCATTCAGCTTACTTTCTTGTTTTTGGAAGAACAATTTATCTAGAATAGATATTTGCTCTTTTATTTTTTTTTAAATTCTGTTCAGGATTATATTGTGTCATCATGGCAATGTTAAACCATAGTTTATAAGTGTAATGGTCACATATTTTCATAAATATTATTATTTTATTTGCTCTTCAGATCTGAAAGAATTTAGTTCTGTCCAATTAATGAGAGAATTTTGTTCAGAAGTAAAAAGAATGTTCTTTCATAAAATGATAAAAAAATTTCCATGATCACAATTTTCATATTATGATGTTTTTTGTTTCAATCTCAACAACTGAATATTGAAGGTATGTTTAAATTTTGTGGCATGAAGAAAGAAAAGAATGACAAAGCATTTGATTGGATTTATTTATGGTATTATATTCAGTATTAATGTCATGTAGCTGGCTGAAATCTCCCAATGAGATTATCCTAAATTTAATTCACAAAATGAGTTAGTAATGGGCTTGTAATATGAAAGCTGTTATTCTTATTGTGATACTATTTTCCAAACACTGGTTTTAAAGATTGAATTAATTTAATTCTTTTTAAGAATTGTCTCTTTTTTCCCCTCAAAATGCTTTGAGATGAAAAAAAATCATTATTAAATTAACTAATTAAAATACAATTCATTAAAAAAACAACTTACTTAAGACAAATAGTTGATTTTATTTAAATGACTGTTAATATCATTCCTATAAAAAATACACTAATTTGAAGAATTTAGTTTATAATTAGTGTTTTGATGGGACAGCATGGCACTTAATTTCCAAAATCTGGGTGCTAATTATGAGCAATGACTAATGGGCTTGGATTGATGGGTACAACATAGAATTTATATAGTTATTCATTCAGTATCATTTATCTAATTTATAATGTTAAAGTATGTATATTGTGCTTTGGAATTCATCATTTACAGCAAAAAGATTGACTAATATATTGATAATCATGTTTATAAACTATTTGGAATAATGTTTAAGGAGTAAATACTGAAAAAGCAGGTTGAATGTAGGTCTTCTCTGCTTCAAAAATAAAAATAATAATAAAGTGATTTTTCACAGGTGATATGTTGAACACTGTACTCAGCATTTACATGGATGATGTAAATCCATCACTGCCTCACTCTGATGAAGTTTTGATATGCACACCAAAAAGCACATTTGATGAAGTAAGATTTTTATTTGATTTAGGATTTGTATCACAAAGCTAAGTACATTCTTGGTTAAATATTTCCTGTTTATATCGCTTTTACTGTGCCAAACAGAATGGCTATGTACATTCCAACAGTGTTCATTATTTCATGGGTAATGAGTTTAAAAAAAAATAGATATGTTGTACAAATGCAACTAACTATTCAATCAGTGTAAACACAGGGTTATTGCATAATTGAAGACTTCCATGCAAGAATCTGGTAACTGGATTATGACAAACACTGAAAATATGACAATATTTATAACAACTGATCTTTATAAAAATTACTTTTATTTATGATCAGCAAACATATATTAATGAATATTTGTAAATATTTACCTGTGTGTAGAGATTATTTCAGCAAAAATGTAATTAAATGGGGATAGTAACAACAGGTTAATAGACGATCTCCTTGCTTTAAATCAATGAGATGATAGCTATTAGAAGAAATATACATGGTTTCTCAGCTTGAATCATAATAAATAATAATTACATAAAGTATATTATAATAATGTTAACAAATATTTATTTCTGTACAAATAAATATTTGTATGCACTTTTAATACAACTATTTGTTGTATTATTTTTGTATAGATTATATATATTATCATTATGCCAAGAATCTGAGTTCTAAAAAGAACAAAAAAATATACTGCACAATCAAACCTGAATGACACAATTAACAGTTCCATTTTTTGTCTCTTATTTATGTCACAGAATCAGAATCTATTGAATAGAAAATAAAGTAATTTTAATCATTTTTGTTACAGGTTGATATTTTCTTAAGAAGAGCATTCTTCCTCTCTTTGGGGAAAATTCATTGTTTGGCATGTGCTGATCTGCTGAAGTATGAAATTGATGAAAAAATAGAAAAGAAATTAAATGAATACACTGCTAAAGCAAATGGTATATATTTATTAGAACTAGTTGGTAATTGTTTAATTGTAACATAATTTTCAGGTACAAAAAGGCAGAATTCGAAACCAAATTAATCTTTGTTAATGGTATTTTTTTAAATTATTTATTTAAATTTTTTTTTGTGATGAACAGGGGAGGAACAAAAAAAGAAAATTAAACATTTCCTAATAACAAACATCCAAAAAAGTTGTAGTTGTTAAGTCAGCTTATTCAAAAAATTTCTCCAAATAAGGAGGAAAGATAGATTCAAAATATTTATTTAAAACTATTTTGGTTTTGAACTCCAGTGGAAGCCTTGATTATTGTAATTGTTGGACTATTTTTCAGCAGCTAAATTTGAAATACTGATATAGTGGATTTTCTGGTTGTTTTTTCCTCTGTACATTAATTTATGACATGTAAAAAAAACAAATCTAATAAATAAAGCAATAAGCACATATTTCAAATGTTAAAAGTTGAAAACATTTCATTAAGTCTAATTTAAATTTAATGTTGGATAACAATTTAAACTTTTAAAAATCATAAAAAATAAATATTTCATTTATTTGGAACAAAATTATTTATGTAAAAAAATTATTCATCTTTTTAAATGTTAGACTTGTCTGTTTCATTAATGGTTTAACCTGTTAGGATAGGGCTGGGCAAGAAGCCCAGCCAGAGATAAACATGCACCCATAAATATCCAAGATCCAGAAGAGTATCCTCCCAACCAAGAGGAGAAGCTAACAAGCAATTAGTTTCTTAGATCCAGTTAATTGTTTTTATCATGTTTTTAGTAAAATGCATACTTCTGTTTATTTGATGTCATTGGCTGTTGATTTATATAAACTGATTGAGATGCTGTTGTCAGAACAGAGGGAAACACCCAACTTGGTATGGAGCCTTTTGCTTGTTCATTTTAATGATTCAAACACAACCAACTACTTTTTGTTTTTTAATAATTTAATTCTGGGATTTTTGTTCCACTGTTATAGATGTCTTGCTCTGCTAATGGAGGAAAATGGACAAAAATAAATTTTGTTTTCAGACCTGTTATACAATGTTTGTTGTGTTTGTAGTGTTTGTAGTGTTTTGTAGCCTTGTTGGTCCCAATACTTTACAGACATTTCTGGTTTGAGTGGAAAGGTATGCTTCCATTTCTTGCTTATGGTGGGCTTCTTGCCCCACTCTGCCTAATATGTTTATCCATTTTATGCATCAGTTTTAGCAATCAAAGAAAATACTTGGCTTTTTCCATAAAAACAATAACTGATTCTACTGATCATGAAATTATATTTTTAATTTGTCATGCCCATAAGTTTCATAATTCAATGTTAGAAAATGTATTTTTTTCCAAAACCATTTTTGAAAATTATATATAATTAGTATGGCTCTATTTTTTAAAATCTTAATTTGTTTTACACTTATATTTCAGAAAAAGAAACTGATTATAAGCTTGTAATTCTCTGCTCCTCAGAGAATGAATACCAAGCTCGTCTAGTTGCAGCCCTAGACTGCCACCGTCGCCAGCCTCCAATGATCAGAGTAACTGAAATAAAGAAGTACCTGACTGAACAGTTCACAGAAATCCATGTCAACAGCAACATGAAATCTGCTTCCCATATTGATTTCTCAAAGTGAGTAATTAATCTAATTTAATATTTTCTACAATGGTAAATAATATTATACTCTGTGATATATTCTAGTCTGTGTTTTTGGTTTGGTTTCTTTGCTAGATGATCTTTGAAGCTTCATAAGCTATACATTTTTTATTATTCTTTATAAACACATCAGTTGTATAAATCATTTGGAGTACTTAGACTAGCTGGCACATGACAGTAATTATTGAAAGGTGTTCAGAGAAAAACAAAAAGAAATGTTTGTATGTTCAAGACATGTAGATCCTTACTTTTACTTGCCTGAATGGAAAAGTAAACTAAAATCTAATGAAATTGACCAGATATTTAATAAAGTTTGATCAGACTTTTAATTTAATTGAAATGCTTCAGGGAGTTTTATTTTTATACAGTTTACAGGAATACTGTATGTTTGTTTGTTTTTCCTTTTCAGTAAATTCTATTTGAAAACTCCCATGTTGTTTTGGTACTGAATAACAATATGATAAATTAGGTCGCACATAGTTCAAAAGCTGGGAATATACTGAAGTATATACACTTTTATATATTCATAACATTGTTATTCAGTACCAAAATAATACAAAATTATACCCAGGCAGAAATTTAGTTTGCCAAATTATTCTCTTTTAATTTCCTTTCAGTATTATGCTATTTCTAAACTCTTAATTCAGAAAATTCTTAAAACGTATACTATTCAACTTTCTAACTGAACATTCTGAGTTTATTTTTCAACAAAAATTAAAAACATTATTCTTTTTACTTTTCTTTTTTTGAAAATGATGCATTCACAGAAGCATATGAACAGAATTAACACCAACAGTTTTCTTTTCTATTTCATTTCATTTCTTGTAATTGAGAAATTATTTTTTTTAAGTACAGAATCTTATTAAGAAAATAATTATTTCTATTTAACCATTTTTAGTTCCACTGTTCGTGTTGTGAAATCCAAAAGAGCTGGTGTTGGCAAAACATTGTACAAAAAACGCAGAGTGGAAGATCTAAAAACACTAAATCCTGAACTGACTTCAGATGATATATCTGTGTCTATTTCTCTGTATGAGAAGACTGTTGAAATGAACAGAGTTGCAAACAAACTGTTACCCTACACGCTGAAACCTGGAGCATCCTTTCCAAGAATATTTCATTTGAACATATCATATGAGGTATAAATAAATAATGTGATTTAACAGCTATAATACTTTAACACTAAATTCTGTAAAAACAAGTTATTCAATAATAAAATTATGTTTGGTCATTCTTCATCAACACTTTTCAAAAAATAATTCTACACCTAGTAGGATTACATAAAATATTTTTGGAATTATCAAACCATCAACTAACCAATTTCCAACATTTCCAAAATACTTAAAAACAGCTTGGGTCATCTTTGTAATAATTATATATATTTTTTTTAATAAACTTGGAGTCTTATTTTACAATTTATAGATGATTGTTCAAGAGGATCAAACTGTGGCTGGTTGACACTAAACCAGATACAAATAATTATAGATATAGATGTAGATGTAGATGTAGATGTAGATGTAGATGTAGATGTAGATGTAGATGTAGATGTAGATATAGATTATAGATATAGATGTTTAGTACTGGATACATTTTTAGAACTTAAATTAGTCTTCATTATTACATAATTTATATATGCTAAATTGTTTGAGAATAGCAAGGCCTTTGAGATGTTACAGTTAACTAAAATTAATTTAGTATAATTAACAAAATAGACACAGTGGCCTTCAGTTTAGTGCCTACAGTTATTAACAAATACTGACAGAAGTAGCTAGATAACTGAAAAGTAATACTACAAAATTATCAAGTAAAAGGAGAGAATATTTGGAAGTCACTGATAAAATTTGTAAACAAAAATATATCATCATGCTTAATTTTAATCAAAAATGTATATTGATTGATGCAATATTCTTGAGGACAAAGTAAATATTTTTTCACTATTTACTTTGTCAAGCTTTTTCATACTTCTGTATTATAGTAAATAATTATATATTTTATTATTCTCATTACAGCATACTGCATATTGTTTGTGTTAAATTGTTTCTATTGCTGAGAACATAAACTCAGGTTTTACAGTCCATATATCAGAATTAAGATTTGTTTCCTATTTGTTTTTTAGGTCCAGGAAGGCCTGGATTATCTTTTATTCAACCTACTGATTTTGGGGAAAGTGACAAATGAAAAAGGACATATCTGGTTGCGCTCTGCTATGGATTTTTATTTGGTTGAGATTATTCCTATTTCAGAACTAAAAAATCAGAGAGTAAATATCCTTTTTTTTTTTTGTTTAAAGAATCCATATTTTACTATTTAATCAGCTGGCTTTTGACATTTGTGGAGGTGTGTGTTTAATTGCATACTTTTTTTTTCATTTACCAAGTTTATATATATATCAGTCTGGTAACTTGGTAAATGAAAAAAAAGGTTATGTTTAAGATCAAAATACTATTATTGTGATAATGTAGTGTTATTATGTTTTAATTGAGGAAAATATCATTTTCATTAATTAAAGTGGACCTGAACTATGGTTTCAGTAGACTGTTTGGTTAGTTTTTTCTACTTTTTAATAAAATTTTAAAACAGCTTGTGAGTGAGCAAGGAGAATCACTTTTGTTTCTCTACAACGAAATGTTTAAACCTGGATAGATTTAGTAATAAAAGAGAAAGTTTCAAATCATGTGAGCTTGATAATTTATAGAGTTGTTTACCAAATAATAAATAAAATAATTATAATTTGTAAGTTACGAACCATTCATTTGTACCAAAAGAGATTCACTTTCAAATAGAAATTTACTAACATTTAAGACATATATTGTTATATAGCACTGATTTCTTAGATTAATCATTGGTTTTAACCAAAAATACAACTTATGACATTTGATTTTGTTACGTCAAAGTATTTTTAATATTACTTCAGTAAATGACTAGACGTTAACACAAAAATGTGTAACACTAGTATATAATATTTATTTCAATTTTCTTAGGGAAGTCATTTGATTCATCCTATTTTGGACATTCTGCCCTGCGTGGCATGTTGGTCTCCAGAAGACAGTCTGTCAATACTAAAAGGAAACAATCCTCAGGGTTTGTATAATACAAAACCAGTTTACCATGTGTTATATTAGTGTCTTGTTCCATTTTGGATTGTAAATACATGCAGTTGTTTAGAAAATTCCATGAAATATTTTATTTTTCATTTTTGTTTTGGTTTATCTTTAAAAGAATTACCACAACAGTTTTACTGCACGGTTAATTAAGGTGCTTATTTCATTGCATTTTGGTCAGAAAATTTATTTAATGAACAAAATTATATTACTGTTTTCAAAGTTGCCTACAGTCTCTGTATTTATTAAGAATTGTAAAAATTAAGTGATACAGTTTTTCTTTGATTTGGTTAATTCTTCAAGCACCCACTAACAGATTCTTTCATATATGTGTGTGTGTGTATGTCTGCAAGTAAATTTCTCAGAAACTGTGTGTTGTGCAATGCTTTCTCAGAATAACTGCCACAATATTTTGTAATAGTAAAAAGAAAAATTAAGCTACAGGATTACATTATGGAGTGAGCTTAATATTTACGATGAATTTTCCAATGATTTTAATTAATTGAAAAATTCTTCAGTGAAATTACCAGTGTATAAACTATCATGGAATAATGCATCTGATATGTAAATGAAAGGTAATTTTTCTTTTATTTTCTTTTAATTGTTTTTCTTCAAAAAACAAAATTAAAAAAAATAAATAAAATAAAATATTTACTAAAACAAGTGACTACATCTGAAATTTAAAATAAAGATATATTTTATTTAGATTATGAGAAGAATGACTTGTTGTTTGATCTGGATGAGTTCAAAAGTGATGTGTATCAGCGACCATACCAGTATTTATTCAGATGGGAAGATAATTCAAGTTTTAGTGATATCAATCCTTCAACACCACAAGGAGAACCAGCTCATTGTCTGGAAATACTTCTAAAGTTAATAGTCATTTTAAATTGCATGTATTTTACTTTGTCAGTTATCAACTGATGAAACAAAATAATGCTTGTCAAAATATCAATAATAACTATGTATGGCATTATTCTAAGACAGCTGTAGAAAATGATTTCCTGTAACAATGTCCATTACTTTGCTGAATTATTTACTACCATGAAAGAGAAATTTGTTTTTATTTTGGATTAACCTTTTTCTAAAGTTTTATTTAAAGAGTATTAATAATGTTCTGCAGAAACTTTGGATTTGATTTACTTCTACAGGAAATATAATATTTGAATTTATATCTGTAGCTTTAAAATTTATTTTTTAGACACTGTGGAGTGCCTGATCCATCATGGGCAGAACTTCATCACTTTGTCTGGTTTCTGAACACACAGTTGTGTGACTTTGAACGATCAGATTTCTGTTCTCCAGAACTGCAGGATGATCTTCCAGGATTCTCACAGTTTGTTCTCCGTTTTCTGATTCAGATGTCAAGAGTGAGTAAATCATTAGACTGTATAATGCTAAAGGTATTATGGTTTAGGTGTCATCCTTAGAAAGCCTTTGAATAACCTTCCTTTTTGATACTTCTATGTGCTTTGTTTAATACATTTAAGAAATATGTCAAACACTGTTGTATTTTAGCTATATTCCTGTAACATCATGTTCAAATAATTCATAGGATTTTGCTACTCGGTCACTGAACATGAGTGAAGAAACACCAATACAAGATCTGATACGTCTGAAACCTGAAGAAGATGTTATTTCTCAGTTCCAGATGAGAAGAACCTGGGAAAGCAGGTTTGTATTCCAGATATTGTTTTTTATAACTGTAATACTTTAAGACAACTGAATCAGTTTTATCACATTTAATCTCACTGTTATTTTTCTTTTTATCTATTTTTCATTTGTTGTATATTTTAATTATTAATACATTTCTGAAATGTGTTGTGTGTAATTCAAATAACTTTACATTTTTACAGCCCTCATCCATATATTTTTTTCAATCCTGATGGACAAACAATGACTTTCTTGGGATTTAACATCGACAGAAACACAGGCAATCTCATAGACCAACAAACAGGGAAAGTGTTAGAACAAGGAATTATGCCAAAGAATCTTCAAGATCGTCTCATCAGAAACAGAGTTCCCCTGAATGAAAATTTTGATCAACTTGATAGGTTAGTTCAGTGATGAACTGAAATAAAACTTTTATATGTACATTTTAAAAATCTTAGAAATAAGTAATATATCCAGATTGGATTAAGAAATCATCTTCTTAATTTTTAACTGATAATTGTATGCTTGTTATTTTAGATTGCACCGCTTGGAGAAACTCTGCAGTGTTATGCCAGGAGTTGAATATTTCTATGACCCAGACCAAACATATGAACTGACAACTGATAATGTCAAAAAGATTCTTGCTATTTTCATGAGGTTCAGGTAATAAACAATGTTGTAAGATGATGATGATAATAATAATAATACTACTTTAAATATAGTAAGGTACCTAACAATAGCAACGACAACAACAACAATAACAATAACAATAACAATTACTATTACTATTATTATTACTATTACTATTACTATTATTATTGTTGTTGTTGTTGTTGTTGTTGTTGTTGTTGTTGTTGTTGTCGTCATCATCATTGTTATTGTTATTGTAATATTCAGATGCAATATTCCTGTGCTAATCATGGGTGAAACAGGATGTGGAAAAACCAGGCTGGTAAAGTTTTTGTGTTCACTACAAGTTCCTCCAGGAGGTGAAGTTGAAAACATGGTGATCATGAAGGTTTGAATTATTTGAATTATTTAATTTAAATCAGCAACTTAACCTAGTGAAAATTAAGACATTTATCTTGCTGATATTTCAAAAAGGTTTTATATCTGTTTTTCATGTGAAAGATGTGATTGTCATGTATCTTTAGAAACTGTTTTTAATATTAATACATCCTGAAGTCAGAAAGAATGAATAATTGAAGTTTGAAAATTAAGTTGCAGCACCAATTTTTCCTTTACCCTAGCGTGATTTTTATAAGAAATGTTTATTGCACTGTGTATAATCCTTTGTTATTCATATTTTACCTTTCTTTCATTTTTTACATATATTTTTCATTTCTTTTTAATGATAATTGTTAATGTGATATAATTTGGTGGAATATAGTAATCATGGTGAAGTGATAGATAGATAGATAGAAAGACAGACAGACAGACAGACAGACAGATGGGTAGATAGATAGACAGACAGGCAGATAGATAATGAAATTTGTTTTATGAAATTAGATGAAAACCATAATTGATTATATACATTTAAAAAAAACAATAAATAAATAAATAAATAAATGTAGTAATTATTTTTTAAATGTAGATTTATTTGTTGCACTGTACAGGCTTTTCTACCAAATATATTTAACAAGACGCTCCTTGAATAATTCACAAAATAGGTCCATGGTGGTACCACTGCAGACGACATCATCAACAAAGTCTGCGAAGCGGAAACGTTGGCACAACACAATGAACACATCTACACTGTTCTGTTCTTTGATGAGGCCAACACAACAGAAGCTATTGGTTTAATCAAGGAAATCATGTGTGATGGAACAATGGATGGTCAGCCATTACATCTGTCAGAGAAACTGAAACTAGTAGCTGCGTGCAATCCATACAGGAAGTATGTAAAACATAAAATTATTAAATTTTAAAGAAAGTAACACAAATTCTATTTTAACCCTAAAGTTTGTATAATTGTATAACAGGATTTTAAAAATTTTGCTTCTTTCATTTGTCTGGTTAATTATTAATGTACATTTAAATGATCTCTTTCTTTCTAATATTTTGGGAATTTAGCGGGATGTTTTTTCAAAATTACTGCTATTACTATTTCTTTTTAAATCATTCTGTTGCTGATAAGTGTTGAAAGTAGACCTGGAATAGTTTCATTTTCCATTTAATGTCAAAAAGAATTTTTTTTAAATAAAATAAAATAAATAATATATTCAAGAAACTTTTATGTCATAAAAAAATTAACTGCCAAAGTAGATACAAGTTGAAATATACTGATAATGTAAATAAAATAAAATAAACATATAAAAATAAAAAATTTAAGAAAAAGTCATTAAAACTTAAGTCTGTATTTTTTTTTTATTAATTTTTGTTTTTTTTAGACATTCTGATGAACTGATACAGAGACTTGAAAAAGCTGGTCTAGGTTATCATGTAGATGCAGAAAAAACAACTGACAGGCTTGGTAACAATTTCATAATGATTACTTTTCACATTAAGAATTTACATATTTTAGAGAATGATATATATCTATGGTGAACAGAAATGACTGGCAATTAGAGATAATTTGATACATAATATTTTAGATTTTTTCTTCAACATTTTATTTGCTTTTAAGTAAATGATAAAATTTATAGGTCGTGTTCCAATGCGGCGACTTGTTTACCGGGTCCAGCCACTGCCACAGAGCATGCTGCCACTTGTCTGGGACTTTGGACAACTGAGCACAAGTGTAGAAGAACTCTACATAAGACAAATGGTGAATCGTTATGTAAGCATTCAGTTAATATACAAATTATTTTATTTAATAAATTATCTTATTTTGTTTTGTATTAAATTTAAGTGCTGAATCATCTGTAAAAGTAATAACAAAGAATCCATTTATTTACACTTTCTTTCAAATAGGTTAATGATGACATGCTGCCACCATCCCCTAGACTTGTTCAAGTTGTCAGCAGAATATTAATAGAGTCTCAAAATTTCATGAGGGATCAGAAGGTGAAATAATATATCTATTGAACTTAATAATGTTAGGTATTTTAGTAAATGATCTTATGTACATTATTTTCTAATTCCTTGAATAATTATTTGAAAAGTAAAATTTGATCAGTATTTCAGAAATTTGATTGAAGTTTCCATATAAAATTAGATTTAAAAACCCCCCAAAACTATATATATATATATATATATATATTATTTTTATTCAGCTGCAGTCAGGTTTTATCCAAAAAATAAAAGGGTTAAATAATTATATATCCTGATAAGTTTCACTTGTACATTGTTGTGTAAATAAATATATGCCCATAAATGATAACATTATATATGTATTAATTTACAGTCTTCATTGTTAACATTTTTCCATTTATTTACACAACAATGTACAAGTGAAACCTATCAGGATATATAATTATTTACATGAATACTGCCAAACCCTATATTTTATGGATAAAACCGGACTGCAGCTGACTAAACTAATAACCTAGAACCCCCTGGGGACATACTGACTGTCCTCATCATACAGTACGTGGCTCATCAGTGCCACCTGGTATGCATGGTTGGCTGCTTGTACCCCTCCTGGCCTTTAAATCAGAGAGTGGGTTAGAGCCAAGGATCCCAATTTGTAACTGCAAAATTTGCATGTAGGTATAATTTGTTTTCAGCCCTGAATATATCTACATTACTGACCTGCCCCCTCAGCAGTTTCTAGGTGGGCTGAACAACTCCCCTCAGCAGTTTCTAGGTGGGCTGAACAACTCCCCTCAGCAGTTTCTAGGTGGGCTGAACAACTCCCCTCAGCCACAAAGGTGGAGTGCATTCCTCTGGCAGACACCAGTGAATCCTTTGATAATAACCTGTTACCCTACAGTTCCATAGGACATTCTATTACATTAATGTTTTCCATAGTTAGTTCTGTGTACATCTGAAAGAAAAGAAAATTTATGATTATTGTAGGATGAATGCAGCTTTGTAAGCCTGCGAGATGTTGAGCGAGTCCTCAAGGTTATGTCATGGTTTTATCAGCAATCTCAGGACAACAGAATATTGTTTGACATGATGGAAAAAGGTGAAAACCTGAAAGATGGAACTTGGATACCTGAAAAGAAGGACAGAGCCTCAGTAGCTGATGAGGAAGATGAAATTCAAAATTCAAATGTATGATTTAGTTAGTTTTGAAATAAAGGCAAAAAATGAATATCTAATAAGATTATGATGTTATATTTCCACATGATACAAGTCTTTTGGTTATTGTCTTTCTTTTCAGTGGCCTGATGATCTGACAATGTCACTAATCTTGGCTCTTGGTGTCTGTTACCGAGCTTCTTTGAGAAGCAGAGAAGATTATGATGAACATGTAACACAGTTTTTTCAAAATCCTTGCAATCTTCCTTATGGAGTGGAGCAGTTTGTTGGAGTGATAACAAGGTAAGTATATCAGGATGTTACAGAAAACAATTTAAAACCAGCTAAACAAATTTTTATTATAAAGCTGGTAAGTCATTCATTTAAATGAGTATAATGTGAAAGGAAAACTACTTTATAACATTCATTTTTTAATAACAAAATCGCAAAATTTGTTAATTGCCATAAGAAAGTCTGATAAAACTTGCAGAACAAAAAATGTGTCAAAATAGGTACTCCAAAGTGAATTTTTATTATAACCCCCCAGCAAAAAAAAGAAAAGAAAAAAGGAATGTTATTTCAAGAAAGTTTTTTTATTTTATTTTTCAATCCAGTGATGCCAATAACATGTTTTAAGTTAATTAGGAACAAAGTTTATGAAGTTTCATTTCCAGCTATGTTTTTGCATAAAGTATCAAAACTAAAACACTTTTCTGCAAACTTTTGTGTAACATAAAGTAACATGCATTGTAATGAGGAAATATTTTGGATGGAAATACTTTTCTCAGTGTTGTCAGTATTGTTGTGTTTTTATTGTCAGTTGTTTATTTCATATTTTTTCATTTATTAAATAAATAGCTACAAGATAATTTACTACAGAGTATAGAACGTGAGATAAATAATTTGTCCTGTTATTATTTCATCTTCTCCCTTATTTTCCACAACTCATTTAAATGAAAATAAAATAATAATAATTTTATAAAATCTGCTATATATATATATATATATATATTTTTTTATCTCAACTGACAGATGTCAAAATGTTTTCCTTGAGAATGTTCAACTTGAAGACAATATTGCTAAGAACCAAGCTCTAAAAGAAAACCTGTTCATGATGATCATATGCATAGAGTTACGCATTCCATTGTTTCTTGTTGGCAAACCTGGCAGCTCAAAATCGCTGGCAAAAACTATTGTTTCTGATGCAATGCAAGGCAATTCTGCTAGAACTGAACTTTTTAAAAGCTTGAAGCAAGTAAGTTTTTATACTGACTGTTTCTATTTGGTTACTTTTTCAAAATTTCTATTAAGTAATAATCTATTTAACTAATAAATATTTTCTTTCAAAAGAAGATATTGTAACACACAATTTTTGATATATATCTCATTCTGAATTATTATTTTAACTGTCCTAATAATAGTTTTAAAATTTCCATTATTATTTATTTACATAATTGTTATTTTTTCTTTTTTAGGTTCAAATGGTTTCATTCCAATGTAGTCCTTTGTCTACTGCAGAAGGTATCTTGGGAACTTTCCGACAGTGTGCTCAGTTTCAGAAAGACAAAGATCTGGACAGATTTGTGTCTGTTGTTGTGTTGGATGAAGTGGGACTGGCAGAAGATTCGCTCCGCATGCCTCTCAAGGTAATTTTCTTAATTCAGTATAATTAAAACTTCGTTCTTCAGTTTTCTGATAAAACTGATGAAAAAGCTTAACTTACTATTTATCAGCATTGAGTCTGAAGAACACAGTAACAAATCAGAAATTAGGATATAATTAAAAATTATATTTGTTATATTATTATTATGAAATGACTAAATTTAAATAAACTTCCTCAGTCTGTTATATTTATGTATACTAACAGTGAAACTGAATATATTATTACAATGATTCTTTTAATCAAAATTATTTCAGCATAAAACTGTCTTAACTTTATAATTTAAATATTATGGTGAGAGTTTTTTTAAATAAAGGTAAATTGTTCACACAACAGAATCATTCTTGAAATTAAATGTGTAAAATTTTGGATCTGACAGTGTGTAGAAGAAATAAGTACAAGTTCTTAAAATTATTTTAATAAATCTTCTTTGACATGATGACAATTGTTAAAAATCTGCCAGTAACTCCAGAGACAGTTGGATACATTTCATTAGTAATTTTTCTTTAATTTTTTTTTTTAACCATTCCTAGGTGATGCATTTGTCTGAGCTTTTACCATTATTTTCATATTATTTTGTGATTGTAACTGAACTGCATATTAGAAGAATTTATTCAGCAATCAAAACAAATGTCTGTCTTAACAACATTTTTAAATTTCAGATCTTCCTAAACTATATTTGTTAAGTTTTGCATTTTTATTATAAATTAATTTTATTTCATTGAATCTGTATTTTGACAAACACAATTCAGTTCATTTATAAAATATTAATTGTCTGTTCCTTGAATGCTTTTCTTTTTTCTCTAGTTTCTCTTTTTGCTATTTGAAATTTTATTCTGGCTACACTGACTATTTACAACTAATTTATTTTAACATTCTGTTGTGAGGCAAAAAACCATTTATGGCTATTAAAGTTGTTATTATATAATACTTTATTTTTTTATCTTAACTGTAAAGTATAAAGCAGTAATACCACAGAAATGTAGAGAAGTTAAATGTTGTAAGAAATTATAATAGATAAAAAGAACTTGCTAAAAATGACTGTATACTGGGTATCTGCTGGTGAATGAGGGAATTAACCAACTTATGAAAGGATACTATTATACTCTGAAAGCAATAGAATTTAACAGAGGAGGCAAAAACTCTGAGAGACATCTTCTTTCCTTGCTTGTCACCATCTGTATTACCACTGAATATCTGGCATTTGTGCCTTTCAAGGTGTAGGTTATTTATTATTTATTGCACATTTTAGGATTCTTACATTTTTTAAAAGACATTAAATGTGACATGCAAGACAAATGTGGAGATATTAGTCTAATTATTTCATGAAAATGTATAATGTGCAAAAACGATAAACAAAACTGTACTGTAGTTTGTAATGAGTTGAATAAATGATATGGTACAATATAGAACTTTGATGTTGTAGTGCGAACAATAATGGGATTTATTAAGTTTCTAGAGTGAAATTTTATTTTAATATATTTTTCCAGAATTATTTCTTATTTGAACTTGCTTTTCATACATTTCACACTACCTTTTTCTGATGTGATTTGAATTAATTGCATACAACATTGCTCTGGTGCTTTTTGTGTATGTTTTAATGTCTCCATTGCTATCATGTATTTTGGTGTTATATTTTATTGTTAGGTTTATTTTTATGTATAATTCTTTCTAATCATAATTATTATTATTTTTTTTTATCTAGGCACTGCATCCATTACTTGAAGATGGATGCCATGGGAATGAAACACCAGAACCATACAAAAAGGTTATACAATTTAGAAAGAACAGTTTTTTGTTTCCAATTAATTATATTTTATTCAAAGTTTGCTGAAATGTTTATTTTTATTTTATTAGTTACAATCATTTATAAATGAACTGAATATTTATTTTAAAATATCTTGATTAGTTTTATTGTTATTGGATTTTAAATGTTGTATCTTAAATTTTAAATTTTAAATTTTGTGTAATGATAATGTGAGAGAGGAAATGCATTCCCACCATTCCACACAGGGAAGATATTCTTATCAGCAAAAGATGTTTGATAAACATTTATTATAACCTTTCACAAATCAGTCACTGGGTCCTGCTGGCAACAGAAAATAGACACATGGTTGCATTAAGCCCAGTAATAACCTGTTATCTGACAACAGGTTATATCAAATACAGTGGTACATTGACTTACGAGTTTAATTTGTTCCATGACTGAGCATATATCTCAATTTGCTCATATATCAAATCAATTTTCCTAAAATGAAATAAATTAAAATTCCATTAATCTGTTCCAGACCCCCCCAAAAAACACCCTAATTTCTTAAATAAGAAACATGTATTTATAAATGACAAACATTGTATAAAAAACAAAATAAAAGAGAATGTAAAGAAATAAAAAGGTTTTGTAAAGTGTATTTATCTTGGAGATCACACACATTATTTTAACGCCTTTGGCTGGAGTTACAGCCTTTATCGACTTCAGTAGAAGTACTATGCTCGTTCTGCCTAGCCACGTTGACTATATCATTTATGGATAATATGCATACCTTGCTCATGTTTTTCTATGATTTCATGCTTTAATTCAATGGACATCAACCACTTTTTCTTCTCAGCACTGTCCTTTGCACTCACTTTATTAGGCTCCATGGTCAGAAAATAAAAGACCAAAAATTTGCAAAATACTGTACAAAACACAAGCACAACACAACAGAGATGCTTCCACAGCCAGGAAACCATGTGAAGTAAACAAGTGAGACATGGGATGCTGGGCAGATGTTGTGTTGTTTGTTGCATCAACTTGTGTCATATCTGAAGCTCGCTTGTAACTCAGATTTTGGCTTACAACTCAAAGCAAAAAATCATCTGGGCAACTGCTCGTAACTCTGAAAACTTGTAAGTTGGTGCACTTGTAAGTCATGGTATTTCTGTATTATGTTAAAGTACTGACAATTATACTTTTCAGCCAAAATTAGCAATTTATTACTAGTTTCTGTAATGTGCATCCCTTTCTCAGAATACATAAAAAAAGAATGAAATTTACTGGTATATGAAAGGATATAATTTAACTCAAGTGATATTGTTTTAAGAGGTTTTTAAAACTCAACTTGAAGTACAAGTCTGAACTACATCCAGAAAATTTCATCTCAATGACTGGATTTAAAATGTATTTATATGCATATGGATTCATTCCTTCTCTATTTATACTTACACTGTTTATGCCTGTGTGATAACTGTATCCTGTTATAGTTAGCCAGAAACAGCACAAAAATTATGTTGATGAAAATACAAAGCTATGTATTTTTTTCAAATCGCATTATACAAATTTGTCTTATAGATTTTATATAAAATGGAATTATATGATTGATGATCTTAATATTTTTGCAACAGTCTGCAAATAAACTTTTTTGTATTCTGAATAAACAAAAAGATTATTCAAGCTTTACTTAAGAATATAGTAATATTTGATTTAATAGGTTGCTTTTATTGGGATTTCAAATTGGGCTCTTGATCCAGCCAAAATGAACAGAGGAATTCTTGTCCAGAGAGAGGTTCCTGATGAGATAGAACTTATTGAGACTGCAAGGTATGTGTATTCAGTAAAGTCAAAGGAGAAAATATAATGGTTATCTGCTAAAATACATTGAAACAAGTAACAATACACTTTTAAAAAAATGGTAATAGATAATAATAATAAAAAAATAGTTCATATCAAATTATTAATTTGTTACAGTAATTTTTCATTTTGTTTTGTAAATTTATTTGTATATCTTATTAATTTTGTATTTGTTCTCTTATGGCAGAGGAATATGTTCAAGCAATGAGAAAGTTTATCTGAAGATAAAGTTATTTTTGCAAGAACTGGGTAATGGATACACAGCAGTGTTTGGAAAAGCACTTGAGATGCGAGAATTCTATGGTCTAAGAGATTTTTATAGGTATGTTAATGACAGAAGGGAAAAAAGGCATACTTCAATGAACTGGACTAAACTAATCTCACGAAAATTATTTTCTGTTAATAAGAAGTTTTCTGAAAATGTTTTAATTAAGCTTTGAATGATTATTGCATAATTATGTATATGTTGATGGCAAAAAAAGAAAGAAAACAATTGTTCTAAACAGATGGAAAGTGGTCAACTTCTTATTTGTTAAAATGCATAGTATTCCTTTTTCGGTTCTGTGCCACTGTTGTTTTCAGTTTTTGAATAAAGTTTATTATTTTTGGTTTGGTAATCAAATTTTAAAATTCACTAGCAGTAACTTCAGTACAGTCTTCTAAAAGAACATGGTAAACAGCGCTTATCTAAAGTAATGTATGTAAAAGACTAGATATTTCTTTGCTTTAAGTGAGTATAAATTGTGCTTACATTTCAGCTTAGTGAAGATGGTGTATGCATTTGCAGCAAATCAGCATCGACCTCTTTGTCAGCATCAGATAGAACATGCAGTTCTTCGAAACTTTGGAGGTCTGGACACTGTGGATCCAGTAGAAATCTTTATGGAGAAGATTACTGGTTTGGCGACATCTGAAGAAGTTAGCCTTCAGTAACGAATATTAATAATCAGCTGGCCATAAGAGCAAGCTGCTGATAATCAAAAACTTTAAACAGTTTTTGAAAGTAAATCCAAAAATAAGTTTAAAAAAATTATAAATACAGTTTAAATACATAATGTATTTTAATACAAGTTCATGAGTAAGCTACCTACAGTTTTGCAAAACAATTAAAAAAAAAAAAATTATTTAAAAACAGAACAACAACAAATAAGTGCATTTTTCTATTGACCTAAAATGGTTTTAAGTAGATTAAAATATTATTTTTCTGTTTATCCATCTAATTGTTTATTTTTGACAGCTACATGAAGGAGACCCTGACAACACATCCTTAGGTCTCATCAAAGAAGCCTTATTTGGTGATGGTACTGGCAGGTTAGAACACATTAAACTTAAAAATCAAAGTGTTATACACTAAGTATATTTATGTCAGGATGTATAAAATAGTAACTTTATGTTTGTAATTGTATGTTTGTATGCTTGGTATTTTGATCATGCAAAGAGATTGTGTGTGTGTGAAACAAACCATACAAAACAAAATTATTATAATTTCTTTTTGTTTCAGTTAATATTAGTAACTAAACTGGATTTGATATTTTTTTTTTTTTTTTTTTTTTTTTCCAGTGAAAGTCGATATCTTCTGCTTCTGGTTGAAAACTACAGTGCCCTTGACATCATTCAAAGATGCTTTCCCTTCACAGAGTAACCACAATTTTTGGAAGCAATTTTCCAAAAGACCAGGAATATACAAAGGTTGTTTTCTTTGCTTTATTTATTTTTCAATTTAAGAAGATTTTAAATGAAGAACATAAATGTAAACTGATCAGGGACATGTTGTTGCAAAATGAGATATTTTAAATTCTGATTTTGTAGTGTAATGGTTTTAAACTGTTGTACTTTATTTTCAGCTGATATCTTCCATAGATCATTTCAAAAAGATTTCATATTTGAAATACCTAGATTATGTCCCATATTACACAGATTTACTAAAATCTGTATTTTCATAAAAATGGACCTTGATTGTTTTATCTTATCAAATATGGCTTATAAAACATTGGATTTATTAAATAATTTATAGATATGTTATTTTTTTTACATTTAGATAAGAAATCATGGTCAGATGTAAATCTTTTCAGTTCTGTTTATCAGAAAAACACAATTGTGAGTTGAGCTCATGTAACAATTATTGGTCATTTTTGTTGCACAGGTTTTAATTATGTTTACTTAAATTACATATTTTAGTTCATAAAATAATTTGTAACAAACATTTTATGTGATATATTATTTTTTATAACATTTTATCATCTTGTATATTTTTTATTTTAACTTTCTACAGATTTGCCGAAACATTAATCGGATCAAAGTGTGCATGGAAACTGGAAATGTTGTGATACTACTGAATCTTGAAAACCTGTATGAGAGTTTATATGATGCTCTAAACCAGGTAAGAAGCTTCAACATCTTTTTGGATTTTTTTTGCAGGTAACCTTCAGTTATGCAAATGAATAGTCTATATATAAATTGTTTTATGTTTTTTCAGTAATTAAAAATATCTGGATGCCACCATACATCTCAAATTATGTTGTCATTATTTGTACAGCAGATTTTTTTGTCTAAAGTTTTCTTTAGTGTGATCAGAAAGTATAGAGCTATCAGAGCATGCACTGTATGCCACAGCTCCAGTCATATGTTCCATTACAGCACTATTTAGTTATCATACTTTATATCTATAATAGGTAACTAAAAACAATAAGATGGTAGCCCGGCATTTTAAACATTTGTGGTGGGCGTTGAGATTTTGTTTTTATAAACCAATTCAGGTACATCATAAATAACCAGTATTTCCAACAAATTATGTGAAACTGAAAACTAATTTATTTTTTTTAATTTAATATTTTACCTGTCAGTAAAGCTTAGATTGATTTTTTTTTTTAAAAGACATTTTTTCAATTCAGGTGAAATCTTTTTCCTTTCTTTTTCAAATCTGTTTTGCATTAATAAAAACAGTACTACTCGTGGCTTGGTGGAGAACGTTTTGTGGATCTGGGTCTGGGCACCCACCGAGTCAAGTGTCGAGTGCATCAAGATTTCAGGTAAAATATTGATCTGTGTGTCATTAGACAGTCTGATATGTTTCTCATTTTAAACATTATTCAAATATTTATTTTTTCAGACAATTTTTGCGGTTTAGATATTACAAACAAATGAGTGGGTTACTATTGAAGAAAATAGAATAAAAAAGATGTCTCTTTAATTAAAACTGGAATGTTACTAAGTAATGGTATTTATATAGTAATATATTTGAATTCTTTTGTTATGATATATTTGACTAATTTGAATAAAATATTATTACAGATCATTAAAAAAAAAAAAAAAAATTACTTGATGATCTCTTTGATGTTATAAGATTAAAACATTAATTGAGTACTAATTATTAATAAATTTCAGACTGATTGTTGTGGCCAACAAGCAGGTTGTCTATGACAGATTTCCTATTCCACTGATCAATCGTCTTGAGAAACATTTCCTAAGAATGGATAGCATAATGACTGAAGCCCAGTTCAAATTTGCTGATGAACTTAGTGCCTGGGCACAGAAATTTGTGACAATAATGGATTATCGGTACAAAGATGTTGAAATTGCAGTTGAGAAAATCAACTGTTAAATAATCTTATGCAATATTCATATCTTATTATTTCACATATTAGACTGAATTTGTTTGCAATTAAGCAATTTCTTGGCTCTCTCTCTCTCTCTCTCTCTCTCTCTCTCTCTCTCTCTCTCTCTCTCTCTCTCTCTCTCTCTCTCTCTCTATATATATATATATATACAAGGAATATTTCTGTTATGTTAGTACTATTTTATAAAGTTGTTTATTATGTACTTACAGATGACTAATTAGCTTTTATGTTTAATATGTTGTATGTTTTATTCTTCATCTTTTTCATTTTTAAATAATGTAACAAAAATATTTTGTCCAGAACAAATTTAGTTGATACTGTAGTTCATTTCTTCACAGTATAAATCTTTTTCTTTCTAAGGTCAAACACTGTTGCAGAATCTTTCATGGGTTACCATTCAGACACATCATCATCCATTGTCTTAAACCTGTGGCCAGAAAAAGATGGTCACATTGATGATAATGTAAGAAAAACAGAAATATCACATTCATTGAAATTATTCACATGTCATTAACAATAAGAAAACAACATTATTTCACATGTTCAGAGAAAGGGGCTTCAAATTAAGCAGATAGGAAAAACAGAAAACAAACTGTTTAACTGACATAACCATATGGTCCTTCTCTTAAAGTCTTTTCAGTGAAAATGTCCAATTTAAATTGAACCAATTATTTAAAAGCATGTTGACTGTCCATTGATAACATACAACTTGTTTGTTTTTTATTCTTAAGCAATATATGTTTAATTGATAAAATTTTACCATTACTCAAAAGTTAAAGAAATACTTGTAAACAAAACAAGCTTTTTCAAAATGGATTGGCTAAAGTTAATTTCATTTAAAGAAAATATCCATTTCAAATGTTGTTTTGGCATGTTTTTTGGTTAATAATTTTTATTAATAATGATTTTAGCAATTTAGTTATGTTCTGCTGAATACTACCAAGAAATAAAGATGTTTAACTTAATTTTATTGAATTAGTATTTAAAGAAACTATTTTATAAAATATTTTTTTCTTTCTTACAATTTAATATTTCAGTTAAAATTTTTATCTTTAAACTGTAGTTAATAGGTACAGCTGGATATGTATATAAAATCTAAACTGAGTTCCAGATAACTCCAGTTTCAAAGTATTGTTTACCGATTTATTCATAGATATAAATTTTTTGTGAATAACATCTAACATATATTGATTTTGATAGCAGTAAATTATAGATTTCTATTTGTATGGTAAAAAAAATTAGGATGAAGTAAGCACCAAAATTTATACAATTCACAATTTGTCATTTAGGAATCACTTTATTAATTTTTTATCAACTGATTATGTACTTCAACATTCCTTGATGGATATAAAAAATTTCAACCCTTGAAATTAAAAATATCATGTACAATTCAAACTAATGTTTGTGAATCACTCTGTTTGAAGAAAGACTGTTTTGTTTCAACAATGATATGTGAATTTTAGCTAAATGTATGAATAAAATTTGGAGTAATAAATGGGTTTTTTAATTTTTTGCCCAGTTCTTGGAGGATTGTCAGAAGATGCTCTTATGGTGTGCTACTCCAGATGCTGTTCTTCGACTCAAAGAAACCAGACTGTTCAAGGAAGCAGAGAAAATGTTCAATATTTACTTTAAAGAACAGCTATGTGATGACATTTTCAAGTATATTACTTACAGATGTGAAAAGAGAAAGGCCAGCAATGTGTTTGCTCAGGTATATAAATATTGACCTTTTATAAGGTGTAATAATACAGTTACGAGTTGAATTATTATTTTTATTTTTATTTTTTTTCAGTCCATATGCAATTTTAAGGAGTCCAAACATTTTGATACATTAATTAAGAAATAAATCTCTTCTGATTTCAATTATGAGGCAGGTTTTTGCGCATTTTTTGATTGAATGTTTTAGTGAGATGCTGTGAATGTTAATGTTCACCAGTATCAAATCCACAATAATCTACTTCAGAAATGAAATCAAAATAGATTTATCTATATCTTATCATGATTAAAATGTGTTAAACCATAAAACTATTATTTGAAAGGAGTAGAGAAAAAAAAAGAGTGAATGGATATTTTGTTGGTGTGGATAATCTTGAAATACCAAACATGACTGATAATAAATTAATGTATACAAATACTGAACATCTGTTTCTCAAGTTTCATTAATATAATATATATATATAGTTATGCACTATATATAAAACAAGTCAATTAATTTATCATTAGTAAAACAGACTTAGTGATTATATGATGTAATTTTTAAAAATGTTTTAAATCTTTCACAGGCTATTTTAGAGCGAAGCAATACATTTTGTGATATTATTGCTTCAGTCCAAAATAACCATGACGTTTGAAAATTAAAAAAGTTATAATAATTAAATCTAAATATTGTAAGATACCAGTTAAAGTGTAAAGTTTTATTTGATAAAAAATAACAAATACCAATTTCTACTTTGATTAATAATTTTAATAAAAATAAATTTTTTGAGTTTCTAAATGTATGTGAACTGTCATTTTGTAAGCAGTGAACGATGTTTGTGTACCAATGTTGTGTTATAGTCAAACACAAAACATGATGTTATAGTCAAACACAAAACATGATGGGTTACGTATTTTTTTTTTTAATCTCCTTGAGAACACTAAGCCAGATCACTAAACAAAACTAACAAAAATATAAAATAAGTATCACAAGTTCAGTTGTTTAAAATAAAAAATATACAATAATAATCGATTTATAATTAACTTCATGTCCCATTTATGAAAAGGAATTATTATAGTCTTCATTCAAAATTTATGAGCAACATGCAAATGATGGGCTTTAGATACTTTTGTAACCCAGAAATAATTATACATAAAACAACCACACTATAATATACATAAAACAACCACACTATAATATACATAAAACAACCACACTATATATACATAAAACAACCACACTATAATATACATAAAACAACCACACTATAATATACATAAAACAACCACACTATATTATACATAAAACAACCACACTATATGCCATTGCTGTGAGTCAGTGGTTTTTACTTAGTCATTCTGTAGTCTGCCGTATTTCTAAAAGAAATAAAATATTTAGGTTAGCTAAGAGACTGGTAATATAATGCACTTTAATGAAAGTAATACTTTTGGAAATAAAACACAGAGCATTTAGTTAATTATTTTAAACATGTGACAAATTCATAAACATATCTTTGTTATAAAATTTATATATACCAAATTTTAATTATGAATTGTATGTATTATGAATTGTATATAGTCATACATTTATGTACAGAGAAGAAGGATAGTTTAATGAAAGACAATTAAGGTTTATATAACTATGTTACCACCCACACGAACACTGGTGACTGGTATAAATTGCTGCATGGATATTTTGATCCCAAAGAAAAAAGATGTGGTTAAAAATATAGAGTTTTTCCACACATGGAGAAACCTTATTACATCATTGTATATTACTTCTAAATTAACTAATTAGCCAGTCTGAATCAAGTATGTTCCCCATGTCATAACAAAGTAGAATTATAAAGCGGTGCATGTGAATATTTTTATTGTATGAAACAGGTTGAGGTCATGTTTAGGAGAAAGTGATAATCTAAATCCATGCGACTTTCATGTAATCAAGAACTAGTTACTACTATCTAATCCTTGGTTTATTTGGTGGGGGTCTCTTGGGTTTTTTCTTGAGTGCATTGTCAAATTGGTGAAAAGAATATTGTCAGCAGGCCATGTATGTACTGGTATTCACTGATCATGTCTGGTAAAATAACTTATTTAGTCTGCAGATTGTATAGATAGCTTTCCCCTCATCTAATCCATCTACCGGTAACAAAGCTTAATAAATATTTATTTTATTATTTAGATTACAACCCATTCAAAGCTTTTACTAGATCAAGACAAAGATGAAATGAGGTCTTTCCTTCATTTGACAGAGAACAACATAATTCTTCTGACTCTGCAGTTATTTGACACTGAACAGCAGTTCCGTCAACAGATACGGTAAAAAGCATTGTTTATAGGATGTAATGCTGCATGACATACAAAAGTAATATTGTTTATAGGATGTAATGCTGCATGACATGCAAAAGTAATATTGTTTATAGGATTTCAAACATGTAACATTATTTATAGCATGTAAAATGTAACGTTGTTTATAGAATAGACCAGGACACTTATAATTTCTTTTTCTGGAAATATAAGATTTAAATATTTATGAGTCAGAACTAAAAATGTATTTCAATGGGTTTTTTTTGATTTTTAAAAAAAAAGAAACTTTGTTGAGAAGTCAACTGCTGGACTAAAACTGTTGATGGTACAGTGTGGATCTGGAGATAATAACATGAGTTTGATCAAGAGTGCCCAGTACTGTGTTGAAGATGAATTGCCTCATGGTGTTAGAGACTTTGTTGTGTTTTCCATTGTCCAGCTGCCCAGAGTGGCAGGTGGCTGCTTTACAGGATTCATGGTATAGTCTTAAAATATTTAAAAAAAAATTAAGATGTATTTATTAATATTTTGAATAATTATTTATTTCAATTTGTAATGTATTTATTTCAAATGAAATTACATTTTTTCTTTAAATATTCAAGAGATTTTATTAAAATTAAAAGTGATTTTTGTTTCATTTTGTATTGCTATATTTATTGTGTTTATATTAAATGCTTACTAAGAAATCAGTGCATTATAATGTTTATATTTTGTTAAGAATAAATAGAAACATAAATATTTATGATTAACTGTAATGATAACAGTGACTTTCACTGAGGTTCATAATGCCATGTTGATGAAAGTGTAATTTTGTTTATTTATATTCCAGGCAGGAAAGTGGCATTCTCTTCACATTGATGAGCTGCGACCTGCAGGAAATCTTCCATCAGTTCATCAACTACACAAAAACAGTCCAGCCTGTGTGCTACAAGAAACCAAGCTAGAGCCATACTTCAAAGATTTGGTTTTAAGATGTCTTCCATCAGCTGCAGCACTGGTCAAAGATGATGCAGAAGACTCAAGACGTTCTACCAAAAGAATAGAAATTTTGTTGCATTCTTTACAAGAGGAAGACTCACAAAGTTTGTTGTTTCCTTCTTACTTTTTATTTTCATTTTTTGTTCAGTCAAAAAAGATTATTACAAGATATATAATTATTTGCTAGTGATTCTCCTCTCATTATTATTACTATTTTAGATGAAGAGTCATCTTTTTGGATTGGCTTAAGCAACATGATAATTCAACTGTTGAAAGAAAAAGAAGATGATATAAGTGGCAATATGGCTGCTGGTTGGCTTTCTAAGGAAGCAGCTAAGCCAGATAATGTGAAAAAAGCAGGAACATTCAGGTTAATTTCAATGATTATTATAAGCTTTTTTACTCTTTTGACTGAAATTATTTGTAGGTCAAACATAAGGAATAATTTCATTATAAATGATTTTGTTGCTCTGTTATAAAAACAAGCAAAACTTAATACAGTTTTTATTTCATTTATTTATAATGTGCATGTTTCTTAACCTGTACCAGATGAACCCTGTATTTAAAGATTCATTAAAGTTTATTAAGAAGAAAAAACAAAACAAAAAACAACAAAAAACAAAAAAACATACCTTTATAATATCATAGTTTTAATAAAAATCAGTGAAATTTAAGAAACAGAACTAGCAAGATTGTTCAGTTAGTGGCAGTTTAGGTTATTCATTTCAAAAAAAAATGTTGATCTCTTTGTAAGTGGCATGAGTAAAGTTAATTTTTCATAAGAAAACCATGAATCTTTCACAACTTTATTCAAAGTGGAGTTATTAATATGGGTGTTTTGATTGCAAAAACTATTATTTCTTGTTATTACATAGTTAGATTTTAAATATTTTGTTTGAATATTTAGGCAAAGCTGGATACATTGTCTCGAGAACAAGATAGTGAAAATGTTATCTGCAATAATTGCTTTCCTTGATACAAACCGAAATTTGGATATCAAAGAAAATAAAACTCATGACCACTGGGCTCATATACTTTGGATGGAAATCTTTCACAAACCTTCAGTTTATCAGCTGCATTACCAAGACTTATTATCACCAAAAACACATCAAGAACTTGATGAAATAATTCCACACAATACCACTGTGCATGGAAAGCCTTTCAGTACAGAGCTGCCATTTTCATGGTTACTCCAAAAGCATATTGAAAATGCCTTGGTTAATACTGAGCAAACTCATTATTTCCAAGAAGATGTTGCAAAAGGTTGGTTTAGATAAAAACCTTACACAAATAAAAATGTTATCTTCATTATCAAACTATCAAAATATTGCATAATATGATGTTATGTTTTCTTCCTTTTCTTTTAATGTTGAAAGATAAAAATACAATTGATTATTATAATAACTTGAAATAGAAAATGTTTATTCTTCCTTGCCATAAGATTACTGATCAAGTTACTTGAAACATTTTTATTGCAGAAGACCATGGTTCATTGGATGTTGTGGCTGGTCTCATTTGTAGAACACCCTATGGCAACCTTTTGCAGGAATTTTTAACAGAAAGAGAAGGTGCACAGATAGACATTATCAAAGCTTACGTTAAAGATTTTGTGCATACAAAATATGATTGCTCCAGTCAGTTTAATCTTGAGGTATATAATTAAATTCTTTGTTAACATTTGTTTTGTATATGAAAAATATATGAATAATATAATGTCATAACATCTCTTCAGTTGATGATAGTTAATACATAATCTGAGAGGATTCAAAATATAAATCTTAACATAATTTTATGCAGATTTCCTTGTTGATGTTAACATATTTTATTTAGATTTTGTGTGAAGCACTAGAAATAGCATCTCAACAAGCCAACATGGACATAACTAAACTGGATTTGATATCAGCTCTTGTTGCAGTCCATTACACTCACTTGCTTGTGATGGGCAGGCTGCAGGCTTTCCAAGACATTGAGAATGTTTGGCCTGATGTGTTGCTTGCAGTTGATAAACTTAGAAAAAACAAAGAACATGCACTTCTAAATACTGATGAAATGGTATTCTTTTCTTTTCCTTATATACTGACATCTAGTACTGCATTGTGGATAAACTGTTTTAAATGAAAGAGAATATGGGTGACATTATCAGTTCTCATTGAATTCTCTTCTGATATTTCATCAAAACAATCACTCTTTTCATTTGCTTTAATCACTATTATAAAAATGTACAGAACAGTCCTTAAACAAATGTTTATTCACAGAGATACTTTTTATATAAAGTGAATTGTTAGATGAAATGAAAGTTGTTATTCTTTGAAAAGTGTTATTTAGAGGCTTAAAAATATGCATTTAATTAAAGTAATACATATTTGTATTTTGATATTCACAAAATATTATATAATCTGTTTGTTTATTTTTCAGACACTGGATGTTTTAGGTCTAATGCTTCTGTTAGAGCAGCTTCATCCTAAGAATGAACAACTAAATAATGAGAAAGGAAGAAATGAATGGCTACAAAAGTTCAGGACTTTTTCACCAATAATTCAAAGAATTTTTGACAACATTGACATCATGACACTTGTCCTTGGTGCTGTGTCCCAGACTTATGTGAAAAAAGCAAGGTAAAACACACATTTTAGTTAGAAACAAGAATTAATGAGAAAATACAAACATTTATTTTATTTTTATTATGCTTCACTCTATGGATTTGATATATCTGACTTACAATGGCAGGTTAAAAAAAAATTATATGCTAGTTATTTATTTATTTATTTTGGTGTTTGAAATACTAGTGCTTGTATAAGATAATGATATGTGATAAGTTAAATTGTTTGTAAATAATGTAAGTAATAATATGAATTTTTGTTATATTTATATTCTGATATTAAAGTATATTTAAAATGTATCCTTAAACCAGATCAAAGTTTAACTAAAACTACACTTAAACCTAATAATACTATTTTCAAATTAATTTGTTTATAACAAATATAACATATAATTTGTGGGATAACAAAAATAATTAAAACTCATTGAGATAATAGTCTAAATATTCATCCTAAAATATGTTAATAACCTCTCTGAATAACAAACGTATGTAGTAAATTATATTTCTCTTAATTAAAATATCTCTGACATTTTGGTGACATATGTATCCCTATTAAAGTAATTGGCAATTTCCTGCTTACATTTTTCATTGTTATTAATATTTTTCAGAGAACTAAAAAAATTCCACACTTTTTCTGTATTGTCAGTTTTAATGTTTAAAAAATGTGAATTTAGATGTTTTTAAATTACATACTACTTCAACCCTAGGCATGATTAAGAAACATTATGTTAACAAAAATAATGAAGAGAAAAATATTTTTTAGAGCTTATAGCATTTTCAGAATAATGCTTACATCATATTTTTGAAATCTGATAGTGATATTACAGGTGTGGTGTAATGTCATAAGCTAATACTGATTACAAAGCACAAGACCAACATCATGGTAGATATTTAGTGAATGTGGAATTAGCAGACTCTATGTTTCAAAATTACTAAGATAAACATGCTGTTATGCAAGAAACATTACAAAAAACAGAACTTGCTAATTTTCATTGATTTGGGATTGACAGACCCAGATATACATTGGTGATATATCTAGTGATATCAAAACTTAGTAAAGTTACATACATTTAAATAATCAGTGTTGAAACATTTTGCAGATGCCTGTGGACTAAAGTGATAACCACAAAACTATTTTTGGAATGTTTCTCAGCCAAGGGTTCAGTGAAAATGTCAGAAAAGATGGTTACAAGATACATGCCTCTTTGGAAGGTAGGTTTCATTCATCAAGGTATTAGTATCTAAGTATTCTCACTGCAGTTATATAATGGTTAAAGTGTACCTTTAGCAGTCTTATCAAAAGTTATTAGTTTATTATTTTGGATGACCTGAGAGAACCTTTTTTTAAAAATCAAATACAGTATGGAATACAGCACATCGATTTATTCATTTGTAAACAAATAGCTTAGAATTTTAGTGCATGTGGCAAAGCCAAGAACAATTGAATAGGAGATGTAACTGTTGCTGCTTTTATATGGAAACAGAGATGTGTATGAAAAAAAAACCCTAGGCAATTGTGTGTATGTGACATTTTATAAAATAAAGAAGGCATTAAGGTGAAGGCAGCTATGTGAACTGATTTCACACTAAAAGAGAGAGAAAGAGAGATCAGTAATGTCATAATTAATACAAACACGATTAGTAACTTGCACATCTAGTGTAGTGATTGAAATAAATCAGTTTTATCACTGTAAAAGATATGTCAGTCCATCCCTTTGTAGTCTCCTTGATTGTGATCATTTTAATAGTGGATGCCTATAAAGTTCTGTAATCAGATATTCGAATGACATGACTACTACACTTGGTGGTTATATCCTCAGGCCTCGTTGTCAAATTTTTCTGCTACCTTTCCAAGTGTAATTGGGCCCTTTATACTTCATTATTAATTAGAATTTGAAGGTAGCAAACAAATAAAATATAACTTATATAGAATACAAAATATATTTAGATTATTTCTTCATATCTTCATAGATACATTTGAAGAAAGTATTATTATTATTATTATTACTATTATTACTATTATGATGATTATTATTATTATTATTATTATTATTTAATTATTAAAACTTAATTTGTTAACCCTCCAGTCCTCATTTTATATCATCTGTTCTCTGAGATCTTCATCACAATTGTCAGTAAGAATGTAAAAATGAAATATGCAATATGCGACAGGTATTTATAGAATAACTGTGCTATGTAAACAGCATAACCTAGTGTCCTATATGGATATGTTTAAAATATATGTTGTAATTGTTCTGCAGATGCTGGGAGAAGATGCTGACTTAAAGAAAGTCCAGACACTGGAAAGGGTTGAAAAGTTTCTCAAAAGTGTAACCAAAGTTGTCCTTCAGAAATTATCAGAGTATGTTTAAAATCTATTGTTACTATCCTGCCTCTAATACTTCTTAATTAATAAAAATTATTTAAATGAATCCTTTTTATTTTAAATAGTAGAATAATTAACATGCATTGTGAGCTTAAACTTTATTATCCTTTTCCAAAATTAGAAATACGTTTGCTTTGGGTTGTTTCCAATTGATTGTGTTTTTTTCAGACAGCTACAGTTTACTACATTAAACCATGATTTATATCTAAGCTGGTATATATCTATGCCATGTTTATGTTAAACAGACATCTAAAACTAAAAAGAAAAGTATAGTTTATTAAATTCTGACTACTTTGGAAAGCATTTTTGTATTTTCTTCAGTGATATCATTTTCTAAATAATTAGGTCTCTCCATAGTAACATAAAATTATGTGTCTTTTATGGTTTTAAATACATTTCTAATAGAAATATTTATACTGACAGTTTTGAAAAATAATTTATATGATTGTTTTTAATTATATGACTCTTTACAGAAAACTAGGATTATGTTCTTACTGTAGTACAAAAAATGAAATACCTTCAACCATGCTCCCATGTCAACATCAGATATGTCAAAAATGTTTCAATGACATGCTGGCTTTCAAAAGTAATAAATGTCCAGTGTGCTCTCATAAAATACCAGCTGGTTTTGACAGGTTTTCATCTTCAGAACACAGGTAATTCTTGTAGTCTTGAAAAATAATATTTCTCTCTCTGAAGCTTTTCTTTCATTCCTTTCTTTTTTTCTCTTTTGGACTGGTAGTTATGTAATTTAATTTGACTACATCTCTGTTTTAGTAACAAAATGGAATTTTGCCTAAAAAAATTCCTAATAATTTTATGATTTTACTTTAGATATAGAAACATACAAACATTAAAAGGATTATTCTAGATTTAGAATGATGCAGAAGAATTTTGAATTAATACAGATATTATCTGAAATGTAATTTTTTTTTTCAATGCTTCTGAAGGGATGTATTAAAAGAATATGAATCCTACCAGAAATGTTGCAACACCTTCCTCATGGCAATTGTTTCAAACCTTTGTTTTGGAGGAGACACAGCTCCAGAAAAAGCAGTCATTGATAAAATCCTAAGTTATGTCACAAGAAAGACATCAGCAGTAGAACCTGGTGATTCTCAAAGACTTCAGACAAAACAAATGACTGTGTTTGATGATTTTGTTGTTCCAATTCCAGTTGTGAGATCATTTACATTGCAGTTGCTCATTCACAAAAGGTACTGCTTAAAACAAATAAAGTAAAGAAATCATAAACATGAAAGTTTAATATTTCATGAATATGTATTTAAAATTCAATTAGATCAAGTTTCAATATAGATTTTAAAATGTAATTCACACAGGTGCACATATTAATGGATTATGAAAAAAATATTTGTACACCCCTTTTTTAATTAATTTTTTTCTATATTAATAACAATACATATATAATAAGGATTATGACTGAAATAAATAAATTAATACAGTTCTGAACATTCTTTATTGTTTAAAATAAGATTTTAAAAAAACATTTCATGATGGTTCATGGAAAATCCTGAATAAATTCACTAGTAATATATATGTGTGTGTATATGTGTTTTTGAATGTGTGTATGTGTGTGTGTGTGTTTATTATTATTTTTTTGAAATAAAATTGAAGTAATTTAAATACATGGGATAGCTTTCTGTTACTGGTATTTAATGTGTTTTTGAAAAATTGAAAGGAATAATTAGTGATTTATGACATTATTAAAATAAATATCAAAGAAAAGCAAATATCACTAATGTGGTAAAAAGGATTGATTTCCAGTCGTGTACTAAATACAAACAGAACAAATAATATATCCAAGTAGGTAAAAAGCATTGACTTCCAGTCTTGTACTAAATACAAACAGAACAAATAATATATCCAAGTAGGTAAAAAGCATTGATTTCCAGTCTTGTACTAAATACAAACAGAACAAATAATATATCCAAGTAGGTAAAAAGCTTTGATTTCCAGTCTTGTACTAAATACAAACAGAACAAATAATATATCCAAGTAGGTAAAAAGCATTGATTTCCAGTCTTGTACTAAATACAAACAGAACATTGATTTCCAACTAAATACAAACAGAACAAATAATATATCCAAGTAGGTAAAAAGCATTGATTTCCAGTCTTGTACTAAATAAAAACAGAACCAATAATATATCCAAGTAGGTAAAAAGCATTGATTTCCAGTCTTGTACTAAATACAAACAGAACAAATAATATATCCAAGTAGGTAAAAAGGATTAAAATAACTTTTTATTTCTTCTAACACCCCCACCCGAAAAAAAAGAAATCTTATTATTATACTTCTATTAATAAACTGAAAAAATATTAATGTTAATTACAGCTTCTAAGTTGACAAGGTCAAGGTTAATATTGGTTTTAGTTCTGGTTTTATTGGGATAATTTATGCAGAACTGAATGTATTGTTGGAGCATCAAAGCAGCAATATTGAACAGGAAAGCATGTCACTCATTGGCCAACCTAATCAAAACAACGTTGATAGTGTTTTAATTTCAATAATGAGCAAAGTTTTACAGAGTATAGGACAAAACTGGCATAAACCGAAAATGGGTTACATAAGGATGATTTTATGTGAACTTGAAGCAAAAGAAATCGTGATTTGCCAATTTGGGTACTGTTATTTACATTAAAACATTTATAAAATAAAATAAAATAACTAAACCAAATCAATTCAAATTTTTTATTACTGGATTACCTCATTTCAACTCCAAGCCATAAAATACAGATATCCCCAAAATCTGTTTTCTATTTTTTTTTTTTGATCTGTAAAATATTGAAATTTGAGAGGGTTTGTGTTTTAGGTGATTATGATACAGATAAAAGAATGAACCTACATTAATAATTCAGAGTGGCCAATTTAATACAAAATTAAAATGTTTAAAATAGGCATTTATATGATTTAGATTTTGGATAACATGTCTAAGATAAAAGGCAGTTTGGTGGGAAATACCAAATTAAGACACTTTACTTTGTAATTTATTCAAATATAATCATAGAAAATTTTATTTTAAAAATTCAATGACAATGAAAAAATATATATATTTTAGATATGGTAGTTATTTCCATGAATTAAGTTTTGTTGTAGAATTTGTAAACTTTAGTGTGTTCACTGTAGAATATTTAAAATAGAACAAAAAAAGTATTAAATTTAGATTTTTTCATTATTTTTTTTTTAAATTAGTGGTGACCATGTTAAACAATACCTTGAAGAATTTCTCCAAGAAGTTGATAAAATGTGTCATCAACAGCTTCAAGACAGTTCTGGAATGCTGCAGTTCTGCTTGATGGTTATTCAGTGTCTTGAGGTACAAAATACATTCATTGCAATTGTATTAGCTAGTTCTGTGGAGATAAGTAAAAATAATGATGTGAGCATTGTTTAAAATTTAAAGAATGCCTTTTCAAGGTAATCTAAGAGTAAACATCATAACAGTCACTAATATTCTAGTTTTAGATAAGGAAATCCTTAGTATTTTGACTAGTTTGATTACCATGAAGTGAAAATTCAATCAGTGTTGTATAAATCTGTGCCAGTTTGTGAGACAAGCAGAAATTTGACGGTGAATGGTTGATGGCTGCTGACATTGAAATAAGACATGCTCTAAAGGACAGGACCAAAGAAGGGAAAGGTTAGGGCCATGTTAATGTGGCGATTTTTTGTGCCTGGAGGTATTTGGTAATTTGTGTGCCATGGTGTTATCATGGTGAAAGCACAAAGCATCATCACAGTGTCCAAAAGGCACAGCATTGCTGCCAAGATATTTCATGATAGTACTGATCAACTGACACATCCACTGACAATGTGCAATGATGTTTGACCTGTAACTGTGATACTGATGCCACATTGTGTTGCATTTGTCATGAAGTCCAATGTGAATTTGGATTCATCAGAAAATATGACATTACTCCATCGCTGAATATTCTGACATGGTTCATACTTCTTTTCAGCTTATGCAATCAGTTTGTCCAGAATTATAAACGTGAAATGGAATATCCCTTAACATTTTTTATAGTATAAATGCTTCAAAGTGAAACTTTTTTGTTTACAGAATCAGCTTTATGAAAGTGCTGCAAAGGAGAAATCAGATGAGAATGTTATGAATATTGTTATACAGTCACTAATGACAGCAGTTCAGATAATTGAGTTACCAGCTACCAACATGCAGAAATTATATGCTATTGCTCATGCAAGGTTTGGTTTGGTATCTGTAGCCAAATATCTTCAAAAAGTCATAGTTGAAAAAACAGACACAGTTTCATCTGTCTTCGACAAAATGATCGAGCAAGCCAGAAATTTAATACAAAAGGAAAACTTTGAATGGCCAAAGTAAGTTGGACAAAATGTTTAAACAGCCCCACCAATAACCCCTCCAACAAATAATCCAGTTTTCATTTATTCATCATTGTCCTTACTCTTGTGATTAACAGATAATATACCAGTTTCACAGTAACGAGTAAGAAATTATAATAAAATTACAAACAAAACAAAAGTCTGATAAAACTTACAGTCTAAAATTAATATTTCATACACAAAGAAACCAAACGTTCATAAATACTGAACATTTTTTTAATCTGCATAAAATAAATTAACTGTAAACATCACACATATAAGTTACATAAAGGATATTTTAAGAATTTCATATTGACAAAGTGTAACTGAAAAACTAACTGAAAATCAATGGTACATATATATATATATATATATATATTTGTTTTTTTTTTTTTCAGAAAAAGCACAAATGAATTAAGATTATATTTCATTTACCTTGAACTATATAATGAAGAATAAACAGTTAGATGAGACCACTTTTAAAAATAAAAAAAGAACATGAGTTGAAAGAGGCTAATTATGCACTTGCAAATTGTTTCTGTGTTTTTAACCTATATTTTTTTTTATTAAAATTTAATTTTGAAACATTTGCTTTCGATTTTTAATTTTCTTAGCTGTAGATTCAATGATATATATATACTGATAATTATCATAAATGTGAAGTTTGTAATTGTCAGTTAATTGTTACATTGGTGTACTAAAACGTAAAAAGCTTTTTTTCCTTCCAAAAAGAACATTTTTAGTGAAACAACTCTGCTGGGAACATGGAAGTGACAGCTACATCACCATTTGTCAGTGGAATGGAATCCCAGCCATTGCTCTCGATGAAGATGTAAGTATCTTTGTTTAAAAAAATTATAATTGTGGTAGAAAAGGATGTTCCTAAGGAATAAAAGAAAAGAGGGTAATTTTTCTCTCTGAGCTACCTTCAACAGGTTTTTGAGGTAAGGTGTGTTAAATTTTTAAGTTCCAAATTAAAAACAAAGTTATTCATAGATACAGTTAAATGTGATTGTTGTTATTATTTTTTTATGATTTATTCTAGAAAAGCATCACGTTCAACTAATCGTTTGATGTGATTGATAACTGCTTATTTTAACTGTATCAATTCTCCATGTAGAAGATTTGATAGACAAATGTTATAATAGTAATGAGGTCATGCAGCAAAAATAACAGAAATGTTCAACAAATACAAAGAGAAATAATTATTAATAAGCTGTTTCATTATAATAGTTTTATTATCAGTTCATTCTTATTTTAAATCATTTGTTTTTCAGATGAAAGAATGTGTCGACAGATTCGTAGTTTATCCTGACTATAAGAAAATTCGGGACATTATATATAAAATCTCTCTTAATGAATCTACTGAATTTGAAAATGAACTGAATGTAAGTATATCATATTATCAAGTTAAAACTGATTAAAAAAAAATAATAATAAATAATATTTTAAGAAATGAGTGTATCTTTGTGTTTACATTCACACCCCATTCACCCCTGAAGTTCACCAGGATGATGCTGCCTATCTGCTGATACAAGTTTTGAAAGTTTCTCATGTTTTTATTCAAATATTATATGCCTTGTATTAAGAATTTTTCTCTCTGTGTATTTGTTTAATATTTGTTACTCCATATGTAAACAACTTTATTTCAGGAAACTGGCAGTCAACTGAAAGAAATGTATTTGTTCCTTTCTGTCTACCGTGCAGTGACACTGAAATATGTGGCTGAAAATGAAGATTTGGTATGAAATACACATTGCCAGTTACCATTTTAAACTAATGTAGTTATTTTATTATATTCATACCTATAGATAGACAGATAGATAGATAGATTCTGCAAAAACCAGCCTGTAGACTAATCTGGATTTCTACATAAACTAGCAAAGTCCCATCCAGCATTTGTTAATCTTTTATGAACCAAACCTAATCCAGAAGCCTGTCTACTTCAGAATCCATGTGTAAATTCCAGAACAAAAGAACAGTTTACAAAATAATTAGCATTGCTAACAATGGCACACACTTTTGTAGTACAATCACTTCTTAAACAATGATGACAGTTTGTACATAATGAGATGAAATGATCATGCTTATTTGAAGGCTTAATTAACAATGATGCCATGCTTCTTGTAATTACTATATGCAGCTAGATGAACAAGATTATTATCAGTGTGTATTGATGCCTAAGTGAATTGAGTCATTTAGTTTTGCATGTCGTATTAGTTGCAGTGGCAGAGCAATCTAAAACACAGCAATGTATCAAATTTCAGTGCAGTCTGAAGTGAAATTAATAGAAGAGTTTTCCTCAGATCCACAAAGTAAACAGAAAGATTAGTTATGCAATTTAAAAATTACCTCTACCAGCAGTTGTACAAAACCAACATTTCAGCAGAGAGAACTGACAGACAAATTCAAAAATTCAAATGAATAGACAATACCCACAAATCATTGTATACTGACGTTCTTAAAATGAAAAAACAAATTGAAACTTTTGCTGCTACTGTTGAAAGTTGACTTTTGCAACCAATGCTAAACATTGATGCAATGACAGAGGAGTTTGCTTTGGAGAGAAATGTGAAAAGAAAATGTAGTCAATGATGACAGACTATTTCTCAGCTGGCACTTGTAATAAAACTCATTCCAATTTCATGTCAATTTAATCTTGATGACTTTATTATTGCCCTCATAAACTTTACCCAAGCCAAATTTATTTCACATACTTTTATCTAGACATTTTTCCTTTCTTTTGTGGAACATAATAGACTTATATATATATATATTATCCAATGTGGCCTTGCAAAGACTAATTAATGCATTTTAACTATATCTCTATTTATGAGTTTCTGTTTAAAATCCTGAGTGAAATTTTGCTTTGAATCAAACAGAGTTGGTTCAAGTTTCATGCATGAATTTAGTCCTTTAATTTTTTTAATCTATTTATTTATGTTGGTGACTGTTTTCCTATTTAGAAAGCAAACATTCCCTGCATGATTTCAGGAAAGCATTTCCAAACTTTAAGCACCACAGAACAGTTCTTTGCAGTATTTCTGTTATTCAAACAGATCAGTGAATCTGGATTCAGCATTTCAGAACTGAAGGCACAGAAAACAAATATGCTGTACAGTTTGCAGACATTTAGACATATGCAGCTTTAGGATGTTAAATGTTTTGTGCAGATTGTTACATGAGTGAAACAGAAAGCAAATGTGAACATCATTGGCTTTTTGAAGTTAGTTTCAAAGTCCTTTTAGCCAATACACTCATATTAATATATAACTAAATATATAATTAAGCCTATATTTTAATAAATTTCAAGTCTGCAGTTGTTTATACTGTAAAATAACAGGAATTTCAGTGGCTTTATATTTCATTTGTTTTAGGACAGAGCTAAGAATGCCATTAAAAGATTTGTTGACCTCACAGAAAGTATAACAGACAAGGTAAGTTTATTAAGTGAAAAAATATTTTATACATAAAATTCTAAAAAGATTGATGGATACTTCCTGTACATACTGTTCTTCTTAATCCTCAGTAATTTTTAAAAGTGTAAACTGTTCTTAGTGCTGTATTAAACTAATTTGACAAGGATCTGATGTAAATGATAATTATTATATTTTCACCTTCTAATTTGTTTCATAGGATCTTCTTCAGCGTCTGTTGGAGAACAGGTTTGGACAACACACTCCAGTTTTGAATGTACAGACAGGTCAGAGACTGAGAGATCAAAGCATTCTCTGCTTACTTTTTCATTTGTCACTTGTTCTCAAAAATTGTCAGGAAATCAAGAACTTTATCTATCCATTGATTGCTATGGCTACAGATCCAGCTAATTTCACTGTAAGTGTGATCCTGGTATCTTTTTGTTTTCTTTTTATTTGTTTTAAATTATATTTTACTAGCTGAGTCATAGAACACTTGTCAAGTAGAAATATGATCACAAAATGTCTTCATTAGTGAACCTGTTCAGTCATTCAGGCCAAACTGCAAAATGTGTAAATTCCCTTTTATTTTTCTAAATAGCTATTAAGTGCATAGTTCAATAATATTTTAATTTCTGTCAACATATTATGCAAAATGGTTTTGACAGTCAGCAGGCAAACTGAAATATTTTATAAAATATTTAGAGAACTGTGAAATATGCATAAATCCAATATGCATAAAATGTGACTTCACAGAAAATATTAAGCACTTAAATAAAATTAATAAGAATATTATTTATTTTTGATTTTACAAGCTAACTGGGATATATATTTCTTTGATATTTTTTTTATATTGTATTTCATGACATGTGGAAATACAATACCATAAAAAAAAAACACTTAAGATACAGTTAATGTTTGTTGGAGAAAATCCCTTGCAATTAGGGGCAGTGAATTGTCATATTCCAGATAGTGCACTGATATCATAAAAGTAACATGTGGTGATATAAAATTTTCCAAGATTATATACAGAAGTAACATATTACTTCATGAAACACTTTATATTTTGATCACAGTGTTGTCCTCATTAGTGAAATAATATTTTTTTTCATCCTCAATAACAAAAATTTTATACACCATATTATGGATGGGTCATGTTAACTAGATCCAGTTCTTAAACTATGGCAGGCATTGAATTCCCTTCACAAATTGTATGGTTATTTCAGCCAAAGAAACAACACAGAAGTAATGATACTTTTCCTTCTGTCTGCAAGTTTCAGAAAGAACAATACCTGTTTGTTGAAATGAAGACCAACATTATCAACTTGATAATTTTAAATGGATGGATTAGGAACCAGAGTTTTCATCTTATAAAGAAAATAATGTTTGAGCAATAGCAACCTTTTACATCAATATGATCATCTGTTATTAATAAAAAAGGTTATAAAATTTATCTGGCACAGAAACATAGATAAAATAATTTTAATCATTAGATTTGCATGGTAGGAATCTTTTTGATATGCATAAGAAATGCTCTGAAACCAACGGTCTGATACCAGACAGTATTACAAGACAATAAGAAAAGAAAGTAAATAATTCAGTGAAATATTTGGATTATTTCAGTAGTTTACTGGGATGTTTGGACCAGACTTATAAATAGTTGGAAAAGCTAATAATGTGCTTCATGTCAGATTAAGCATCCTTTAAAGCAAGAATATGATCCAGATTCCCTGCAGTTAAATGAACACAAATGTGATGTTACACATACCTGTAACAATATTGAAGGAATACTCATTCTTGTTTATTTCCTTCTTTTTTTCATGAATTGCTTTTAATAAATATATATATGATGTATTCTTCAAAACTATTTCCTTCTTTTTTTCATGAATTGCTTTTAATAAATATATATATGATGTATTCTTCAAAACTATTTCCTTCTTTTTTTCATGAATTGCTTGTAATAAATATATATATGATGTGTTCTTCAAAACTATTTCCTACCAAAAAATATTTAGCATTGATAATTGATGTTTAGGGCGTGCACACTAAAACTGCCAGGTGACAACTTCTTATTGAACCAACAATAAATACTATATACTTTCACAATTAATTATTTCTAATTGATCCATATGTTATTAGCCTATTCCTAACATGATAATATATATAGATATTAAAAGGGCAACACAACTGTAATTTGACTTAAAACAGCCATATCTTCTTCTTTTTATAGTTGATATGTTGAATTCTTTGGGTTTTGTTGGGACATTCATATCTGCATTAAATTGTTTATGCCTTTCATTCATGTTTCTATCTGATCTAGTTACAAAGATTTGAAGAAAATAGATTTGGTGGTGACCATCTTGGATTTAGCCTCTTACCACAAACTGCTCAAGGGTGAGAAGATGTCACCCGACAATTTCACTATGTGTTTGCTCTAAACATCAATTATCAACAACAAAACACTTTAGACACCAAAATGAGAGTAAGCACAAATATGGTATTCATTTGTTGGACTATTATGATATTTGCAGATATTATATTCAGTTATTTTTTGTTTGTTTTTGTTCTTCTATTTTTAATGCCATTTCTTCTAAATTATAGGATGCTTTTTTGCCAACAATGCCACAGGAGGATTTGGCAGTGATGCTTAAAACTGTTCATCAGGTGCAGTCGCAACAACAAGCTAAATTTTATAGTAAGTACATGTTTTATATGGTGAACATAGGTTGAAAAAACTACCGAAAATATTTCCTTCTTTATTTAAAATTAAATATTTTGAAATAAAGGCTGATATGTATTTTTATTCACTGTCTTACAATTATGATGATCAAACTGTAATTTAATTGAACATAAAATAATTGTTAAAACTTTGGAGGATGTAAATCTATTTGAAATTTATTTATTTAATTGAAGATTATTCTTCTTTCTTCTTCTTCTTCTTCTTCTTATTATTATTATTATTATTATTATGATTATTTTGTGATGTATAAAAATTTAATTATTTAAAACTATTAATCTGATATATAATACTCTTTTCCATAGTTAAGGTAAGGACTTTTCAGGCATTTGTGATACTTGTCATTCTTATTTTTTTTTTTTTTTTCCTCACAAGTTTTGATAATAAATTCAAATAGAATGTTGACCATTTAATGGTAAATTTATAGAGTGAAGAGTGACAGCTCTCGTGTTCCTGATAGCAACATTATGTTATGCCAGTATTTTGAGCACTGTTAAATGAAGACAATAATTATATAACTACTTGGCAATTTAACAAACACAGCAACAGAAAGATAAATATAAGTACTGTTATTTCCAGACATGTTTACAAAATATTTTGCTGCTCCTAATTTGAAAGAAACTGAAGCTATCTTTGTAAAAGTATTTGAATTTCCTTTTGTATAACTGTGCAACAAAAAATTAGGTTTGAGACATACATTTTTGTTATGTGACACACACATACATACACACTTTATTATTAAAGTAAATTAGGATACTTTTAAAATATATTAATTCTTTCATGATAAAAACATTAAAAAGGAGTTGGTTCAAGTTTTATTTTTATTTTATATTATTTTAAATTATTTATTTACTTATTCTTTTTTATTTCTTTTTTATCTTTTTTTTAATTTTATTTATTTATTTATTTATAGTTATAATTTTTTTTTTTTTTTGTATATTAATTTATTTACATATTTTATTTTATTTATGCCTCAATTTAGAAAATAAGTCATATAATACACTAGAGTTAAATAAATTATATGTTTTTATTTATATTTTATCCATTTCAGGATGTCCAAATGGCCATGTGTACTGCATTACTGAGGTTTGTTTTTACTGCTACTAAAATGTCTGTATGCTTGAAAATGTATATTCATTTACTCAAATGTTTTTGTTCTTAGACAGCTAAGCCATCAGCTTCATTTTTCTTTTTACTTTTCTTTTTAAAGTAAAATTTGATCCACAGGATCAAGGATTTAAGACAAATAAGTGAAAGCTAAATGTCCTTGGTTAAATTCTTTTTCTTAATTAGTATTTCTTTTGCTGATTTATAAATTTATAACAGCAACAATTTTTTGATTTTTCCTAATTTCAGTGTGGCATGGCAGTCTCAGAAGATAAATGCAATGAATGTGGTGAAAAAATAGGTGGAGTTTTGCATGAACCATTTGAAGGAAATGTGCTGGATTCAGGGTACTTATGAATGTTATGTTTTTTTAAATTAAGTCTCCAACCTTATCAGAGTGATTTTATGCATTGAAATAAAAAACACATTATTAAGTCTTATTTTTCAAATTTGAAGTTTAGTCTTTTCATTTATTAACTTTATTTAACTTTATTACTTTGACTTACCAAACTAAGAAAAACTGAAGTCACCTGCTTTAAATATTTACCCTGTGTCTTAGGATTAGAGAAAATCTGATTTCCAGTTATTTATCTTACAATTAAAAAAAGGCATTGTAATCTCCTTAAGAATTAGTAATTATTTGTTCAAAACCATCCCATATTACTGTAAAACTTGAAAGAAATAGTGTTGAAAAAGCTTTATTATAATTTAATATTATTTCACAACATTTATTTTAGAACTGATCAGACAAAAAAAGGCCATTGCCTTGGTGATTCCAGCCAGAGATCAAACATCCCACTACCTGAACGTAAACTGAGTGGGGGGGCGTGTGCTGTGTTCAGACTGCTCACTCACACAGCCCTGCTCCTGGGCTGTGATGTCAACTTAGAGGTTAATTTATTAAACCTTATTAGCAAGAAACAAAACCCAATCTCCAAGTCTGTTATAAAAAATAATTATTCTGACAGGTGAAAAGAATTTTTAAAAAGAAAGTAAATATTTGACATAATGGACATGCTGTGTTTGATGGAAAAACACAGATAATATTGGCTTTTGCACTGAAATGACAGTTATATACATATTTGAACAATTTGTTGTTTATGTTATAGAATGTTGCTTCACTGATGAACCCTGTTTGTTCAGGGTTCAGTTTAAACGTATAAAATGTCATGTTAAAACAAACATAAATTGTGGTATTGAAGTGATGCTGGTTTAAAGTATGCTTACTTGTTGTTAAAGGGTTTCACTGAATTTAACAAGCTGCTATATTCTGTATTAGAGATTTCTGTTTTGGTGAAGATAATTATAAAATAATACATTTTGCTTTGAACATAAGTTTAATTTAATTAAAGCAAAAATGTTTTGCCAACAAAAGAGTCTAACTATGATCTACAGCTATTGGTATGTTATTGTCTTACAGAAAGTTGCTTCAGTGATAACTCCTGCTGTACCAGATGTACCCCTGTTTCTATGGAATCACATTCTGAAAGATATAGAACAACTTCACAAAGGTTTTGGGAAAAACGTGGATGACATTTTCTTGCTGCTTCACTTCCTGCTTAGTCAAATCGATGATGAGAAACAAGGTGCATGATTTTAACATATTTAGTTTTCATCACTGACTGATCAAATCTGTATTTATTTCATCCTTGTCCTATTCCCTTTACATCTTTTCTGCTTTAATGCAAATTACTTTCATTTAATTATTTTTGAAGTGACAATGTTCACTTCCAAATGGATTCTTATTTGTTTTGAAAGTATTTCAATTTAGTTCTGTGAAAAAAAGCCTTAATTCAATTATTTGTAATATATTTAGTTTAATTGGATGTAATGCCTACATGCATTAATGGATTTCTGTTTCATAAATTCAGTAGAGGGGGTTCTGATAAATATTAATTATTTCTTTTTGCTGATAATATTATCATATTTTAAAAGAAAGTGAAGGTAAACTTAATCACTATTTAACAGTAGTTTTTCTCTGTTACTGATTGTGCTAAGTTTCTAAATTTGACTGGCTGCTCTAATTGTGCATTCCATTAATTTTTTCTGTTCATTCTAGTATCTCCCTAATCTATGATTTTAGCTAATTAAACTCATATTCCAAAATAACATTGTTTTAAACTGTCTGTGTAAACACTCATTCCTTGTTGTCATACCTTTACCAGACATTGTGACCATGGGATGAAGTGTCAAAATACAGAGCATTTAATGCAAGTTCACTTAATTCTGTGCATTGTGCAGTACTGAGTTAGATGTGTTTGTTCAAATATTTTACAACTGTTTTAATGTTTTAAAAAAAAATAGTAATCATTATTATTATTTTCTTTCAAAATATCAAGACATTTCTGTCCCAGCAAATCCTGTCATGTTGTCATCTAAAGAAGAAAGAGAATCTTGGGAGGAAACATTTGCTGATGTTTTTATTTATCCAGTTTTGCAGGTATTGCTATGTGAAAACAATTGAATAATATTTAAAAAAAAATAAAATAATAAAAAATAAAATAAATAAATAAATAAAAACAAAAAAAAAATTACAGATTTTTATTAAAATATCTTGTTCATATGTTTTTATTAATTCTTGATAATCACTGACTGCTGAAATGTGTTAGTGGTACTGACCTAAGTGTAATGGCCATAATAAATATAAATAAAACTGTAAGGAGGTAAATTGTAATACCAAAATTATAAATTTTTCTTATGACATTTTCAGGATATGAACAACCTGATACCAGAATTAACTAAAACAGTTGAAAAAGGTAAATTAGTATCTTTTGGGTTTTAGTACTGATAATTTCATAATTAAGGGATCAAAAATGTATCATAATTCCTTTAAGATATGTTTTTCTGTGGCTATATTAAACTGTCCAACTAAAGTATCATCACCCCTATGTCTAATATGTTAGTAACTTTGATGCATCTGTAAACTTTTCAACTCCCAAATGTGTTTTCCATCAGTGCATTCTGTAATTAAAAAATTAGTTAATAGTTTGTATGATAGACAACCAGAATAAAATATGTTACTAATGGTGAGAACAGTAGAGACAATATGGTCTGACCACAAGCAAAGTATAACACCTTCTCAATATTTCCTTTATTGAATCTTAAATAAGCATCCCCCCTGCAAAAAATACAACAAGTAAACAGAGTAATTACCTTTCCCCAACAAGTTTGCTCACTTTCCTTTACCTTGCTCATTCCTGTACTAGACTTGTCCAGATTGGCCATACTTACAACAATGGATCTTCATCTGGTTCTTCAGATCTTCTCTCCTTGGCAAAAGTGAGGAAGTAGATTTGTTGACTGTTTTATTTTTAGACAAAATGATGATACATGTGATTTTCAAATTAATAATTCTTCTTCTTTTGATGATCCTTCATCTTTTGCAATGATTTGTTCTTTCCTTCCAATGAGCAATTTAGAAAGAAATTCCAGTTGGTTTCATTGAGCTGAATTTTGTAGGTCATTAGGTGGTTAAAAGAAAAGATAATCTTTGCTAATTTTACTGAATGTCACAGTTCCTTACTAAAATGTTTATTATTGGGATTTCACATGTTTTATTTTTGGGTTTATTGAAGATTTACTGGGGAAATATATGTATGAACCGGAAACAACTCATGATCTGGAATCTGTGGCAAAGTTACATGTTACTTGTGATGTTTGGCGTTACCATTCCCGCATCACACTGGATCATTTTCTACATGAATTCCAGGTTCAAGTGGGGAAAACACAAAGAATGGAGTCTAATTCGGTATTGGAACTGTTTTATACTCAGGTAAATAGGTTTAGTTAGTTTATTTTTCAGTTTTTCATTTCATTTCTGTGATTTTTTAATTGTTTTTAAAAAGAAAGATTGTTCATTAAAGTAATTATTTCTAATTTTCAGAATTACTTCCTTCAGCTGATGCGGTACATACCAAGTATCCTAAAGCTCCAGGGCCACTTAATAAAGTTATTTCAACATCGACTGGACAGAGCAGAAGCTCACAAAATGACTGTTAAAGATGTTCTCAAAAACAAAAGTATGACTTAAATTACTGTATAAATATGAACTATTAACCTATCATTATAATTTAATAACCTTAAACTAACAAAAGACAGAATAAAAAAATGGAAAGATGAAAGAGTTATAGATTCCTTTTGCTTTTCTTTTTCAGATCAAGGAATCAACATGCAGGAACTATTTAATGACTTTGTTGCAGCCTGGGAAGGCACTAGAGAAATGCTGTTGGATTATGGTAAAGATCCAGAAAGCTGATGTTACTGAGACTTAACAATGAATCACATTAAGATTTTTTTTTAATATGTATGGCAGTATATGTGAGTCAGTGAATTCAGATAAAATTGACTGAATAATTTGGGATCTACTAAAGTTCAATAATTTGTATTAAATGTTATTGGTATTTTAAAAATAAGCGTTTGACTAATTTATTTTTGCCTATACTTATAGTTACTATGGAATAAAAATTAACTTTAAAAAAACATATAACTTTTTATTTGTCTTCTGCTTACACAGTGTTTGTAAAAAGAGTATTTCATTAGTCAGACAAAAACATTCAAGGAGAAATAAATTCTGATCATTAAAACTACACAGAAGCAAATTATTAATATTTTATTATTTAATTAGTATCATAGAGTAATGATCTGACTGAAATGTTTTGGGTTTTTTCAGCATGTCGTTGTATTAATGGCAGTATAATCAGACTTCCAGAGGAGTACAGAAATAAAACAATTACACAAGATTGTCAGCTTGCCTGCCTGTTGCCATCTACCAGTGGGCCAGGACTGTGTTCATACATTCTGCTGGAATTCTTTCTAAGGAAACACAATTCATTTCTTGATGACTACAGTAGAGTTACTAAACAAAGGTTTAAAATATGTGTATTTTTGTTTGAGATGTGCTGAAATAAATATTTGCTGTTTGACTATATTTTAGTTTTAGCCAACTTTCCTGTTTATGTTTCTTTGCTGAAAGATTTCTGCAGATTATATAATAAAAGAATGTTATATAATTTGTTTCTTTTTTTTCCCAGTATTTAATTTTGTGCAATGGAGAATAGTTAGAATGGATAGTTAATATATGTGAAGTAAATGGATAGATATGGTGTGTCTTCAGTCATTATATTATCAAATTAATTTACATCTTTTTTAAACAGGATTCCCACAGTTCAAGTGAAAGACCTGAAGGTAAATCATCTCATTTGTTACCATCCAGAGAAAGATTTGCTGCCACTGGTTCTAGCTAACTGTAACTATTCCTTCAAACTGGGCGAGGGAACAAAAGTGGAATATGACTTTGATGGTTTTGAACAACAGCTGATAAACCATGTGTTACAAGCCAAGTCCAAAGTGGACATGGAATATGGTATTATTCCAGTGAGTATGCTACAAAATTAAAAATTGTTTCAAATATATTTTAACTTATGTTTGAGTTACATTTTAAAATTAAAATAAAACATTTTTAAATTAACATGCTGACAATTATAAAGTTTATAAATTTCTTTTATTGCTTATTGATCGGATTGCGTTAAAAACATATCATTTCCACAGAAAAATATAGAGAAAACAAGACAGTGAAAGAAGGAAAAATAAAAGCATTGATTGATTCTTTTTAGATATGTTGCCTTTGTAATTAGTATCAGTTCTGTGTGACATCTAAAATGGATCAGATTTAGTGCTGAGTGTTGTTAAGTTCTAAATAGAATATTGCTTTCTTACTTGTATATTATCTTTATCAGGTGGAAATCATGCAATACCGTGCTGAAACATCTAATGCCGATGTGTTTGAAAAGCTTTGCAAGAAAATAAAACAGGTATATTTTGTCCTGGTTTACTATAAAACCTATGAACATATGTTGTAATTTCTGTCTCTGGAAAAGGTTAGACTCAGGTTGAGATCTGGAACTTGAATACAAAATCAATTTCACTATTTGATTTCAACATTAAGTTGCATCTTTTAAGAATTTTAATTTGGTAAATATGCTTTATGCATATATTTCAGTCTAATTATATGTCATTTGGAAGTATTTTTCTGTATATTATTAATGTACTGTATCTAATAAAACTGCTTAATTTCAGTATTTCTGAGGGGGAAATTAGTGTTGCATACATTTGATTTGAAAACAAAGTTGTCAAAATCATGTTATTCCTCAACAGGATTGTTTTATTTGTTTCTGGAGACATCCTTTGGTAGTAGTGAATAATGCTTGACAGTAATATAATAAATATCAGCTGATGCATTAAACTTCTTATGGCCAGACTTTGTCTGAATTTGGTATGGATATTCAGAGTGTCTCCCCAACAAGAAAACAATTCTTCTGCAGTTTGTTCTAGGTTACTTTCACAAACATTCTAGGAATGATGATTGTTAATGAAACTGGAAATGACTTACATTTTCTGTTAAGCTAAAAATGTTGTGTTATTAAGATATTTTTCTTATGGGATCTTTTCAAAGTCTAGATTTGTATGATCATGAAATAGTCGTTGATATCACGTTCTAAACATAATGTTACAACTATTGTATTGTGTAAAGTCACAATCATGCAGATTTCTTTTTACCATACACTATTTTGTAGTAGTTATGACCAGGCAAATAGAAGTTTTATCCTGTTTATAGATATGCTGTAATTCTATGAGTCATTTCTTTACTTTCTGTCCAGGAAGTGTTGAGTCCATCTGTCCAGCTTCAGATCAGAGCAGAGCTGCATGCAAGTCTGCCAGATATCTGTGACTCAATAGACAACCTTGACATTGCTGTATCTTTCCTCAAGTCTCTTGGAGATGATGGTTCCCAATCTCTGCAGCAGTTTATGACTGAAGTTCTCAAAATGAAACAAACAATCACAAGTCAAAAAGTAACTAAACCATTCACAGCAGACTTTCACAGTGTTTAAAGTTTTATTAAATCTGATGAAAACCTCATTATCTTCACTGAAAATGAAATGTTTGTGTATGGAGTATATTTGTTACACATTTTTTTTCATTTACTAAATACAAGATAAACATTTTTTCTCTTTGTTTCAGGCTCAGCAGTTTTGTAAGTTTAAGCATGTTCTGAGTCTCTGGTTACTTCTTAATTTGGAAAAATCTCAGGTTCTAGCAGCACATGATCACGTGAGTATGAAATTTTTTTTTTTTTTCATTTAGTAAACAGCAAAATATTCTTCACTGTTTTTAAATTAATGAGATTAATTATATATACCATTAATTGTTCTAGACAAGACATCTTAATTAATGGTTAATATTTTGTATTTGTGTTGTGCATCACAAATACTGAAATAACAAATTAGGTGACATTATTAACACTTTTTTTTTTTTTTTACTGAAATGGATAGGAAGACATGCACTACATGTTATGTTATCTTAATTATTATGTATTACATTAATTTGCATTACTGTATTTTTTGTCTTACTGAAGGATGCTTTTGACAACTTGGGCCAAGATATGAAGGAAGAGTTGTCTCAAGATGAAATAACTGAACTGGTAGGATTTTGTCAACACCAGACTCTTAACAAGCTGGAATTTCTACTTCAGGAGATTTTTGACTGCATTTTACTGAGGATAGCACAGCCACAATCCCATCAAGATGAAGATGGTCGAGATTTAAAACAAATGAGGTATGCTAATAATGATTCTGTAACTGATAATCTGTTTTCTCCTGTGAATGGCTGAGGGATGACTGGTTCAAGGATGGATCAGCTTTAATTTTCGTATTCTGTTATGCTTGCAAAATTAGTAAAAAATAATGATGTATGGAAAGTAAAACAGCTTTGTTAATGTTGTTAGTGATCATAAATTTATAAATATTATCCCTTAAATAGGAGGCTTTGTTATCAATTAATTTTTTTTAAAGTAAATGTAAACACTTTCTAGAAAAGAGAAATGTTACAAGTGGCAGAATTAAAATTAACTACCATTCATTTCTGTGATACTTTTGACATTTCAGCTTACGTGACATAATGTTTGGTTATCTTGAGTCTTCTTTATTTGATGAAAATTCTTTGGACCAATCAGACTCCAGGCAAGACTGTGTGCATATGATTCAAAATTTCCCAGAGAAAATCAAAGGAAGTCATGGAACCACTGCATGGCTCATTGTTTATAAAGAATTAGACACAAAAAGAAGACAAACTGTTTAACTCAGTGTTAAGGATGATAAAATCTAGTGTACAGGTGTGCTGTTTTCAAAATACAGTTTTTCATAATGTGCTATAATGAATAGGAATAACAGTCACTAGTTATCAGTTTAGTTTGTGCTTGGGTTTTTCCTGTTTAATTTAATGATCAATTTTCTTTTTTGTTTCGATGTTCATTTTAAATTAGAAGAAATGTTACATTTGAACATGTCAGATTAAATAGAATTAAAGTGTATTTCTTAATATCTTTTGTTTTTGATAATAATTTCTTACCTTTTTGATGCAGGCTTAGCTGTTTATTTCTATTTTAAATTTGTTATTTTATTTTACAGGTTTAAAGTGTAATGTTTAGAAATCACTTTTTACTTTGAAGAAATATTTTAATCTTTTATAGTGTTACATATTCTTTTGAAAGCTTTAGTTTTTCTTACTTCTGTTCATATTTATTACAAAATGTGTTGATTTTAGTTATGCATTTTATATATGGAGATTCAATCTTTGCTTTGTATAATTTGTATTGTTTTAGTTTTCTTAGATGCCAGTTCAAGTTTAAGAAAGAAATTTTGATTTGCAGATAAAAAACATTGTATTACTACAAACAAATTCAATTTTTCATTTAATATGTTTTTAAACACTGTTTGCAATTTAATGATATTTTAAGGAGTTGTGAAAAACAATGTATTTATTGGTGTGTACAGGGAGTGATGTTTATTGGTAAAAACATTAATGTTATGTATTTATTAACATGCAGTGCAAATTAACTTAGCTGTGATTTTTGATATATAAATTGTTTTGTCTTTTAGGTTTTTTCACTTCATTTCTATTTTAACTTTGATGTCATATTTTTTTATTTGTTCAAAATGTTTGTAAATTATTTTATATTCTCTATTTCAGTCTCTTTAATTAAGTAAAAACCATGATAAAAGAAAGAAAAATGTACATGGAAAAGTGATTTTGGTTATTTTCTATGACAGAAATAAACAGATACAGCAAGCTTAGAAATCAGTTTGGATGTTTTGCAATACTGAAGGATAAGAGTACTTCACTGTTTTATTTTTATTTCACAAAGTATATGTATATTGTTATTTTAACTACATGAAAAATGTGAAACTGAAATAAACCACGGTGGGAGAAAGATGAAATGATATGCAGAACTCTACAGGACTCTACATCTCACTGCTGACAGCAACAGGCAGTTGAAAATATAGCATTATAATTATATATATTTGTTGAGATTTTAATATGAAATTTAATAGTTTGCACTTCAGTCTTTTGGTATACTGATATAAAACAACAGTTTTAACTCTTTTTATTGACTTCACAATTTGTAATGTGTTGATCTTTCAACTTGGTTAGTGTTTTTGTTTCTTTGCTTAAAATATTTAGAAATTTTAATTGTATTGCTATAAAAATGTATGATTTTTGTTTCAGACTGTATATTTAAAACTAATATATAATATATTTGTTGAGATTTTAATATAAATTTTAATAATGTATTTCGTGTATCAATCTTTTGAAATATCTCATTGATAAGATGTTTATATTTTACTGATAAAATATTTATATTGTACTTACTCAGATTTAAGAAATATGTCTTACATAGAACAGTTTTAGATACTTGTAATATTATATTAGTCATTAATAAATTATTAGCATTCAAATTAATTTGCTTCTTTTGTCTTGTTACATTAAGAAAAAAAAATCTTTTATTTTATTGCTTTTGCAGAAACAAACAAAAACAAAATTAAATCTACCGTATAAACTATGCACTGGAAAATGTAATTTCTTATATTTAAATAATTTTAAAAAGTCAGTTTACATGTAATTTCTTATATTTAAATAATTTTAAAAAGTCAGTTTACATGTACTTTCTATTATACAAATTTCAGTTACACTATAATCCTTCAAAAAACCTTCTTAGATGAGCAATCCTGTTTCATAATTGTAATAGAAGAATAATATCTGATTTTGTCATGTGCAGGGTCTGTGTCAAATTACTTTGCACTCTACCCAAGGCTAGCTATTGGGAGCTCCCAGCTTGAGCTGCTTACTAGGTATAAGATATTTCTGCTTGGTGGTTTTATACACAGGATATTCAGCCATCACAACTCCAGCTTAGTAATTTCCAAAATGTAATCCTTCAAAAATATCTTCATAAAAGCTATCCTATTTCATAGTTATAAAGATGCATGTTCTTTGTGCTGTTTCAGTGTTTGTCACGTAAATGTGTGTTAATCATCACATTATCTAGAGAGGTTCAGTTCACTACTAGCAAGGATATTTATCATGTGGAACTGCACTTATAAGCCAAATCAAATCTATTTAAAAAAAAAAAATATGGGTCAGATAACTGACCATAATGTATGATGTAGAAACTACTGACAAATTCAGATGAATGAAACAATGCTAATGACGTCAAAAAAAAAAAAAAAAAAAAAAAAAAAAAAATGATTACAAAAAAAAATACTAGATCAGAATGCCTTGGAATGCCTATAAATAAATATTATAGTTAAATTAAAACACATCACTAGGTTAACAGCAGGATTATTATAGTTAAAAACAGAATACATTAAAAAAAACAGAATACTCTGTAGAATAGTCAAGAAAAAGTGAGTGAAATGGAAAAGCATACATATCATAACGCCATGTACTTCGACTGCTTTCAACTATTTGATAACCTCTATTCTCACTTGTTTGTGATAAGACATAAGGTTCTGTGAATAAGGATGACCAAATGATTCAATCTAAAGTGCAGTTTTCAAATAACTACTATTTTAATGAACAACTAACTGCCCCTGTACTTTAAAGTAAATGCGGTGGAGGATAATAGACAGAAAAAAGATATACGAAGAGACAGCTGAAAAAGTAATTACATTTGTGTCTGTGTGAGTGTATGTGTGTAAGAGAGAGAGAGAGAGAGAGAGAGAGAGAGAGAGAGAGAGAGAGAGAGAGAGAGAGAGAGAGAGAGAGAGAGAGAGAGAGAGAGAGAGAGAGACAGCAGGACATTAAGTTTAAACGTAAATCCTAGAGGAGAATAAAAATAAATATTTAAAACAAAGATATAAATCTAGTGTGTGTAGATTATTTATTTATTTGGATCACTAGAACATGGACGGGTAGACATCTGGTCGTTGATGTCGATCCACGAGGTCCACACCCACTTAGAGCCAATAAGTACAGGACACGCACAAAGTGTTCCGTGTCTTGTATTTCAGACCCATTCAAGTAATAATTGTACCACATCGCTGCTCATCTTTTCTCTGGAAATATCTCCAAACCGTAAGAAGGAAAAACAGTAGCACCATAGGCTTCCACATCACTCAAATAAAACAGCAATTCTGTTAGAATATGTATCATGTTCCGTAAGTGAGCTGTCATCTGTGTGGAACTGAAAATAACCACCAATTACCATCGACATTATCACTGGAACAGCGAGTCTTTTGAATTCTGAAGGTTCTTGTTCACTAATCACATCGTGATAAAGAGAAATTTTAGGAGACAGAAGTTCCGCTTATTTTGCCGGCTGAAGAACTAACAGTGGATGATTATTGTTGTTATAGTAACGACATCACAAATGATGTTGGTATTTTGCTTGTTGTCGAAAATTATCAGGGCAAAATTTGCTAAATGTCATCTTCCGGGCTTTACTGACCAAATAATAATTAGAACAAAACAAAAATAGCAACTGCAGTACCAGCAACAACAATAACAAATAATAGTAATAATAATAATAATAGAACAGTAATAACAATTATAAGAAGAAGAAGAAGAAGAAGAAGAAGAAGAAGAAGAAGAAGAAGGAGGAGGAAGAAAGCAAGACAGGAAAACATTAAAATATATATATTTGATGTGAGCTTTCATTAGACAAATACTTAGAAATATTAGAAACTGATTATTTTATTTTTCATTTATATGTTATTCATTCTAACATATTCATAATTATTATAATTATTATCATTACTATTACAACTACAATTACTACCATAACTATTTATTATTTATTTATTTATTTATTTATATTTTGTTAATTGTAGTTTTATGTACCTCTTTTTATTTGGCTTTATCTCTTTGTGAATGCCATCTTCGTTTTCTTCAAAGCTCTCTTCAGAGTCGGATCTAATTTTAACTGTTCTTTAGTCAGCTCTAGAGCCAGACCAAACCTCTTTTTGTTTTCACATGCTCGTACACAGTAATCTAAAATTACCACTCGAGATATGCTTTTATTTTCTTCGTCGTTTGCCAAATCAAGTGCAGTTTTCATCCACTGATATGAGTGATAAAAACTGTGGACATCGAATATCGTTAATGAATAAAGTGAAAGAGTAAGACTTTTATCACTGAGCATATGTAATATTTTATAAATGATTCACAGCGACCGAATTCTTTTTTTTTTTTAAAGAGGACTTTTAACTTGTTATAGTTATTTCCAAAAACTATTGTGGATATGAACTGATGTTGTAGAAACATATATTCTTAAAATAGAACATATAATAATAATAATAATAATAATAATAATAATTAATTATTATTATTATTATTATTATTATTATTATTATTATTTATTATTATATTTTCGAATATTCACATTGTATTATTAAAATAGTAATCGTCCATAGCTATTATTCACTTTTTTTTGGAATAACATTTTAAAACATTATCAGTAATATTTATGTGACAACATGCAATATATTATGTTTATTACATTTACATCATACACGTATGATATATACAAATAAAGAACATATCTGTATAGTTTTCAGCTGATAACAAATATTTGATTTTAGTCCTGCATTATTTCGTTAAATATATTTTGCTTCCTGTCTTTTGGTTATCTCTTTTACTCACAGATTATCGGTCAATCCTCCATTTATTTATTTACTTACTTATTTTAATAATTAAGCAATTTAACAAAATGATTAGTTCCTTAGACCCATTTGATTGTTGTCTACATAACTGTAGCAAATGAATACATTTATTTATTTTGTGTCATGGCCTGCGTAACGATATAAAATATGTCTGCTTTCTTGTGTGAAAGGAATTTGTGTGCTCTTTCAGCTATAAATAGACGTGAAAAATGTCCCCTCCTTGTGCAAAGTGCTTATGTCTGTGTCTCTTTACCCTTCAGTGTAAACCTCTCTGCAAATGGATTGGCATGAAATATAATCACCAAATATATAGATTGTTTCCCTTTCTTTTGGGATGTGATAACACCTGTAGTTTGCTGTTTTTAATTTATTTATAAAACTTTATTTATAAACAGTCTCTTTGTGAAATCATCACACATAAGTCTTTCTACATCCACCATATACCGAGTGTATCACCGTGGATCGAGTCTTTCCAAATTCATCATATACCCAGCCTTTCAGAAATCAACTTATACCGAGTGTTTCTGAAATTATGATATTCTAAATCTTTCTGAAATCACGATATACAGAGTTCTTCAGAAATCGCCTTAAGCAGTCTGTCATTAATGTTGGGTTTTTTTTCAAGAGGGTACGAGTGAACGAATTACTTTTTCGAGTTTAATGAAAGGTCCTTCGACACAGATTATAAGAAGAAGTGCGGCAGCCACAGCACTAAGTAGAACATACACGAACAGGGATGCCTAAAATTGGTAACAAAAAGAAAATTAAAGTTTCGTTGATATAGTTACCACTACCACAAAAACAAATGAAGATGTTTCAAATTAGAAAAGAAAATGTACTGTGGGTTTTATAATCGTTACAATTTCTTTCATGGAGAGATAATATATATATTGTATTAGTTCAAGATTTATCAGAGATATATTATGAAATAAGTATGATTATTTTTATGTATGTGTGATTGTGTGTGTGTGTGCACCTGTGTATATCTTTGTCTGCAGATTTATAATTATCTACATCAGTTATATGATATATAACTGATGTAGATAATTATAATACCATACCATATACATACCATATCTCCCCAGTCTATGTATATAAGACTGTTTGACGAATCCACCGCGATGCTGATGAGTAAAGGATGCACTAGATAAATTCCGTACGTAATTCTGCTCAGTGGTAGGAAGAAATTCCAAGAAAGAAACTTTTCTATAAATCCTGGAATATTAATTATTTATTGATATATTAATTAAAGATAAATATTAATTACCCATAAATAGACCTGCATCATAATGAGATTTTGTTTATATGTCACATGAATAAGAAATATGAACTTTAATCATTTTATCAATATCTCGTGTTTGACTCTCAGTCTGTTTGCTAATGTTAATGTTTTCCATTCTTTTTTGTATGTTTGTCTTCAGATATGTGTGGCTGACTGTTTTAATAAAAACTGCAGAGTTACCTCCCTGTCCAATACTACAACAAAGTATGACCCACGACACAGCCAGCGCCCAGGCAGGGCGGGACAGCGCTTCATACCCCGCGGCTTCAGTCGCCGTCCAGTGGCGCCCCCCGACCCGGTTTTCACTGTACGTGATAAACACTACAACAGTCAGCGTAACCAGAGCTAAACACCATCCGAGAAACAATGGAATCTGTAACAGATAAACACTACAACAGTCAGCGTAACCAGAGCTAAACACCATCCAAGAAACAATGGAATCTGTAACAGATAAACACTACAACAGTCAGCGTAACCAGAGCTAAACACCATCCAAGAAACAATGGAATCTGTAACAGAAATGAAATAGAAGGCCGGATTTTGTTAATACATACATGCATACATAAATTAATAAATTCATACTTACATACATACCAAAAAAATATAAAAGCCAGTTTTACATTTTTCTAAAAGATCAGAATTAATTTCTTTAATGAGACATACAAATACTAAGTTAAAAACAAAGACACTTAGTCCAGTGGTAAAATGTTGAAATTTAAACAAGTAGACTGGTAAATAATGCACATAAAAGAGGCTGTGTTAAAAATCAATTTAGCTCTTGGAGTGATGCAGCGTCCGAAAATAATCAGTGGCTCCTAGTAACTGTTCAGCTATTTTTAATAATTCGTGCATTTAATTTTCTGTTTGTTTATTTATTTTTTCAGCTAGCAATGAAAACTAAACCGAAATCATACATTTATTTGACTGTATGATTTAATATACAGAATATTCAGACGCAGAGGTACCTTTCTGAAATATATTTTTCTTCCTGCTCTAAATAAAACGTATCCCAAGGCGATTCCTATTGCAAAGACACCCACACGGCAATATGGTTTTGCATAGACGTTGGCAAAATATCCTCCACCCATCCTGAGGAAAAAGAAAGACTATATCTGTAATGATACCTAAACATACCAGTATTAATGATAATCATATTTCAGCTGTTAGTCTTGGTACAATAATAATATGAGAAAGGAAAGCCACTGAATTATCCATTACTTTTAGCAAATATGTTTTTAGGTGAAATGCTGCTGAAACATATTACAGTCTGGTCTGTTTTATTGCGAAGTAAGAATAAACACGATGCGCCGTACTTTGGTATTGTGTCTTTGTGTAACAACAGTGTGATGTTTCTTTCAGTAATTTTAAATTATATTATGTGCTGTTTTATCTTAGTGGTGTTGTTTCTTGTTATGATGATGATGTCAGTGCATACCTCAGAATGTTGCCATTGATATCATTGTTGAGAACACTTGTTGATACTATCTGGATAAGAATCAACAATGTTAACAACACATAGCCAACTGGTGGATATCTGAAATATTTAATAAGTTTTAATATTCCCTGCTCATTGTAGCTGAAAATATGTCATTATGTATATTGTTATTATCAAAGCTGAAGCATAAAATATACAAAAATAATAACATAACATAACAAAACATAATATAATATAAAAATATTTAATATGTATTATAATACGTTGTGTGCTATGTTTGTGTAAGTGTACAGTATCATGTGAATATTAACAATGTTAATGCAAATTTACGTACTTCGCTAATGGAATCAGAATTACAGGTGAAATTAGATAAAACTGGAAGTCATTTACTAAATAGTAAGTCCAGCTCATACACTGTAATAAAAAAAAAAGTGAAATTAGACCTAGAAATCATTTACTAAGCAGTATGGTTTTTTAGGTGTTTTTTTATTATTTTTTTTTTGACCTACACAGGCCACAGAACATAGTTTTATAGTCATACATAGTTTGTAATGATCAGTTTTATATTTCGTTAAACAAACTACAAAGTGGACCTTTGAAGAGATTTCATTTTAGTTGTTATACATTCTTGTTAATTTTTTTCCAACCAAAGCCTTAACTTCACGAACCAAGCGTCGTAAATACTGAAGTTTATAACTTCTACATGGAATGTACATTTTACATTTATTTTGTAAGAATACATAGAACACCTTTTACACAACTTAATATGTATACACACGCATACAAACACGTTTGTAATTTAATAACATAATACACTGAACATGGATTAAGTTTTATCGACACCAGAAGTTATATATACAGCGTATAATCAAGCAAGGAGTATATTAAATAAATATTTCAGATGCAGTAGCTGGTAACTTACCATATCATCTGCTTTGTAGAAGTTGCTAATAAACAAAGCATTTGCCCACCAGTGATCCTTGCACTGGTGGATGGTTCTGCTGACATACTTCCATCTGGGACCTTGTCCAAAATACGGCAGAAGATTTGTAAACGTCAGAATGAGAACATAGTAACATGGAGCGATTCTAGAATAAATATGAAATCAATGACTTATTGAATGTGCCTTGTTACTTTGGTTTGTTGATTCTTTTCTTTTCTTTTCATGTTATTATTACACTGACTGCAGCTTTCAGTGAGACACTGGTATTGAGTTTTAGAAAGACAGGAAAGAAAACAACTTAAAAGTCCAGTTAAGTAGAAAGAACAGAACGAAACAAAGTGTAACGCAATCAAACAAATAAAATGATAAATTTATTTCAGATTAAACAAATATTTTCTCACACGTTCACACCACAGTAACTTTGTTGTATACAAAACAATAACTGGTTATTATTATTCACACATCGTGACAAGAGAGATCTAAATTAGTCTAACCTCTTATCAACTTATCCATCACTCAATTCATCAAACTCAAATACATTCATTTAGCTTGCACAATAAATCAATTTGTAAAATTGTACGAGCTGATCAACGGTAAAACGAGTCGCTGAAAGTCTGGTTATAAAATTCGTTTTGAAGTGTATTGATTTCTGAGAGAAACGGCATGTCTGTGATCAAAAACAAACGACAATATATCCTTTAATTCAGAAATCGATCCATCTTTAAAGAAAACTGATGGATACAAATTCTAAAATATTATACAGCATGACAGTGACAGGGTTTACAGAATAAAGTAAAACAGTTTAATGATAGATGTGTTTTGTTGGTAATGTATTATATGGAAACACCAGTTTTCGATAATTAAAAACATAAACATGGTGAATGTCAGATTTACCAGCTGACACAGTGTTCTACCACCAGACAGAGTGTAACGTGTGGTAATAGTCTTTTTTATCTAATGGCTAGCTTTCAGTTACTGAAATTTTCTTTGTAAAATCTGATACAGTCATTGTATGGTAATATATATGAAATAAATTATACCTTTAATGGTGATAATAAAAAGTAGATTTCCAGTTTCCCAGGTATTGGCTTTAATTAAGAATTTTGCTTTTATTTGAATTCTTATCATTTGTTTTTAATTTATTTTTTATGAGTTTATCGTTGTTGTTTTTTGGAGGGCTGATGTTTTTTGCTGTAAATATAAAATGTGCACGTTACCTCACAAAACGATGAAAATAAAGGAGGAAAAGTCTTCTACATGTCAATTTCTTTCTTTCGTCTTTTAATTTGTCTTTGTGATCTTCAATCATCCAGTTGTAGGCTAGCAGTGTACCGCTGCAAAATGTAAATAAATAAACAAGAATAATACATATCAATAACACTGTACATTTACGTACAGGAAAATAATTATATTGTTGTTGTTGTTGTAGCTACTGTTTTTATTTAGAGGCAAACGCTGAATGTTGTTTTTAGTACAACAAAAATTACAAGTGGTTTTCAAACGAGCGACCTTTGAATTAGAAATACAGTGCACTATCAACTGTATAGCTGAGTTCCCGTTACATGACAATATAGCGAAACATTGTATTATGTTTTTTTATGCATCATAACAAACTCAAATGATATTTGTGTGTGTGTGTGTGCGTATATATATATATTCAAGATTATTAAAAATTAAAGAATATTGTCCATACTCCTTGGGAATATTATTTATTTATTTATTTACTTACTTACTTACTTATTATTGTTGTTTTTTTATTTAATTATATTATAAATATTGACTCACTTCTTACTTAATGGCTTAAGTTGCTTGTTTCTTTATTTCTGTATTTGTTTGTTTACCTGAGAATAAAGAATGTATCTGCAGCTAACGTAGCGTTGATGATAGCTTGCACGAAAAAAGACTGGCAAACTTCAACCATTACAACAATGTTTGCTGAAAATATATAAATCATAATTAAAAACTGATATTATTTCACACCGACACCCATAATTAATCACAGAGAGAAAAAGACAGAGACAGACAGACTGAAAAAAAAAAGAGAGAGAGAGAGAGAGAGAGAGAGAGAGAGAGAGAGAGAGAGAGAGAGAGAGAGAGAGAGAGAGAGAGAGAGAGAGAGAGAGAGTTGCACAAAACAACCATCGCTGAAAATATCGTTTGTTTCAAAACTGTAAATATTGCTCTGTTAACTCATTTCGTGACCAACATTCGGAAAAAAACATAATTCTAATGATTCACATTCTCCTTTTCATTTATTTTAAGGTGCGGCCAGGTGAAATTCATTATGTGGGTTACAACAACTGTTACCATAGTGATAACCGTACCTACAACGTCAGGCGCTTTGTACAGGAAACTGACAGTGTTGCCTAAAACTATCCACGTGATACTGAGCACGCGCACGCCATTCAAGCAGAACAAATAGTTTGGGCTTCCTTCTCCCAAAACTCTTCTTAGATTTCGTTGTAAGGAAAAGCACAGAAAAATTTCAAAAATAACATGGCCTGCAATGAAAAATATATAATTATAATAGTGTCATCATCATTAGCATCACCATCTGAATGACAACAACAACAACAACAATAATAATAACATAAGACAATGTAGCAATACGAATGATAGCACAATAATTCACGTATTTTAACTATTTAATACGTTTTTAAAAAAAGATTACTTAAATGTAGCACGTTCTAAATAACATCGCAATGAGCAAAACTTTTCTTTGCCACAAAACTACATAATTATTCAATAATCAATAGAGTGACAATATTTCTCTCTTTTATAAAACATTTACATTTGTGTTTTTATAACAGCATCATACCTACACTCCTCTTATCTGTCGTCTTCTGGCTTTCAGCTAGATCACAGTTTTGTTTGTTGTATGTGTTAAGCAGTTCGTTGATTGGCTCCAGTGATGTCTGGTGACCGTATACATTTTCTTGTTTCAGGTATTTCCTCCTTGTCGGTGATGCACTAGCTTCCTTTAGCCTCGTCACAATTGCTTTAGCTTCAGAATCATCCAACACCTTGGGAGATCCAGATTCAGTACTTGTCACCGACATAACAACGTGAGCGACGTCATTATTTGCTCCGGTCGTATCGCGATTGCTGAGATAAGCCAAAACATCATCTTGGAACGTGGATGATGTCGGCGAAGAAGTTGTAGTTGTGACATCGTTGTCGTGGATGATGTTTCCCTGGGATCCTGCTTCGACGGATGGAATGATGACTTCTTTAGTACAGCTCGGCATGTTAATTCTTCTTCTGAATATCTGTGGCCGGACACTTCCTTGTCTGGAAAATATGCTGCCATCTCTAGAGGGTGCACTGCTCTGTCTGGAGAATATACTCCCAGCCCTGGACAACAAGCTACCAGCTCGTTTTCTTAAACCTATAGCATGCACAGATGTCTCTCCCACTTGTGGTGTGGTCAGAACAAGAAATGTATCTATTACAGTGCCGAAGAAGACACAGACAATTATCAGTATTAAAACTATTCTGAAAGAAGAATAAAGCATATATTACTATCATCATCATTATCAACAACATCACCCCATCACCACCAACAACAAACAATATAACTCTTGTGAAAGAAGAATAAATTATTTATTATCATCATCATCATCGTCGTGTTCGTCATCAGCAACAACAGTACATATTTATGGTTTATATTTGACACTAAAGCATTCAGTTACATTTTCAAGCTTTCCAAAATAATCTTATAACTTCATTCGGCATTAAAGACTACAGCAGAATCAAATGTACTTCTAAGGCTTCACAATCAGTACATCTTTATGTTTTATTTAGGTTTGCCATTAAAGTCTTCATCATGCCAAGATAGTCAAATATATCGACTATTTGAAATACGCTTTTACAATTTGTGAACACTGCATTACTTCTAGCTCTACTGATGTCATTAAGCCTTTGGTTCTATAAAAATACAAAAACTGTCTGATACCTTCTGAAGACCTGATCCATTACGTACCCAAAATGCAGACAGGTTAAATGAACAATGTGCTTGAAACAGTAATAGTAAATAAATAAACAGGTATGTACGCACATAAATACTCACACATACATATATACATATACCCGTAGACATTACACATAAAGGTTAGGCTAAGCAAAAAAAAAAAAAATAATAATAAAATAAACATCGAGATCACGAAAATTTACGAAACTTACGCTGAAGCAAGAGCTGAATTATCATCGGAGATGTTAATTTTTCTGTGACATTTCACACTGTGTAATGTATGGTTTACTCCTGTATCCTGTTCTTTTAAATCTGTAGGTCATAAACATTATTTATTTACATTCGTACTGCATACTGGCTGAAAATATTGGTAAGGCCAAATGATATCTATATATTTTTCTATGCGGAAATTATAATGTAGATAAATACATACATTTACTTTACACACAAACACACACACGGGGGGGGGGAGAGAGAGAGAGAGAGAGAGAGAGAGAGAGAGAGAGAGAGAGAGAGAGAGAGAGAGAGAGAGAGAGAGAGAGACATAAATATGTATATTCACACGCATATACACACATAAACATATACATACATACATACAATCACACAAACATATACACATACACACACACACAAACACACATATATATATAAACACAACCATATAAGTAGAATAATTTTATCTACTATATCTAAACTTCACAGAGACACAGAGAGAGAGAGAGAGAGAGAGAGAGAGAGAGAGAGAGAGAGAGAGAGAGAGAGAGAGAGAGAGAGAGAGAGAGAGAGAGAGAGAGAGAGAGAGAGAGAGAGAGATTGTCATTAATGCATAGAAAGACAACAACGCCTGACAGTGTGTGTGAGTTCTTACAGTGACTGATGACTTTTTTCAAGTCTGCTTCGTGGCAGCCTGAAGGGACGCACAGGTCGGCGGTCAGTGGGGGCAGCGGCACGTCGAACGGCAACGCCTGAAAGGACGGACACAGATCTGTACAGCTTTCCAGTTGAAACAAGCAGACGGAATTACAGAAATGTATTTTAAATCATTTTAAATTGTTTTTTAAAGAAACACTAGAGTAGTAGTATCTTTATATTAACAAAACACAAGAAACATTTTTGATTAAATTATTGCGTATTTTTTATTATTATTTTATTACATATGTATATACCTATCAAATGCAGAAAAAGTAATAATAACAAAAGTCGAATCAAATGCATTAAATAAATAAATAAATAATAAATTAATTAATGTAATAAAATAATAAAGAAATAAATTAAAATGAAATAACTGTATCGATGAGTTACTGAGACAAAGACTAGCTAGTAGAGAGTGGGAGCAAAATAAAGATAGTTGTAATTTCACACGCTGTACTGAGTCTATCTATAACTGGCACGACAGTCTAATAGGAAATAAATAAAACAGTCACTGTTTTAAGAAAAATGCGTTAAGACAATTTCTTGCTCCATTAAAAGACAATTTTAAATAGATGTGTTTACGTTACCACGCAAAGGATTTTTAAAAGCAGAAAATGATTAAAAAAAGAGGGTTATAAACCAATGCAAACAAACTGCAATAGATATAGTTTGTCTCCGTTATTTCCATTGCAGTCTTTTCATTATTGTTTTTCAAACTGTGGAATGCAAAAACTATTGCTAAAAATCTGAACACAGTCCCAGAGCGAAAAACAAATTTCGTAGAATATGAATTTCAGAGTAATCTTCTAGAAAACATTCACTCGTGCCATCCACTGAAAGGACTGAACGTATCTGTGATAAATTTTATAATCTCAGTTTCTCTCCATTGAATTTCCTTAATAATTGTTTATATGATATAGTACTGATACAGTATTAACAGAAGAGAATGAATAGCAAATAGACGATTGAAAAAATTTGGGAAAAAAATGAAAATAGAAAATTCATCAAATCGTCCCGACTTTTAATGTCAGGCTATCAGGCTATTTATATACAAAATCATAAAAAAGAAAGAAAGACAGTAAGCAAGAAAGTACGAAAAGGAAAGACTGACTGTTGTTGACTGTTTAAAAACAACTCTGTTCAAAGGTGTCAATTAATGTTGCCCACTAGTAATAGTGTGACAATACTATGTTTGAATATTATCAACAATAACCTACAATTTGTTAATCTGTTAGATGATAAGGATAAAGTGGCAGATAACAGTACCTGAGCCAGGTGAAAACATACCTTGTCTTTAATGAATTTTATAAGCCAGTGAGGAACTTCAAACATTGCCGAGCAATATCGTCCGTACAAATACTGCGACTTAAGTAATTCGTGTTCTTCAAAAAGTCGGTGTGTTATGCCTATACATTGGTGGAAATTCCCGTGCCACGTGACTCCGCCACTAAGTAGTCCAGGCCCCTGCTTACCAGTTGAGTCATACACTAAATAATAATAATAATAACAACAATCATAATAACAATAGTAATAATAATAATATAATAACAATCATAATAATAATAACAACAATAATAATAACAATAGTAATAATAATAATATAATAACAATAATAATAATAATAATAATAATAATAACAACAATCATAATAACAATAGTAATAATAATAATATAATAACAATCATAATAATAATAATAATAACAACAATCATAATAACAATAGTAATAATAATAATATAATAACAATCATAATAATAATAATAACAATAGTAATAATATTGATAATCAGTTAAAGAAGTAATACAAACTCTAACTAAAAGAAATATTAGACACAACATAGCAAAAAACTGGCAGACTTAGAGAAATCAATCCGATAAATATTTAACACCAAGACAAACGTACACACAGACGCTTAAACAAGTACTTACTTACTACTGCCCATGTACGTCTTTCGGTGAAATCCTTTGCATAGAAACCAAGATGTATATCGCACGTGCTGTTAACTGTAACATTGTTTTTTACATCGTTCAGCACGCGCTCTCCGGCTTCAATTAGACCTTCCCAAATCCGTGGAAAGAAAACCAATTCCTTTTTGTCCAGAGTTCCCTCACTAGGCAACATGTTGGCAACCAGTCCAACCACAATCAAACGAAAAAGATAAACTGATTTCAGTCTCATTCTCTTCAAAGTCACGCGGTGGAAATGAAATTCTCTGTAACTTATTCAGAAAAACATTACAATTTAATATGTTATAGCACTGAATTTAACATCCGATGCTGGCAAACATCCACGCCTCATGCTTCTTACAAATCGATCAGTTTTGTTCAAAACAGCTCAGATCTACGTTCGTTTAGTGCATCTTTTATGAGCCAATTCTCCATACACGTCGAGACGCTAAATGCTTCTGCTCACGCTATCAAGAGTTCTCTCAGGTATTGTGGCAAAATCACGTGCGAATCTAAGACTGGTGTCCAGAATCTTACATGTACTTCGTTGCTGATGAGTGCTTGTTTCGGTTTGTTTTTCCTTGATTAAGCTCTGTGAAAAGAGACACTGAGTGAGTTTGTATGTACACTTAAACAAACACATTGTATAGTAATCATTAAAACATTCATTAGTGCGTCTATTATATTAGTATTGAAAATACACATTAAAGTAGTATAGATATAACCCCTCTCTCTTTCTATCATTTTATCTCAGTTGTTGTGTGTATATGTATGTATGTATGTAGAGAGACAAGGGAGGGGAGATGTATTATTCATTCTAACTTGGGTTTATGAAAGACGCACTACTCTAATGCACTGATGTGATAAAATAAGAATAACAAGAAGACTTCAGCAGCTGATAAATGAATTACAGAAAACGTTTATCAAACAGTTTTATAGCACTTTCGCTAAGTGAAAAAAGTGGATAGATTGGGAAATAGTTTACTGGATTACTCAAACATACGTTTGCTTAGTTTTATTTTCACAGTTGAAATAGAAACCATTTTGTGATGATATAAAATATAGTCGAATGAGAGACCAGTTTGGCAGAGTGGAATTCATTATGAAGGGCAAAATAATTCAGTTTAATAATGTATGGACTTGAGTACAAAAAAAGTTTATAAATGACAACTTATAAAGGTGTTTTACTTTAACATTTGGCTTTTGTTGTTTTTGTTTATTATGTATATTGACAGAGAGAGAGAGAGAGAGAGAGAGAGAGAGAGAGAGAGAGAGAGAGAGAGAGAGAGAGAGAGAGAGAGAGAGAGAGAGAGAGAGAGAATTTGTAAACTGGTCATGTAAAGAATATCATATTATATCATATCATGAATCAGTAACTTATTTTTATCTATCAAACTGTTTTTTAAACAATGTTTAAGTGTAAATAAATTAATCGTTTTACAATTTTACATTTTAGTCTGCATGATGTCACTGAACGTCTTTTTAGACTTTTAATATGCTTTTAGATGTGAACTCAGATCGATACTCGCCTACACCTTCATTTCAGATCGATATGCAATTGGTCTAGATCAGAGAAGACCTTGTCTACGTCATATGAACGAGAGCATACGGAGAAATATCTTTATTGATTCATCTGTCTGTGAGACACGTGTTTTTAGTGTGACAGTGAAAACAAGTCGCTTTTAGATGCATCTGATTCAAAGATTAGCACGGTTCGTGTGATATTCATTGGTATGTAATGTATGAAGGGTTTCAGAGCTTTCAGTCAAGCCTTCGTATAGTATGTTTGGTTTCTGTTGATCACAAATTTGACGTCATTCCTAAAACAGCAATATGAATAACTGAATACATAAATACGTGTTTCATTTTTCTGGTCAAAACTTAGTTTTATTATTCTTTACGTTTTCTACACAATACTACTGTTACTACTGCTTCTAATACCACAACTACTGTTACCATCACTACTACTAATGCTAATGTTGCTACTATTACTACAATTTTTGCAACTACTATTACTATTACTGCTACTACTACTATAACTATTATTATTATTATTATTAATATACTATTATTATTACTAGTGCTTACAAATAGTTTTTCCTCTTATTATTATTACTGCTACTATCAGTTCTACCAGAACTGTTTCTATTTCTAGTATCACTGTTACTATTGCTGCCACTACTGTTCTTCTGCTGTTATCAACGTCACTACTGCAACAGCTATTACCTCTATCATTCCTTTTTCACTCAGACGTAGAAATGAAGGTGATGGCGTAAGAATGAATTAACTGACGGACTGAGTAATAAAGTTGTAAGTTAATTAACTACTTTGATGTTTTCTGTTATTTTAATAACTGTTATCAACTCATAATCACAACAAATTAAGACAATTCCTTTTAAGAAACAAATAATACTGAATTTAAAACATACATAGTATGTCAGATCGAAAAATTACATATATATATATAAAACATCGTTTGACCCAAGAACCAAAAACAAATAAGCAGAAGAAGAACATTAAGAAATAAATGACAAAAATATAAACAACAGTCAGACAGGGCCCAAAACCTTTCTCTCCAAAAAATAATCCGTTCTTTTGAATTATCTTTAGATCGATAGAAAACGCAGTGAATCAGTGCTGTCCGCAAAGACAAGGCTAGAAGAAATGGCAGGTCAGTGAAAGAGGAGATATCTCGCACAGACCCTTGTCGGATCCTAAGAGGATCACACAGGAAAAGTCTGTGAGTGAGAAACCAATTAATTCAAAGCAACCGCAACTGGAGAGATGCTTGTACCGTTTGTGCGGGAATCTGCAGACGATGAAATACACAAGAATCACGTTTAGATTTGAATCATTCTTTTAAGCATACTAGTTAACCCGATTAAGATTCACAGCGATTATTTAGAATCAGAAATTTCCATTTTATCTGTGTATCTACGTGTATTAAATTAAAGATCAAATACAATTTTCTTGATACCTTTCAATGACTTTCTCTAACGCACTATAAATATTTAAATAAATATCGATATGAATATAAAAAACTATTTTACTATTGATATTGACTTTATTCACCTCCGTAGACATTTTAATGTTACGTTTTGCTTTAAAAAAAGAAAGAAAAACGAAATGGGAAATAATTATGATTTCAGAAAACCTCGCTGGGTGACTTGCAGCGATACGATGCGGCAGACACATTAAAGCGTGCAGAATGCACAGCACGAGAGTCAGTTTCTTTCGTTGCAGACGTGTTTTGTCAAATATAAACCATAAGAAATCAGAAACCGAGCTAATTCTTCATGATTTGTTTCCTGTCATTTCACCTTATTTAGTGTGAGAGAAGAAGACGTCAGAAGCAGAAGTTATCACTTGTAAAACTTATGAGATTTGTAAAACGAAAATCTGATCGTAGAAGAACACTACCAATTTTTCCAATTTTACGAATACAAATATTCGATATCATAAATATTTTTATCAAAAATTATTTTGACTATTTTATTTTTATTATTATTATTACTATTTTCTATCTTTCTTCTTCTTCTTCTTCTTATTATTATTATGTTTTGTTGTTGTTGCTGCTGTTTTTAATTAGCGTTGGTCTCTGGGACAGTTCTCCTCTGTGTGCTCAATTTTCTATTTTCTATTTTGCACAAAACACACACACACACACTCAGATAGAGACAGAGATATATATACACAAATATACCAACAAAAACACGCCAGCTGTTATGAATGATCTTCAGTAGTAAAAACCAGTGTTCACTGTTAGCGGGACTGCGTATTCTGGCAGCATAACGAGCTTGGCCATATTATGTTGACCTGTCTGACTACAAGTCAAACTCGACAGCTTTACATCTGTACAGATCTACGACAGTGCCGCGTGTCGCGTAACACGTAAACAACTCGCCCGGCTGCCAAACAAAAAACAAAACTGTAGCCCGAAACCACGAATAAATAATCGATATGTGTGTAGGTTACAGCTGATTTATTAACAATACTTTTTCTTACCTTACTGAGACTCCTGCAGTCATAGGTACATGTAAATGAACTCCTATCTGTCCGAACTTTTTGCGTGTTTAACGAAAATATCCGGCCTTTACCGAGACAATTCCGCCAGTGTGAGAGTTTGATTTGGTTCTCTCGAACGCGCACAAGAAATCTTGTCTGATGGAATGTTTATCGAAGCAGACGATATTTATAATTTAATGTTCTGTGGCGGATCTCAATTTCAGATCGTAGTTTATACTACTTTTTTACCGGATCATTATATGTGTCAAATATAAATTTTATTACTCACTTCTACAGCGATCTAGAATTTTAAATAAATAAATAAATAAATGGAGTTTATTTGAGAAAGTCTGTTTATCGATTATTCATGTAATACATGTGAAAGAACAAGAGTAATTTCTATTACGTGTCAGAAGTAATTACATTTAGATTTTTTAAATTTTTGATATTTTTATTTGTTTAATGACGTTGCTATTTATAACTTACAGTATTGATTAAAATACTTTCAATATACACTAATGTATTTATTATTACATTTTATTCAGCAGTAATTACAGAAACACACACACACACACACACACACACACACACACACACACACAATGTAGCCAAATGTGTACTGTATTGGTAAAAAATGAAATAATAACGAAATGATAATATGTATTACTAACTCAACATTACAGTCCGTTGGTGATAAATATTGCCAAGAAAGATAACTCTAAACGTGTTATCATGTAGCTAAATTCAAATCAACAGAAATGTGATGTTTGGGTCGGGCGATGAATGAGTGGGAAAAGATTCGTAATTAAAACAATGTTAAATTTTATAAGTATTCTCAGAGTGGATTTAACATCCTCTAGCCGTGTTTTATCTCTGTTGTTCAGTTTGCATAGTGTCTGTTTTAGAAAGGCGAGATATATGTAATTTTCTTGGATCTGAGAAAGAAAACCTGAGTTAACTAAAAATAAAGACATGTTGCGTTAGAATCAAAATCTCTCTCTATTTTTTTTTTTTTTTGTTATCACTGAAGTTTCACTTATTTTATGTGCTAGAAAGATGCCTCTGATACCGGAATATATTCTAGTCGTTTAAGCGATGTCGCTTCCTGTGAAGTAGGAAAACAACAGTTTTCTTCAAGCGCTTTTGTGGCGTCGTTTTGTAAAATATACTATAAAGAAACGAGAAAGACAATGTAAATGAATATTCCCAAGAAAAACCTCCAACTTTTTAAGTTCTGGCGAGAAATTATCATAGCAACATCAAGCTCCAATGGTTACGGTTGTATTTGTATTTGCTAGTACAGGTATCGGACCAAATATCCGGACTCCCTGGGGCCTGAGGCATTCCGCATTTCTGGATTTACCCGTTTTCTGGATTTTCCTGTTTTCTGGTACCACGGCATCTAAATACGTAAATAATTAGGCATAAACATTTTAAAGATAACTGACGATACACAACTGAGGCGACTCGACACGTAAACAATGCGGCGAGTGAATGAACGCCACGCGGCTTGAAAGAGTAGTTCCGGTCTAGTGAGGACAATACCCCCGCGCACGAACTGTGAAAATAAGCGTCGGGAAAAACTTCCGGTTTTCCTGTCTTTCCGGATTTCAGGACGCCGGATAATTGGTCCGGTACTTGTAATTGTTTACGTGTTTGGGAAGCGTAATTTACGAAGAATAGTATTCATTTTAATTAATTTTCTCCCATTTCGTGAGCTTCGCAGAAAACTGTCAGACTTCCCTTTTCAATGATTTCCATTAGGCTGGGGTAAAATTAACTCTTGTTTTCTGATTTTATTATCATTTCAATTTATTATTTTATTTAGTAAGGTAATTATAGATATGGTTACTAGGAAGTGATAACGTGATGTCTGTTTTATAATTTATTTTTTTATATAATTTCATAAGTTATTGTTTGACCAGACAGTAAATTTCAAATTACTGTTAGATGAATGAGAAGTACAATCATGTTTTTAAATTATTCGGTTGCGATGTTGAATAGCTCTGTTTCAGATCCATTCCCTGTGACGTTCACATTTTATTACGTGATGTTTGCGGCTTTTACTGAATTAAAGAGAAAAGAAATAATAATTTTGAAATCAGTTATATACGACCGAGATTGAGAGGTAGGTAAGGAAGCCAAAAAAAAAAATTATGCTAGCAAAGTTCATTTGTGGTGTTAACAGGCAATTTACAAACCAGAAAATGAAATCTCTAATGTTTTTCATGTAATAAATTGCGTCTTTTTGCTGGGTGATCGTTGTTATACTTGTATTGATAATTATGTCGTATATAAACTGTGATAAGATTTTTAAAGTGAATAATAATCAATATAACACATATGATAATCAAAATAATTAAAATACAATAAGATACAATGCAAAATAAAGTAATCAAAGTAATATAATATAATATATTAAAAGTCTATATCATCTAATTTCAAACTCAAAATATTTTTGATACGGCTTATCACTTCCAGACTTTTTTCAGTCTAACAAACTGACGGGACGTCCATAAATCTGATAAAGTTGTTTGTTTACTTCACTAACGTCAACCAAATCTCTTTTAACGATTTCATGTTAAGGCGTCGACACACAATACGTTGTAATAAAGGAAGCCGCTGTATAAATGCATCAAACCAGTTATAATAATGTTCTCTTATCTGGACTTCATGCCATACGAATACCTAGAACAAATGTAGTTGATTACAACGAAAACCAAGAAATTAAAACATTGACGTGTCACTTGTAGTTTGTGTTTGATTCATTAATAAGATGGAAAACACATTTCGTCTGAATGAGATAAATGAAGGACGGATGGTTAGTTTGATAAATGTTGATGTCCCAGGATTAACAGATGAAAATCACGAATGTTAAGTTTTTATCGTAATTTTCTAATGTTTTGGTCATTAAATGAAATAATATCTACCGACATCCGTAGAAATTTTACAATTAACAGTCAGAAAATACAGTCATACAGTCCTTGTATGATGACAATCAGAAAGAAAACATTGTCACTCATACAATTAAAATGGTTTTATTGAATCGCGTAGTGAGATTGCGTCGCCTTAACATTCCAAATACCACGGTTGCTAAAGGCAGTAACACTTGGCTTTTGCGAGTGAAACTTCGCAGTCAGTTTGTTCTAACTTGTATCAAACTTAACTTGCAGCAGCGTTATTAAAACAATGAACACTGGACATTACGTAATATGTATATTACAATATTTATAACAATTCATAGCTTTCTGCTTGCAGAGTCTAAGTATAGACACTATGGTAAGTAGTAGCGAATTAGTCATATCTATAAATTATGTATAAGTATACATTTATGAATAAATGAATGGATATGTTAAACCTATAGTCTATCCGTAAGTTGTAATGAGTCATTCATAAAATTACGAATTAATTCCTAAATTTTGGATGAAGAACAAGTTTATTAATTATCAATGATTCTGTAATTATATTTTCATATTAATTATATTATACGTGTCAGCTATATAATTTGTTGTAATGATAGCATGAAAAACGAAAGTTGTTGATATTTGTGAGTTACTCTAACCAGTTGACCAAAAATAATGTTTTGTCTGTTCTGCCTCTGTTAGAGCGTGTACATAAAACATTAGTTGCTGCTAATCAGATGCAGAATGTTTTGTTTCCAAAATTATTATTAGAACTCACATCACTGATTCTTAATACAATAGAAACATACCGAGCGTGTCAAAGTGACCCAACTCCATGTACCAGTGTGGTTTAAGATTTGTTTACTGAAAATTATTGCATCTGAAATGTTAAAAATTAAAAGCTTTCAGCTGTTTGGCACGAACCACCTCTTACATTTTGTGCATTTTTTTTTTTTTTTTTTTTTTATTATTATTGTTTATTTATTTTATTTTATTTATTTATTTTTTTTTTGGCAAAAGTCGATTCTCCGCTCACCTCTCACTAATTACAGAAGAAACTAACACATTTTATTTTTATTCCTCCAACTCTTAGAACTGCTTTCTTAATTTGTCTTTCTAGGTTCATACAGTAAAAATCAAGACCACTTTGAGTTGTTGGACAAACGCATGTGTTGGGCCCAAGCAGTGACAAAGTGTAAATCTGTGTACAAAGGTGTGCTGTATAGACCGAAATACGGAGATATCAAACTTGATCTTCTTAGACAGCTGACTCCTGGTTCCAGCTACTGGCTCGGCGAGTATGAGTACTACACACAGTGGAAGTGGACAGGTACGACATAACAAGGCCAGCTTACAAAATATTACTCAGACTAGCTTGTCACTGCTTCTAGTAAATTATTTAATAGAAGCACAACTATACTATATTGTTTATCTCATAGAATGTTGATAATAAATTTTATTAAATCACAAACAAGTTGCATTATTATTATTTTTATTATTAATATTATAGATGTTGTTGATAACGATGCAATTGCTGCTGTTGTATTTTTTCCAGATGGCTCCAATTTGTATAGTTACTTAGGTTATCTGCGTGCTAATGTAACAGACAATGACGTCTTCTACACCGGTGGTTTTTTTAACGATGTTTACACGGCTCACGGAAAATGCCGAAGTCAGTATGTAGGACTTCAGGTAGCCATATTAATTTACAGCAGTTCTAAATTTTTCTTTTTCGATCAGTTTTAGGTTTTATTCGTGTTGTGCTTTTATGTGTAACGATTCAGATAAATAGACAAAAAGCATTGTTAATCCTGGTATTTACCTGTTTGTTTGTTTATTCATACTCATATTCACATTCATATTCATATTATTCATATTATTATCGTTATTATCATGATTATTATTATTACCATCAGCAACTTTATCATCATTTGTAGTAGTAGCAGCAGGAGGCATAAAGGTGGCAGGAATAGTGGATGTGGCAGTCGTAATGGTAGCATAATAGCGCTGTAGTTATAGTTTAATAGTAAAAGTGGTGGTTATGGTGATGGTGGTGGTACTAGTATTACTAGTATATGTATGTATTACATATGTACATGTGTATATTGGCATTTACTTATGCACTAACTTTATTGTATATTTTGCAGAACAGCTTTATCTACTGTCTAGAAGAAGAAAACAAAAGGCTGCTAGATATGAGAGTAGCAGAAAACCAGTGTCTTGGTACTTTAAAGGATCATTGTGGCAATTCACGTGGCATGTCAATTTACAAAACTCCCGACAACTACTGTACGTACAAGTCAGAATTATGTTTTCAATAATCACTTTAATGTGTGACATTAGACATCGGAAAAAACCAGAATGAATCTGCAAAAACACAGAGAGAGAGAGAGAGAGAGAGAGAGAGAGAGAGAGAGAGAGAGATCAGAATTTTCATTTTCAATGTTTGTTTGATGTGCGAATTTAAAAAGCGATTCAATGATCATTAAGTGTAGAGAATTTTAATGGTTTCTGTTAGTTAATGTTAAGTTAATAGTAACAGTAATTACCATTTGTTATTATCTGAATCTGTTTTCGTATTGACCTTTTTTTTATTAATTTTGTGACAGCCGGTTATATAAGATGGAATTTGAAGAGAGACGCAGTGTGTGCCTCTGTCCGCGGAAACTGGAATTCTGGCTTTACGATATCACTGGACACCGACTGCAACGAACAGAAGCCGTATCTGTGTGAAAACAGCAGATATCTATACAGAGGAAGTAAGTGATATTGTATGTATCGTCATCGTAGGCTGGTTGATATATTGATTACTTAATAAATAAATAGGTACAGAAGCCTGTTATACTGATTAGTATACATATGTAAATCAAAAGACATACAAAGTTATGGAAATCATCAACTGTACAAATAATTAGATAATATATCTTTACAAATTACAAAGTAACGTATAATATTTTTCAGATTGCCAGTACAGTGAATTTTGTTACAGCACACGACGAGTGCCGTGGCGTAAAGCGAACCAATCATGTACTCTGTTAAAGATTATTCCAGACAGAATAGTGTCAATCAATCGTTTCCTGCAATATAGTGGGAGGAGTCAGCCTTACTGGGTGGGACTTAGTAGAGAGCGAATATTATCATGGACCGATGGTACGTTATACAGCAATAATAATAATAATAATAATAATAATAATAATAATAATAATAATAATAATAATAATTTTAGATATACTGTCATAAGTTTATCCTTAAGTAATACGTTGGTCTTTTGTGTGGTTCTTTGGCTGACTGGTTGACTGAATGCATGCTTGGTATGTTAGTTGATTGGTTGGTTTATTCGTTGGAGACTGACTGTTTTGGTTTGTTTGTTGAATTTTATGGGGTTTGTTTTGTTTGTTTCTTGTTTTCTTCTTCGTTTGTTTTCTTTATTATTATTTATTATTATTATTATTATTATTATTATTATTATTATTATTATTATTTGTTTTTCTATCATTAAATTATTATCGTGAGATTCAAAGATATTTAGGTTTCACTGTTTTCAGCGCATCCTGTTACATCTGGTTCTGAGAGGAAATGTCTGAGTCTGTATGTTTCTGACAGAAGTCACTTTCGTGTGGAAAGCAGTCCGTGCTTCTGGAATCTGTCCTCTGTTTGTGAGTCAGGTAGACAATCACCTCTTATGTTATTTAATAATAATAAAAGAACACAATTTTCATTAATATAAATATGATTATATAAATTATAGAAAAAAGAACAGATCTGTTCAGGACGAACAGTAAATATGCCCTACTGTTTGAATACTACTAGTTATGTTATTACTACTACTGTTACTATTTCTACTATAATAGTTACATCTACTACAACATCTATTGTTAGAACTACCATAACAAAAACTAATATTTATCGTCATCATCATTACTATTATCATTATTATCATTATCATCATCATTATTAATATTATCATTATCATCATCATCATCATCATCATCATTATTACTATTATCATTATATTATTATTATTATTATTATTATTATTAGTTACATCCGGTGCTCCTTCGTCCAGTTTCATTACTTCTTCAGCAACGGTGACAACAACTACGAACCAAACATCAACATCAGCTAACAGTGAAGATCAAACTGCAAATCTGAGAAAGAAAATCAGTAATCTACATTTATGACACTCAGTTCTTTTTCATAATATGTAGTTTCATGAAAAAATGCGTGCTTTATACATTTACAAAATTAATAATAATAATAATAATAATAATAATAATAATAATAATAATAATAATAATAATAATAATAAAAACAGCAACAACACTTTGATTTGTTTAGTTCATATTTACAGAACAAATCTTCACGTTTAACGTAATTCAAAATATATAAATATATTAAATTATTATTATTGTTGTTCGTTCTTTCTTATAGTTATATTTATCATATTCATAAACACAAATACAAAAAAGTATTGCAAAACATCATTTTCCAAACATATAAATGTAAAAGAAAAAAAAGAAAGATTTTATGTGATATATTTTATTAACTGTTATTTATTTTATCCTTTAGACTCTATTTGTAATTTGAGGCTCATTAATTTAGTGACTACTTAAAAGAAGTTTATATATTTAACGTAATAGTTCTGTTCAAATAACAGATACAAGAGGGATAACTCTTTCTGGTTTCATAGTGTCTCCTCCTTTTGTTACAATGGTATTTCCTGTCTGCACACTTTGATTCTTATATTTATACATCAACTGTGATGAGTATCGAATAGCTGACCTTCTGAGTTTTGTATTTCAAATTTGTATTACTTGACAAGAGTTTAAAGGGTTTTGGGGTTGTTGTTTTTTTCTTTCAGATGTCGTGCCTATTATTGTTCCTGTGGTTGTACTTACCGGCGGCTCTGGTTTTGCTGGGTTTTTCTATTTTAAACGGTACTGATGTAATTAGCTTACTTTATTTTAAACACAGACAGATACATATATTTTCTGTAAGATACTGAAATAACGAATAAATTTGTAAGTGTCCGATATTATGTATATACTAAGTTTGTTTGTATTTAAGAAAACCTTTAAACAAAACTAAAAAATGTGCTTGTTTTTACTTGTTTCAGAAAGCTGAAGTTGCGATTTACACTTGGAACATTAATATCATTCAGACAAAACCCCAAACCTTCTGAAAATGAATTGGACAACAGATCCATCGATTCTGATCTCTGTTACGATTCGGATAATTCCAGTTTTGATTTAGAAAATGACATCACCAATCCAGACTATAACATTAGCTTCCACAACAGGGGAATGTACCAAAATATAGAACCTATTGAAATTTCTAGCAGACACGACAATTATACATACCAAAACACCGTATGTCCTGATAGTAATGATGTAGATGTGACTGAAAATCTGCCTGTTCAGACATCGTCAAAGAGTTTTGAATGTAATGTGTACAAAAATGCATTGTATGATCGAAGTTATGTTACTAAAGCTGGAACTGAGAATAAATCTTTTGAATCACACGAACACACAGATAGTCAGAAAAGCAGCGGGAAAGAACAGTCATCCCATTATGATGAGATGCTTCAAGGTAGATCGGGAAAAGATGAACTCGGATGTGAGGAATCAAAACTGAATAAAAGTAAATTATTTACTGACAGTCCTGCCCCTGTACACACATCAGTCCGGACAAACAGGACGGAAATGTACGACGATGACGATAATGATGTTAATATTTATGAAATTCCTGAATGCCAAAGAAATATACAGATAATAAAAATGCGTCCAGTCAGTGAGTGGATTCTTAAAAATTCAGAGCATTCGGGCGAGGTTGAAGAATTAGGTGACCAGCTCGTTGGTCAAACGGTACAAGACGAGAGTCAAACAGGATCTGCTGAGGGTAGCATTGTTAAAACATTACCGCCTGACCAAGTGGATGCATTTTCAGTCGTCAGCAGTCCTGGTCAAGCAATACCATTTGACAATATGTGTAGTCAGACTTCAGCATCTTATAATACATTTGACCAAGAGGTTTCTGTTTCAGCTGACAGTCAGGAGGATCGTGCAGTGTTAGCTGAATATTGCCTAGCTCGCGAGGTTTCTGCTGATCAAATCATTATAAATGACGTTGAAGATGACGTGGAATACTGGACAGTGGAGGACGTAGATGAATTCAAAACCAAACAAGAAGAATTAAGTGCTTCTGACACCGTCATTTTTACTGAACCTGAGGTCGACCTGAGAGAAGATAACTTGTATTTTATCCTGGAATACACAGCTGATGGAGGAAATCTGACACAGACAGAAGAGTCTACTAATGTAGCAGACAGTGAAGTGTAACAAAGATAACTGTGTTATTCAAACAATTCTCCTATAAACAATTACAATAATAATCGTCATCATTTCATAGTTACTCATTTTACTGTATTTTACTTTTCTTTTAGTCTAGAAAATATATAAAGCAGAGTTTTGTTTAAATTATGCTTGTGGTTACATATTTATTCATTTATTTGCCATACACCACAAAGAACTGTTTTTGTATAATCGTTATGAATGTATGTTATTAACCGAGTTAAATAGTCAGTCTCAAGTCAACACAGAAGTATAGACAAGGGGAATAACTGCGGCTCGTTTGTCAGTTCGTTCACGTCGCTCTGTTTTTGTAGTGCAGCCAAAACAACGTTAGTAAACTGTCCCGTGCGGCAGAAACACGATTATTTCTTCAGTGTTTTTGTTTGTTTGTTTGTTTTGTATGTTTGTTTAGTGGTAGGATCAACTTCCTAACATCAAATCCTAACAAGTTTATAGTCAGCTGTAAATAACAATTTATAACAGAAAGCCTAAATCGTCTTTATTTATTTGTTTTTATGTTTGTTTATTTATTTATTTAATTATTTATTTGTTTGTTTGTTCATTTATTTTTATTTATTTATTTATTTATTTATTTATTTATTTTATTTTAATTTAATTACTTCTTTATCGGGGGGGGTTGCTGTTCCAAAAAAAAAATAGTCATCTGTATCTTCTAAATATACTAACTCTTTTCAGATGCGTTAACGTAGGCGTTCAGGTAATTGTCTGAGCACACTTAGTTATTTTTAGACAAAATAAATTACAAAGCGTTTTACATAAGCCAAAAACCCATTAGCATTAATAAATTTGTCTCCTTTTAACATAATTTGGAGATATTTTCTCTCTAGTTCTTAAACATTCCTAATGCATACCGTGTGTTTCTGAACTCAAGCATCCGAATCTGCCCGAAGTCAGCCGAAATTTTCCGAAGCGAACTACAACATTTGTTTCCATGCTAAAATTGTTCGTGATCATGTATAAATAGGTATTTTTCATAGCATACACATAAGAGCATTACTTGTTGTAAATGTTCTTGAACTTAATATTCAGTGTTAATTTTGTGGTAAGTATCTATTTATAAAAGTAAAATAAAGTAGTCTGTTCAAAATGTATTGTTTCGTTTATTTTTTTATTTCTTCTTATTATTAATATTAAATTTAAATTTTATTTTACTCTGCTGCTGGTAATTTTTACAGAACAAGAATTAAAGCTATTATTATATCTCCTATAAAGATGACGATTATGATAAATCTGATGCAATTATGCGCCATGGGATCTTAACAAATACTCATTCATTCAGATATTTCTGAAGAAAATGCACATCTGAGAATTACGCCATATATCAGTGACCTTGACCTGACTTTACGACGTCACATTTTATAACTCTTATTAACACGTGCTCATCGCTTAGGTCCGTTTCGCTCAAAACAAAATCAGTTTTATCAGATATTTGTAAATCGATTCAAATTATTGCGACCTTTCCTTTTATTCATCTCATAATCGTAGACAAGAAAGGTTTTAATATTATTTTTGAAACAGTGCCACGAGAAATGAGTATACAAACGCACACAGCGTGACGAAAAATCACGCCAGTCTATTTAGTACTTACGTTAAGAGCCACACACCGCGACTTGGCCTCATTTCAGATAATAATACACCGCCCGGCTGCCTCGTAAACACATTATTCATAGAAGTCACCATGATTACGGGTTACCGTTCATCAAAAGGGTTATCGTTAATAATGATGTTATCTTGTTCTCAAATACATGCAAATGTGCGGGTTAGTACCTTAGAATAAACGTTTTATTTTTATTATTAATTTATTTTCATTTATTTTATTTTATTTTATTTTTTTTTTTATTAATATCTAATGTGTATTACCGAATGCATCAACTACGTGCATGAATTGGCATATCTTTCTTTCTTTTTATTGTTCATTATCACTCGCACTCTCTCTGTCACACACTCTTTCACTCACTCTATCAGTTTATTTATTTCTGCAATCCTTTACTTCTTTATTTCTCTGATTGTCCATCCATCTATCCATCCATCTATACATCTCTTGGTATGTGTGTGTTTCTTACTTTCTGTCACTCTATTCATATATTTTGTCCTTTTCCAATCTCTCTGACAAAGTAAACTTATGAGAAAAATATATTAAATAAAATATGTATGAATGTTTGCAATTCTTCTTCTAGCAGTAACAGTAATACTGATAATGATGATAATAATAACAAGAATATAAATAAGGAAAAAAGAAGAATAGTAACAGAATAACAAGAACGATAACAACAACAGTTAAAAATGTAAAGAGAACGGATGTAAACACGTGTATTCGATTGAACTTCACGTAATCTAGTCTACAATACATGTGTATGTATGTGTATCCATAATTGAAAACATACACATTATACATATACAAACTATAAAAAAACAGAAGCTTCAAAAATGTCATTATTTGAAAATATTTTATTTATTTATTTATTTATTTATTTATTATTTTTTTATAATGTTCAACAACGAAATAAAGTTCTAAGCAGATTTTTGAAATTCATTACCTATCAAACTAGTTTTATTTATTTTATTTATTAACATTCGTATTTTGAAATAACAAACAGCCACTCAGTAAATGTGTACATATTTAACATTATCACAACACTTTTTTTTTCAGCAAATTTATTAGTTACTGGTGTTACGATTATTTCAGTTCTGATAAATTGATAATCGGGTTCCACAAATTATACTTATTGATAAGCAGGCGCGGTTCTTTTCTTGTAGAACTCAGATTGGAACGGGAAATACTCCAAAAGGAAATCTTCGATAAAATTTTGAACATAAATAAATGATGTTAAAACATCATTAAATGACTTCTAGTGTGATTCTAAGCAATACATATCTTATTGCTTTTGTTTCTAATTACTTCTTGAGTTTTTGTTGTGGTTGTTGTTGCTGACTGGAATTTTTTATCATCACTTTTTAAAATTTTGCTGTTGTTGTTGTTGTTGCTGTTGTTTTCTATGTGTACCTCTGTATAACCAGTACTTGGGGTACCCTTTAATAATGTAAAAAATAAAAAAAAATTGAAAAATTGAAAATCAGCATCTTCATAATAACATTAGATTCTGTGAAGTTTGAATTAACCACATAACTGTAATTGTCTTTTCATTGAAAGAAACTGTTTTTACCTAGAAATGTAAATATTCATCTCAAACAAGCAAACGTTTTAAATATTAACTAATGTTTAAGTACGTTAGTCCTGGACGCAGAATGTGTACAATCACGGTTCAC
>CM022675.1:16959688-16964688 GCA_012295275.1 Chrysomallon squamiferum
CATTTATTACCTTGTCAAAGTCGCAGTGACACGCACGCTAGAATGTATTTCTTTTACCCGTCTCTGTCTCATCTAAAAACGCGTCAGTATGACCCGGTGTTCAGTATAAACATTTAACAAGAAAAGAAAGAAAAACTATACAGACGAACATTCATACAATAGTTAAAAAAAAAAAAAAAGTCACCATAAACAAGACAGCGACGAGAGAATCATGTTACCACGAATACTGTCGGACACCTGACAGAAAATAACCGAACCATTACAAACACTTTATTTAGTCCACAGACACACACAGTCCTCGCTACGTTGAGGAGTGAAGGAAGAGGGAAAACCACGGCTATGTAACACTCAGTGTAACAGTCAGCTGGCTTTTGTTAACAACAGCAGAGTCGCCAGAGGTGATATTCTGTTCAAGGTAAGTGTACGTGTGTTGCGTTTTTTCGTTTGTGATTTTTATTACCTGCACGACCTCTGCGCAGAATGCAGGTAGATGTTTAGGGAGGGAAGCCAGCTTGTGTACTGCTAAATATCTTGTTTTTGTTACAGCTACTAGACTATGATTATTTTTATTATTTTTTAAAAATATTTTAATATCTTAATTCAAATGTTAGTTCACCATGGACTAAAAGCAATGTTATCTAGGATCTTAATGAAAATTTTAAATATCATCCACCTCACCCTTTCTTTGTTACTTCGCTTTCCTGAGTGCACGATCAAAGGTATTAGCACTAATAAAGAAAACGTGTTTGAAGTTTAGTATTGGCTTAACCAATATAATAAACATATGAAATGGTGACACATGTGCACTTCAGTAAACGTGTCTGTGTGAATACTTTATAGATCGATTGAATGTCATCGGATAATTTCGTTGTTGTATTTGTGAACTGATTTAGCAGATGTCTTCAACTGATAAATATTTATTTTACTCAACAGATTAGTCAAAAATGTAATGATTTGTGTATCTGAATACATTTATATATGCGTGTGTATGTATGTATATATGTATGTATGTATGTATGTATGTATGTATGTATGTATGTATGTATGTATGTATGTATGTATGTATGTATGTATGTATGTATGTATGTATGTATTCGGTAGTTATTTATTTATTTGTTTTTTACGATAAATTTATAAAACAAATAACACCATTTTACCACTCACACTACACATACGTAAACACCCACACGCACATTCACACACACATACTCTATAATTATGTCACATACACATACACAAAATGCTTGACTTTTACTACAGTCGGTAAAAGTACAACGTGTTATTAAATGTTGACACGTGTTTTCAAGCATTACGCGTGACTATGTTATTGCATCTGTGTTAATGAGTGATGATCATGCTGTGATCTGACTCAGCATGATGAAAACCTCTTTGTGTTAATAACCTTGATAATATGTCTAGTAAGCATAAGCTGTAAACATGAACTAATAAGGTAGATATATATGCTAAGGTAAGTTGAATGAAGAAGCTATCTGAGAGCTCAGTCATGCGTGAAATATTGTAGATCACGCTTTTTCCACGTGAAAGGTGGTCAGTAATCTAAATACTTGTTTGGACAATAGCAGAGAATAGTTATTAGAAAGTGCTGGATGTTCGAATATATTCTGATAATTAGTATTCTTGTTGTTGTTGTTGTTCTTCTTCTTCTTCTTCTTCTTCTTCTTCTTCTTCTTATTATTATTATTATTATTATTATTATTATTCTCATTATTATTATTATTATATTGTTAGAACAAATTATAAGTAGAGTATTCATTCAAGAAAAAAAACATTTAAAACATTTATTAAATTCATAATTCATAACTAGCTCGAATAATTAAAAAGTGAAGTATAAAAATCGACATACATACACTTTAATCAGTATCAGGCCTGTACGAAGTGAAGGGTGCGAGATGTGCACGCTATAATCGTCCCACTTCAGACCGACAAATTTACTTCCCAGAATGCAGGAAAATGCATCTAATGCATTTTGGATCTAAAATAATTTCGAGGGTGGGAGCGCGAACATGGCTGTGTATCTGTCTGTGTGCGTGTTTGTGCATACATGTGGTTTATATATTTATGTGTTAATTGTATGTGTTTTTAATTAGTATTTTACTGTGGTACAATTCTATTCATACGCAACTTTTATATATTAATTAATGTACATATATTTAGGTCAGCAATGTGTAGACAATGCCTTTTTTGATATATTTCATGTTTCAAACTCCTACATATTACATACATTACGTTTAAAACACTCAGAAGTAATTTACTGATAATTCACAGTATTATATAATGTAGCAAGTAACAATATATTTCCAGCTAGATATTAATAATAAAAAATAGTTTTCATTTAGTCAACATAAAATATACACACATATACACACACACATACATACACATTCAATACATACATACATACATACAAACAGACAGACATACATTCATACATTCATACATTCATACATATAGAGGTACGTATAAACGTACATACACACATATCATATACACACAGAGAGAGAAAAAGAGCTAGTCAGTCAAACAGACACATTTTTGCTGCTAATTTATAGGAGTAGACAATAAGACATCATATTTTCATTCTAAATGCTGCATTTATTGATGAGTTAGTTGCAAGGAATGTTTTATCTGCTGTTTTCATGCACTGTAAATCAAGTAACTCGATCTTTGATAAACGATTTTGATACGTGGAAGACGATAGATCGGTTCTAGGCGAACATTCCACGAGTCGGTGTGGAAAGACACAACTTGTAACACAGAGACATGAAAAGAAAAATCTGTTTCCGTTCAGTTTTCTTTATTTTTTTTTTTTTTCAAATGCGCCTTACCACAGGCTGAAAAGATCTCTGCGAAAATTGTTATTTATTTATTTATTTTATTTAGTAAATTAATTATTATTATTATTATTATTATATTTTTTTTTTTTTTTTTGTATTCATTATATGATCAATTTCATTCATAGAATGTTGATTTAAAAACTCAATTTTTCCTTCCATTTATTACCTGTTTTCTAACTTTGCCCTTCTCATTACTCTAGTGTATAATAGTAATATATATATTATACATATTAATTCACAAATAAACAAGTTCGAACTTTTTAATCATACAGTCTATAGCTTAATAGGTTAATAGGAATACTGATATATTTTTGTAACTAACCAAAGTTGGTGCGTCTTTTTAAGTTTTATTACTATTTTAAGGGAAAATGATTTAACATATATAAATGTTTACAGAACTCATCAGTGAAACTAAACAATTACTTCTTACAGGTATAATGGCGTTTATATCACCAACAAACCGCGTTTGGTTAACATTGCTGTTTCTGGTCAAAATTGAGTGCGGCCCAACCGAACCTGTGTTCTTTCCCAGGATATGGGAAGGGATATTCGAGGAAGGACAACGGTACCTGGCGGAAGGACTAACTAATAAAACAGTCAATACGTGTAAGGGTCACTTGGCGATGTACGTGGACGGGCTGAATAAGAGGCAGGCTTGGTCTATAGAAAGTGAGTCATTTTTTTATTATTTATTATTCTTCAGCTTTCTTCTTCTTCGTCATGGTCGTATTTTTCTTGTTTTTTTCTTTCCTTTTATCTTTTATCTTTTTTTTTTTTCTTCTTGGTGTTAGTCATTATTCTTAATTTTCTTTCTTTTTAGTTTTTTTTTCTTCGTCGTCCACTAAAGCATTCTTCATTATTTTCGTAGAATATTTTTCTCAGAAGCATGCATGGAATGGATATACATATACATATATATATGTATGTATATATATATATACAAACACACACACACATATATATATATACATAAATATAAACATATGCACACGATTATATTCAAACATATGTGTGTGTCTATGTATATATATATATACACACACACAAAGATACATATGACGTATAAAGCAGTAACACACACACACACACACACACACACACATGACGTATAAAGCAGTAATACAGGTTCTGACGTGCAGTGTATTTATATAAATAAATTACAAGCAGACAGACAGACGGACTAACACAAACACAACATCCGATAATATTCTGTTTTGTTTTATCTTATTTTTTCTTTGTTAAATTATTATTATTATTATTATTATTATTGTTGTTGTTTGTTGTTATTGTTATTGTTATTATTATTATTATTATTATTATTATTATTATTATTATTATTATTGTTATTATTATTATTATTATTGTTATTGTCATTATTATTATTATTATTATTATTATTATTATTATTATCAGGTGTTTTTTTTTTTTTTTAATTTTTTTTATTATTATTTCTTTAAAACTATATTATTATATTTTCTTTCAGTGTATGATTCTACAGGAAAACAAGGGCCAGGCCTGTTACGAGGCAGGGTGACATGGAACGGAGATTTCACCCAGTGTCTGAAAGTGAGGCAGCCGAGAGCTCTGTCCTCCACGTCTGCTCAAGACGTTGTGACCGGCCAGTACTGCTCCGCCATGTTCGAAGTTCCAAGATGGCTGACAGGATTTATTAACGACAACGTAGATACATAGATCTTTTACATTGTTTACTTAGATGTCTGATCACACATATACGCGCACACACATACACACATACGCACACACACACATATATATAAATTATTATAGTTTTTGCCATATATGTATATAATGTGTATGTCTTTGTGTGTACGTATGTATAACATATACATACATTCATACATGCATACGTGTATGTGTGTTTTTGTAGGTATGTGTGTATGTATGTATGTATGTATGTATATATGTTTATATGTATGTATGAATATGTGTATGTATGTATGAAGAGATGTATGGATGAATGTATTTTACATTCCATACATATAAATGTAAGGCAAAATATATTTTAAAAAGATTAAAGTCAGACAGTGCTATTAACATCGCTTACCACATCGCTATAAAGATAATATCAGTGTTTTCTAAAACAACGCAGTTACATGCATTGCTAATTATCAAACACAATAATAA
>CM022675.1:16969688-16999688 GCA_012295275.1 Chrysomallon squamiferum
TTGTTATATTATATTTTTTATTTTTGCAGAAAACGTGGTTGAAGTTGCTGAAACAACACAGAGTTTTATTTTTCAAGCTGTTATCAATGGAACATTCGCGGCTGATACTTTTTTTATCCTCAGGTAAATTTTAGTTTGTGAAAAATCTCAGTCAGCTGATTTAGAATGACAAACATCTCAGTGTGAGGTAAGTGATAGCAACTTGTTACTTACTTGTTGCTTATATCAGTCTTAAGACCATGTTCTTATAAGTACGTACTATGTTACTTATTTTCTAATATAAGTATTAGTAGCACGTTAGTTACATTCTCATGTAAGTCTTATCACCATGTTAATTATATTCACTGCATACCTGGTCGTATTCTCAGGTATTTTAAATGTATGTTGATCTCGGATTCAGCTATTTTGTGGTAGTTAAGTCACATGTCTCAGCTCTGAATTAAACCTTATTCGGATACAATTTATGGAAAATATTTTCAGTATATTTTGTGCACTGTTCTGAAAGACATTAAAAACACTAAAGAAAGAAAGAATATAATATTAATATTTATTTAACATTTTATTGCATGTAATATTGGTTCTAAATCATCAGCAGTGACTTTAAAGCTGTATTTGTGTTGTAGCGGGACGCTGCTCGCTTATAACTGGATGTGTAAAGAAAGCAAGGAGAAGCTGTCAGTGAAGAAACTTTTCCTGATGTATTTTCACCGTCTTGTCAGGTAGTCAGTCTCTTCCCTCTTTGTAGCAATACTGTGGTAAACCACAGAACGTTAATACATATATTAATAAATTATTATTATTATGTATAACAGTATGTAATTATTATCAGCTAAATTAATATACTTAATTATACATTATATTATACAAGAATAAGTAAATAAATTATTATACAGAAATTATATAACATATTATACATTTATAAATAGATATACTGAAAAGTGCAGCATATTATAACATATCAGTTAGTAAATATTAATACTGAATTGTGTAAAATAATAAACAGTACATATTACAAAACAACAACAACAACAAAAACCATCTAAAATAAAATAAATTAGAAAAATAATTAAATAAAAAAATATTATTTTAAATCATTAAATATACATTAATAATTTATTATAACGAATTACTCGTGATGTTATACATTAATAAATAGTTGTAATATTATGTACTAGTACACATTATTATTTTTTCTGCTTTTAAATATTGTATTAATTAGGGATGTGGTCGTTTTACATTTCAGTTTAGGTAATAATGTCACGCAGGAACTGTCACTGACAAACCTGGAAGAATGTATATTTATTTTGTAATGCTTTACTGCTAGGAAACGTTCTTCTCACTAATCACATAACGCAGCTACTAGAACTGCACATGTACTAAATGTATTTAGAATATCTATTAATATTAAGGCTAGTACACGATTGTGTTACACGTATATCAAACATACATACAATCGTACACACACACACACACACACACACACACACACACACACACACACACACACACACACATATATATATATATATATATATATATATATATATATATATATATATATATATTACAGAATACTGCCATGTTACTATGTTCTGATTCTGATCTACACGAACTTGTTGCCATATTTTGGAGAAGGTCCTCGATGGAAGTACACCAGTAAGGGCATAAAACAGTGCAAAGATCACTGGTGGGCAAACGCCTTGTTCATCAGCAACTTCTACAAAGCAGACGATATGGTAGATCAACTTACAGTTGATTCTTGAAAATATTTCCTCTTTAATTTTTATATGATCTTTTCTTTTGACCTTTTCAGTTAGACTTCTTAGTTTCCACGATATGAAAAGCTCACGATGCTAAAACGTTAAATTAATATTAGTAATATTTCAGTTGTTTCATTTATTATTTCAAAAACGTATAGCAAACAGTGTATAGACAAAATATTGTTTATACTACTACTACTATCCACAATAGTAACTACTGATACTTTGGCTACTTTCTAATTTCCTCGTATTACTACTACTATGACTATATCTACATTAACTGGAACTATTAAATAAAGACAACAATCATTTTATTTGAAAATACTGATCAGTACTAGTCTAACAGAAACCTTTACTTTCCAGTGCATGGCGTGGACCTACTACCTGGTCAACGATTTTCAGTTTTATATCATTTCTCCCATTGTCCTTGTTCCTTTGTCAAAGTAAGTGATTCTCATTACAAGTGTGCTAATAATGTTTTACTTAACTGTTATTTATTTTTTGTTTGTTTGTTATTTTAAAATGCTCTCTCTCTCTCTCTCTCTCTCTCTCTCTCTCTCTCTCTCTCTCTCTCTCTCTCTCTCTCTCTCTCTCTGTGTGTGTGTATGATTTATAATTATATAATATATATATTTTATTTTTTCAATTTTTTTTTCAATTTTATTTTTTGTTATGTTTGTTTCATTTTCTTTTTTTAATTATTATTCGGTTTTTTTTCCCCTGTGTGTGTGTATATATTTAAATGTTATTATTTTTGTGAATGTTTAATAGTATGTAAAATTTATCTTTCTGTTTCCAGGTGTCCTCCACTTGGATTTTTCTTACTCTTCTTGCTCGTTTTAACTCAGATTGTATCAACTGCTATTCTTAATAACAACATCCACGGCAACATCCTACGGTAAACATTTTTTTTTTCAACAAACGATGACACATTTACAACTATATATATTATAAATATATATATATATGTACACCACTTGCAAATTATATTGTATGTTAAGGTAATAATTAATATGTATCACTCCACTGAAATAGCAGTAGAAACGATTTTAGAGATGGTAGTAGTCGTAATAGTAGTAATAATAATACAAGCAGCTGCAGTAATAGTAGTTGTCATAATAATAGATTTGGTTTCATAGCGATGATTTTATTTTTGTATTTTGTCTTGGTTACTTATTTATTCATCATTTGTCGATATTTCAGGATGAGCGGTGGATACTTTGAGAATGTCTATGCAAAACCATACTGCAGAGTTGGTGTATTTGCCATAGGCATCGCTTTAGGTTATGCTTTGTACAAAGCCGGCAGGAAAATCTATTTCAGAAAGGTAAATGTTAAAATGACATTCTCATCAGAAACTGACCAAGAATTTCCAAAATGGCTCTGACAACGTCACTAGTTTGGTGAATAAATGTATTAAGATGAATTCAAGTTCACTGCAAATATAATAATAATAATAATAATAATAATAATAATAATAATAATAATAATAATAATAATAAATAATAATAACAATAACAACAACAACAACAACAACAACAGTAGTAACATGTATGTACATCTCACCCACTGGTTGGAATCATGATACGATGCCTGCTTATTAAATATAGCATTTGTACATTGTATTACTTTCCTTGTTAATTCTGATACTTTTTTCTTTATTGTTAAACAGTAAAGTGAATATCAGTATTTAGTAGAAGTAAAAAAAAAATAATAAAATAAAAAATGCTCGCTTCATCAGATATTACGTTATGTGGTATCCAAAAAACTTAATTAAAGATGTTTTCAAAATGTGTGACGGTTTTCACTGTAAAATTGTCAAATCTTCAGTGATTAATTGATCATAATGTGTGTGTGTGTGTGTGTGTGTGTGTGTGTGTGTGTGTGTGTGTGTGTGTGTGTGTAAACAAAAAATAAATATTTAAATTTAGTTTAACTATTATGTCGGTGTTTTAGACAACGTTGGTTCTCGGATGGTGTTTTGCCTTGTCTATGATGGCTGTGATGGTTTTTATCACATACGATGAGAACCGAGTTGGTGGCACCCACTGGACGAACACACAGACAGCTGTGTACGAAGCGCTGTGTCGACCAGCCTGGGGGCTGGGTGTGTCATGGATCATCTTCTGTTGTTGTATTGGTCAAGGAGGTAAGTCCAGCGGCAGACTGTATTTCCTTCTAGACCCAGTCCGTTACTGTGTGAATTACTGAAATTATCATCATCACTGAATTCAGTTATTAAACATGCATATCACTCGAATACATTTCAAAACAGAAAAACAAAACTTTTGTATGATTGTCATTTCATTAGTTAATTAATTAATTTGATTTGTAAGTTTGTTAATCTATTTATTTTCATTTCATTTTATTTCATTTTTGTTATTATTTTTACTTTTATTTATTTATACATTTTTTAATTTATATTTTTGGTTTCAGGTTATATTGATAAAATTCTCTCTTGGAATTTTTTTCTTCCGCTGTGTCGAATCACATATGGGATATATCTGCTACATCCGCTTCTTATAATCCTCATTATAGATACGACAAAGGGTTTGATATACATAGATTTTGTAGAAGTTGTAAGTATATGTTTGTATTTCGATATTACGGAAAACGATTTACACAAGAGTATATTAGAAATACTGATAAAATTATTTCAGATATTATCATTATTACATTAAATATTCATATTACTTTCAATAAACAATATTACTTTAAAAGTAGAGAAAAAAATTGTTAACAGATAGTAACATTATTTTGTTAAAGATTTTACTATTTACCTTGCAGGGTGTCCTCTTTTTGTCAATACTTGTTTGTGCCGTTGGCTTGGCGCTCGTTTTCATAGCCACTGTTGAAGGACCTTTTGTCAGACTGGAAAAACTGCTGTTTCACTGAACAACATCTGAACACAAACACACATCAACATTCGAACATTTGATAAACACACATCATCATTTTAACATTTGGCAAACACATATAGACATCTGAACATTTGATAAATACACATCAGCATTTGAATATTTGACAAAGATACAACATCTGAACATCTGTCTGTCAGTTATACTAAAACTGAATACGTCTCTCTGAAACTGAAAGCTGATAAAAGCAGAAAGTGTTAAAGGCTTAAAAAAATGAAAATAAATATAAATAAATAAAAGTGGAGAGATAGACTATGTAATTAACAGTGAAGTAAACATTAATTAAACATAAATATACTTCCAAGCTGTCATTTTATTTGTATATTGTGTACCTATTGGTAGTTTGGAGAAAAAAATCCAAATTATGTTTTATTATTATTATTATTATTATTATTAGATACATATATTTACTTATGACGGCATAAAATACATCCGTATTTACATTATTTACACACTGAATTTTAGTAACAATACTAAACTGTGTTTTATGACAGACACAAATTTGTACTAAATGCTAATTATAATTTAGAGTAACATATTTTCATGCTCCGACATTTACATTTATACTACTGTTAGAAACGCGCACACGAGTGTTATCCTCCGCAATATGACGAGGTTTGTGAGGTCCTCATTTGACTTTGTCCTCCTGTCCCAGCGCGCTTTCCAGTATTGTCTAAGTGCAGAGTCTGATCATAATATATATATATATATAACAAAATATTCGTTCTTAAACAACACATACACACACACTCACGCACACGCACATACATATACATACTTTTATGGTAGCTTACCTCAGTGCATTTACTTAATGAGTAATTTTAAATAATACAGTGAAAACGATTTGAAACATTGCCTAGTATACAGTTGTATTTCAGATAGGTTTATATTAATGTTTCTTAATGAATAAAATTGAGATACTGAACCATGAAAGTGTGTGTGTGTGTATGTGTGTGTGTGTGATTGCCTTTTAAATGTATATAATATACATATATATGCCTTTTAAATGTGCTCTTGTTGTAGTTGTTGTTGTTGTTATTATAGTGCTTGAGCCAATAATAAATAAATAAACAAATAAATACTTCTCTTTTTTATGATCCAGATTAGTAACGTGTATGTCTATGGACTTCTATAAAGGTTTGTGAGTGTGCGTGTGTGTGTTACTTATTTATAAAATGTTATATATATAGAAGGAGAGAGAAAGAGAGAGAGAGACAGACAGAAAGATCGAGGAGGCTTTATTAACAGCACAGTCTATATTTTTTTTCAAAAAGGCATTTTGTTGGGTTTATGTGCGATCCAGGAAGCCAGTGTTAATGTGAATTTATCTCAGGTTACCGATGAAAGTGTGTAGGCAGGGATATTTTCCGTTAAAATGTGTCCAGTTAAAACAATATAAATTTTTGATAGTATCTAGTAACTCCATAACAATTATCTAAATGTTTGAGTAGCTTATTTTCATTCATTTCTTCAATAGCATTAATTTAATGTTAAAAGATTTTTGAATCAACGAATCATATTCGATAAGAAAGTATATATTTCCTTTCTTTTCCTTTGATACGGGTACCGTATCATTTATCTTTACTTAAAATATAAAATAATCAATAAATAATAAATAAAATAATTTTTAAGCAATAAGAATGTATTTAATAGATACAAGTTAATATGCTTTTAAAGTACTGTATGTTTGATCGTTATTAATTTATTTAAAATTCTTACAGTAAGTACAGAAAACGCTTTTCACTGGCAAGTTGCGTTTCTTTAAGTCGTTGAGATACGATAATAAAGGTAACTGAACTGAAACGTGTAATAACTTGTTGTAAGTGGATCACTTGCACTCAGCAATCCTCTCACCTGAAACTGAATGAGCGTCATGGAAACCATAACAAAGCAGGCCTAATTGAAAAGTAGCCTGTTTCAAATTAGCTAGTTTTCTACATTTTCTGGATGTCTGGAAACATGTAAACAAATAAGATATGCCCGACATATTGAAACTTGTGTCCGTTATAAAAAGAACTATTTTCACAAGAACTGCATGTTCGTCCACCTAAATTTTTCGGATTGAAGTGCACTGAACTTGTTCAACGTCACATGGAGTTCTGCACTAATTCGAGCAGTAGTTTTTAACTGGGACCTCGTGTGTGTGTGTGTGTGCGTGCGTGCGTGCGTGCGTACGTGCGTGCGTTTGTGTGTGTGTGTGTGTGTGTGTGTGTGTGTGTGTTTAAAACGTAATATTTTATTATTATTATTATTATTATGCACTTTTGCAGTTAAGAAACAAATTGGTAAATTCGACCTGTGATCAGTTCCTGCTTTGCTATATTTAGGACTGTAGATATACAACGAGACTTTTAATGATTAATAAAAATATGACAATACATAAGCCTAGATTATAGATTTTTAACAGTCAAGGCTATCTTCTTTCATTATGCTTATTTTGTACAATATAAATTCACACTTTATTTTTTTTTATTTTTGTTACTTCTTTAATATTTCCATGCTATTCTATTCGATCCAATATGCAATTTAATTTATATTCTACATTACTGAATCGCACTTAATTCTTGACAGATTTTTGTTTATATTGGTTATGTTAAGCCCTCCGTACATTGTTTTTAATTAACTGACTGAACATGCAGTCATTTTTGGAAAGTTCATTTCATATAATAATAAAAAAAATTAAGAAAAAGACTTAAAACATCAACGTCATCTGAATTATATGACGTAATTACTTTCATTCAAAATTGTAAGCAGACGTGTAGATTTTACTGTGAAAGTAAGATTTTAATTACAACTAATTACAACTATTATTTAAAAGTCATAAAGTAAATGATTTTTTTATTTAATAGAAGACTTTTTTTCTTATTTTCTGTAATTTTTACTTATAACTTTTTAATTCGAAGAATAAACAAAATAACCGATCAGTAAGGAGAGGAAAGAAGCCATTTACGGTGATTTAGTTTAACTGGAAGAATAAATTATATATTTGGTTCATATAAACTTGTACTTCGCGATATCTGGCATAAAGTGTATCTATCCCCAATTAAATATTAATTAGTTATATAACTATATAATTTAAAACATTTCTTCTTTTACATCACTATGTTTTCTGCCATATATATATACTTTTTTTTTTCTTTTTTTTTTCAAAGTATATTTTATATGTTCTATATGGTCAAAAGTAAAACGCCATTTATAATTATTACTGAAATCATTGTCAGTTTATTATTATTATTTAGATCATTATTTATACTGAAGTGAAGCAGCTGACATTGTTAAGATGAGGTGGTTGGTCATCTTCTGTCTGGTATCCCAAATATTTCATCAAGGTAATCAAAATGCACGCATTTCTCTTTGTTGCCATCATTATCTAAAACCAGAATTTTGATATCACACTCTGTAATGTTATTTATTTATTTATTTATTTATTTATTTATTTATACACTCTAATACATATAAATTACATATAAATATTGTGTGTAAGTAAAAACAATTTGTGTTCATTTGTATCCCCGTCCAAATGCATTAATCAATTCTCACAAAAATTGATTTTTAAAAAGAATGTTTTCCAGGCTTCAACACTTTTTGAGTCTTGCTAGCTAATCAACAGAATGGCCAGGGGTCACCAGTATTGGGCTCCACTTTGGGAATCAGTTGGTTATAATATGTTTCTGGGCCTCTTTAAAATTGTTCATTCACTGAAGTCAACTGAATTTTCATTTTTATTAATTCTTACTGTTTCTTGTACACAACATTGTTTGTTTTGCTGCATGTCTGTTGTAGTTTGACAAAGATCAGTGAATTCAATATTAAATGACAATATCACATGACATATTAATGCATGAAATAATGTCAGCAATGAGAATGTTCACAATGATTCAGTTATGTCATCAAGTTCTTTTTATAATTAATTTCATCCGATGTAGACAAATGCAGATTAATGTCATGCACTGATTCAATTAAGTACTGCTGTAAACATTGCCACACATCATTTAATTCATGAATCTTTTTTACTGGAAAATTAGTGATACATTGGTCAGGAGATTTCCAGAGCTGCAGATATCCATACAAATTCAAGCCACTGTATAATAAACACTTTAAAAAAAAACATGCACATCTATCATTTATTTATTAATGTATTATTGTTATTATTATTATTATTACTTTTATATATATAAAACAATATTAAAACTATAGAAATCTGTTAGTTTTTTCACAAGATCCAACAACTGCAGGAGCAGAAACAGACACTGACACAGACACTGACACAGACACTGACACTGACACTGACACAGACAATGGCACAGACTCAGGAGGGGTTGTTACCACTGGATCTCCTACTGGTCCAGAAGATACTGGCAGCAGCTCTGTGGCAAAAACAACATGTGATAAAGGATTTTATTCAGCTCATGGCATGTGTTACAGTAAGCATTTAATTTCTTAAATAACTGTGAGTGGTTAAAACAAATTTATGCATGTCAGAGCAGAGACTGACTATAAGATGCTAGACACATTTTATACAGATAAAAGTACACTCTTTTATTTATATCTGATTATCACAGCTGTAAGACAGATTAATATAGTTAAACAATAAGTCAGAGCCCCTTAAAATTAAACTATAAAGAAGATTAGAGATGTATAAGTTGGTTTAGATTATCACAGTTAACTTGTAGAGAAAAATTTACATGTATTAGGAGATGTTGAATCAACAAAATTAAACTGTTGAATATATTTTGTTGTTTGTATGTAGACAAATTTTGAATGTCCCTGCCACATTAACAGATTAAACAGGATTTGTATCATGTAGGATGGTTTCACCAACCAACCAACCTCCCCAAGAAATTGAAAAAAAATTAAAATAAATATATAAAAAGAAAAAAGAAAAGCAATAATAACAAAAACAAAATGAAACAAAAAACACACCAACAAAAAAACAACATGAAACTGAATTTATAATGTCCCAGCAAATGAGTTAAATTATATTCTTAGATGAAGCTGACTGTCTTAAAAATATGAAAGCTCCTGGTTACTGTGGAAGTGATCCTGGCTGCAGTGGAAAAAGTAAACTGGGAACCAATTGTTTATGTTGTACAGGTTATGCAATAGGATCATCTGGATGTGAAGATGATGGTAAAATGTTTAATGTTGATAAGTTGTATCATTTCATTTTAGCCTTGTATTCATAATTTTTCTCTTAAAATCAATACTGTTTTCTGATCAAGTTACTTTTAAAAAATTTCTGCATGATATACACAATAGTAATATGATCATTTATCTAAGGATCTGAAACTTACAATACTTATTACATAATTACAAGATAAAAAAAATATATATTTTTTTTTTAAATTGTCATTCATAATATTTTTACAGATTAAAGATTTTAAAATTTATATAATACTTTTTAATTTAAATTTTTGTTTTTATTAATAGAGAAACAGCATTATTCAAATTACTTATTAATATATTATTTGTAATAAAAAGATATTTGAATTGTTTTCTGTTTCAATATTTATTCTCTAATTTATAAAATCTGACAGGAACTGGAATGAATGCTCCTGGATCTGATGGTAAACAACACTGTTGTCCTTTTTTTCCTCAAAATTTACCACCGGACAGGGTATATAAATACATAGTTTGATTTTAATTAGTTGTATATCAAATAAAATGCTAGTTTCTTTAGTGTGCTTAGATGTGAAACATTCCTTGCTGCTAATCTGTAATAATAGATAATGGAGTAGAATATATGGATTTCCAATTATATTATTATGAAAAATGTCAGTAATACTTTTCAATTTAAACCAGTTTAAAATTTAAGATAATCTCTGACATTCTCAGAACACAGGCTGTATTGTTATTTACAGTTCGTTTGATGATATTCTTATATCATACAGATAAAATGGATTACTAGTCTACTTCTTTTTGCAAGTTTCTTAAAAGGTGTTGTCTGAATGGAATGCTGTTTGATATGTTTTCAAATTATTTTAAATATGCAGGCATTTTTACTTTTACATCAGGTTTGTTATAAAAAAAATATATTTTTACAGAAAATCTGTGACCAGAGTGGTATACCATTCCAGTCACTAAGAGATTTATTCATGCAAAGATGTAAGACTGGCTATGAAGGAGGTCCATTAGAACTTCTTGGTGACAACTGTACAGGTTATTAGTTAATTCATGTTATTGTAACAGGGTTTTTTTGACAGTATTATGTAATTTTTGTACTGTAACTGCATTTATATAGCATTTTTCTTTTTCTTATCATTTTATAGACAGTGTATATATTTTTTGCATTGAAAATTGTACTGTTGTTGTTTTGGTTATGCATATATAGAAGGCTGGAACAAAAGTTCAATGAAATTCAAAGAGAGTTTTTAGATATGTTTACATAGATTTATTCAGCCACATATATTTTGTGCTATTTGTTCAGTTTTCAGGATATATATATACATACATACATATATATATATATATATATATATCATATACTTAAGTCATATTTGAAATGAAACTATATGCTCCAGCTCCAATTCCACCTATATATATGTAAAAAAGCTATATTCATATGTTTTTTGTGAACATAAAACATTTGTATTATTTCCCTTTTATTGTAGACGCATGTAAAGATGTGGTGTGTACTAAGCCAAACACTGAGTGTGTGGGAGGATTTTGCATATGTTTAAAAGGATATGTGGAGAAGGAAGCTGGTTGTTACAGTAAATATTTGTATTTGTCTTTAAAATAAAGAATTCATTTTCTGGCAGTTCATTGAAGTAGTAATAGATTAGATCTGTGTTATTTGTCAAGTCAGCAAATACTCTAAGTCAAAACTTGTTTTCCTGCTTATAGAAAGGTTCTTACATAATATCCGTCACTGCTAACTACTATTATCTACTGTATTACATTCATTAACACAAAAAGAACTAATAATAATTACTGACATGAAAATGTGGATGACTGGTTAACCCACTTTGAATTCATTCACTTACATTTATTATCTATTCAGAATTGCATACATTCAGTTTAAATTAAGTTTTTTATAAAGATAAAAAAGTATGAATGATTGTGAGATGATAACAGAGAGAATCAGTTACAAGATTTTTTGATGTTATAAAAGAAGAAATAACTAGTTAGCAGAGCATCAGTTTTTTTAGTATTTGATTAAAATGTGCAAGTTAGTGACTCATTAATACAGTTAAACTGCAAGTAATTTTTTACATGTAAAAGTTAATAACACATTAACATAATAAAACTATAAATAAAATGTTACATTTATAAGACACTGTCATATCTACAATTAAACTATAAAGAAAATTTACATATATAAGTTCATTTAAACTAGTAAAACTTTTACATTATAAGTTAGTGTCACATTAACAGTTCAATTCTTGAGAAAGTTTTCTGATACATGTCTCCTGGTTCCTGCTTTTAGTGTTCAGCTGCAGTCTTCTCTTTGTATTTCAGGTGCTCAGAACTGTATGCTAAACATGAATCCTCCAGGATACTGTGGCACTGATCCAAACTGTGAGGAAGAATCACGTGACAACTTTTGCTTGTGCTGTGCAGGATATCAGTTAAACAAAAATGAAGGAATCTGTGTGCCAGATGGTGAGAAATGAACACATACAAGATGTAAATTCATATAGTCAATGCATACAAAGTTAAAACTAACGAGGACATTTTTGTTCCACATAAGAACATTTAGATCGAATATCTTTTTTTTCTTTTTTAATAATTAATAATTTCATATTAATTTGTGATATTTATTTTATACATTTCAGGTACTGGTGACAATCTAATAGGTAAGGAAAAGGTTTCTCACAAGACATACAGAAAATTGTTGGTGACAGTAATAATTTGCTGGTTTCTTACTGTATTTTAACATAAATAATTACAAAAGAAAAGACTTCCGACTATAAACCTGTGACACAGATCTATGATACTCAGAGGATAGTGAATGGACAACAGCTGTAAAGTACTGCAGTTGTTTAGAAATATAAATATTTTTTCTCTCTCATAGAGGGTTTGACATTAAATAAATCATTTTTGAAAAAGATTTCTCAACTTAGGAAGAATCTTTTATATAAGATTGATTTCAATTCTGAATTATAAAATAAAATATAGCAATTTCTGTAACACGTTCTTAAGTGAATGCTGTTGTGAGAGGACTATTTTTTAGTGCAGGTTTCTTTTTTGTTTTCTTTTTTACCTTTTTTTTTTTTTTTTTTTCCTTTTTTCAGGAAATCAATCACTCTGCTGTCATTTCTTTGAAGATACAGTTTACCCAATAAAAGCTGTAAATATTTCCAAAAAATAAACCATTACACTTAATGTATATAAGTTCATACATAAATCATTGCAGTGTACATAGTATACATAAATCATTTTAATATAGAGTATAAACATAAAATATTACAAATTACAGAGTATATATATATATAATCATTACAATGTACAGAGTATATACATAAATCATTACAATGAGTATATGGATAACTGTAGATATTTAAAATGATCATTAATGTAATATACTTCAAGCTAAAATTAATTTTCTATTATTATAGGATGTATGTGGAAAAGATTTCCAGACTTACAAGTCAGTGAAGGAGTTATATGTCAGGTTCTGCAAGTATGGCTACCAAGGTCCTGCAAATAACCTAATTGTCCATTCAGGAGCATGTACTGGTAAAATATCATAGTATTACAACATTCACATTGCATGCTTTCAAATTAAGCCAGTGACCAGCATTATCTCTGTCTACTGGCATCAAAGTAAAGGGAAAATGATGAAAACACTGAGTTTTCTTTTTTTCTTCCAAATAGAATTACATTACTAATAACAAAATTTCACAAGCTTTTAAATTATACAAATCACTCTGGGAAAGGGTCACATTAAATATAAAGCTTTTTCATTCAAAAACAGTTGTCCAAAAACTGCTTTTGTTGCCTGCACTTACAGCAGTTGCATTCACGTACATTGTGCCATCAGCTCCACATCCATATAATAGTATTTACATGAGAGTAAAAAAATATGGTATCTGCTAATTTAACCTAATCCTCTGATATTCAAATATGAAAGCTTTGACATTGTATAAATGAAAATTAAATAAAAGTATTTAGTTACATACATTAAAAGATTCACTACAAACATTGATAATGAAACAAGAAATCAGTTAGTCAAAATGTCAAAAACATTGTTGATATTGTTATGTGAACAATAATAACACAATTTTATCAGTGTTTATTGTACATTCATTTTTTGTATTTTTTTTCATTTTTGGAACATAAAACAGCAAAATATGAATAAACTTTGTTTAGTTTAATACTTTGGATAATTTCTCTCATGGTGAAAAAGATATGGGTTTGATGTTTTTATCAGTGTCCAGATGTAGAGAGTATTAGTGTAGACACATGGTTTATTAAAAAAAATATATATATTTAATTTACAGTTGTGTAAACTCTCATCTAGCTGGAAAGAATTATATGTAAGTTTTGAAAGACATTTGTGATTTTTATTGTTTTAACTTTTTATTTTTTATTTTTTCAGCTGATGAAAAAATTACTAAAACAAACCCACAGTGTAAGTACACACACATGCATGCATACATTCATAGATAGACAGACAGATATACATAAACGTGTATGTTCATTTACACAGCCTCACTGAAACTGATGATAATAAATACAAAAAGTCATTTCTGCATCAGCAAAATTTTAAGGTATATGTTCTTAATACAAAATCATTAAGTGATTTGTTAATGAAAGAAAAATGTTATAATTTGAGTCACATCAGAACAGAGCAATATAAATACCAGAACTACTGTTACTTCTGTGTCTTTGAGTGTCAGCGATGAACACTAACAGGTTTTCTGATTTTTTTCTTTAAGTTCATCTGTGAATCTTTCTGGCTCTTTTGAACAACCGTATCTCACAGCAGAGGCAGCTGTTGCTGCCACAATACTATGAATTGTGTTAAGTACTAGACATTGTGGTTTGGGAGTTGTTCCAAAAAAAATGATGCTTCAGTTCTGTTGTGCTTTTGCTCATGCAGATTCGCCTGATCTAATCCAGTCATAATGCAAAGCAATCACTTGCATTCTTAACCTTTCTATCCCAAACTAGCCTCTCCTTCTTCACAAGCACCTTGTAGCTCCATGGTGATCTTTCTTTGTGCAGTGATGAAATCCCTATCTTTTGACTTCAAAAGGTGCAATACATCACCATTATTTGATTTAAATGCATCCTCCTTTCCTGCTGTCATTCTTCCTTAATAACTGCCATTCTGCAAACATTCTGCTGGCTTTGCTATGGCAATAAACTTCAGTTATATTATCCAAGTCACTGAAAAAAAAAAATAATAATAATAACATTTCATATTTATGCATTTCTCTTCCTGGAAAATGACAATGAAAAACTGTAGTGGCAATGATGATTTCTTAATCTTGTGTCAAAGAAGTAAGTCGATCAAATCAACAACGTACATAATACAAATACAGCAGGTGCTGAACCAGATAATTACAGTTTCATTGTTTGACATAGTAAAATAAAAAGATTTAGTTTTTGTTTCTAGATTATTATATTTAAATGACAAATATGTGAATATATATTTTTTTCGTTTACAGCAAATAGTCCTGCTTCCAGAAACATTGCTGCTCTTGGCTTCTTCCTTTGTGCTGCAGTGTAAGACAAACCCACTCTGACACATAAACCCGTCTGATCTCCACCTATCTCTCTGTCTACCCTCTGTTAATGTGTTTAATCATCCATTCATTTGTATGTTTGTTAATGTCTTTATGATAAACACACATATTTATGGAACAAAATACATTTTTGCATTCTAAAGAGAATTATTTATTCAGACATACTTTGTAATATATGTCTGGTTGGGGGATCTTTATCACTGTATAACCTGGTATAAGTCATTATTATTTTGGGTGCATTGTCATTGTTTTGGGGTGCTTTCTCAACATCGTTTTATCCACCTTTGTCTGTTTCCATCTGCCAGTGTCTTTTTAATCATTTATATGTATTACAAAACCAACTTTCCTTCTTGCTTGTGCATTTATGACATAATCTATTGCTTAGAAGTAAATGAATTTTGCCATTGATTTAGACCCTTTTTTGTTCATCATCATCCTTGATTTAAATTTATTAAATCCAATCCAAATAAACTTAAAAGTCTGTTAATAATTAATACATTGCCTTTTGTTTGTTTGTTTCTTTCTTTCTTTCTTTCTTTCTTTTATTTATTTATTTATTTATTTATTTATTTAATATCCAATAGAAATCCTCCCAAGTTTACTCTATTCATTACATTTCTTCTTTTTTTTCTTTTTCAGGCTTTCTAAGATTGCAGTGCATTAAATTCATTGCTTCTGAGCAGCAGTATGGTGGTATTGAAATGTTTACTTTATTCAAGTTTAATTCAGGTTCACTATCCTTTGTTCACTATAGGTAAATTAAATTTTATTGTTTGGTTTAAACACATGATATAAATACTTGTTTATTATATCAGGTGTGAATATGTTAAATTTATGAATACATTTTGTATTAAGTTTATTGTACACAAATGTTAAAATTAGTATGAAATATGAATACTTATTAGATTCATTCCTCCAGGTAGCTAATCACATTGCAAAATCTGGCGTACTTCCATCCATAGACATTTTGATTAACAGATGCTTATTTGTTTTGTGTAAAACTAATCCAGAGTAAATTTTCTGCATGTAAGTCTATCATCTGTACCTTCTTATTATAACAAAACAATTTTAACTTGGAGAAAGCACTAAATAGTCATGTTTAGCCATTTCTATGTTATACAGAACTTCAAACATTCATGATCCTAGTTAAATAAAATATTTCTGAGTATAGTGTCTTGCTAAATAAACACTGTTCTTTCTAAAATTCATTTTATCTTTCTTAATGTCACCACATAGGATATGTAAATTTTATTATTTATTATTCTTCAAGACAGAGGTCAGGGCAGGGACTTCCAGAGTAGGATTAGCTTCAAAGAAAAATGTAAAACATATAACTACAGGAACAGTGATAAGTTAGGTTGTCAATGACACAGTTTAAGGATCATTCAATTTTCAGAATTTTGTATTTCAAAATTTACAAAAGATAGTTGACCTAAAGTTTAAGATAAATAAAGAAAGAAAGATTTTGTTTGTGCTGAGTGTTTTTGTGTGTGTGCATCAGGAATGTGTCCATTTTATAAATGTTATAGATCTCCACACTATATTTATGTGTAAATTGTGAAAGTGTATTGCATGAGTGTATGTGTGTATATATATATATATATATATTTATTTATTTATGTAGCAAGTGTTCATCTGAAAATCCAACTGACTGTTCAGTAGTTTGTTTAAAGAAATTTTTAAATATTTGATGAATGATAGTTTAATGAATTAGTTCATTACTTTTATTATTATTATTATTATAATCATTAAATATTTTTATACATTATTATTTTTATTATTATTAATCCAGTTATTTTATGTGTATATTAAGCCAAAGTCCAGAAAACTGGAAAAATCAGAATTAGGGGTCACTTCCAGTCCCAAGTTTGCCAAATATATGATCTAGTACCTCTATTACAATCATTGTTAGTATTGATATTAATTTAAAAACAAATACAAATGATAACCCTATTCCAATATTTAGATAACCAAACTTTTTTCTTTTTTTTATGGTAACAAATTTCATTCTTTTTTTCTTCTCTTTATTTTTTATTTTTGATAAAGGAAGTGTAGAACATTGAACACTGGATATAGAGAGGGGTGTTGTGAGAGGATTACCGTGCTGTTACAATTACTTTTTTCTTTTTTTTTAAAGTGCCTGGATTATAATTTTCTGTCAGTCTGCATTAAAAAAGAGAGAAAGAGAGGGAAAAAAAGAAAAGTATCTATATTAATAATTACACTCAAATCACCTTATGAGGTCAGCAGTTTTTTAACCATGCACTTTTCAATGATTGTTAAAAAAAAAAAAAGCCTCACTTTTACTTTTGTGTAAAAAAATAAAACATCCAAAATACCATTCTTTTTCTTTTCTTTTGAGTTTCAAATGTTGTTTCTAGTTAATTGTAAGATACTATTGATGTTAATGCCAATAAAATGTTGAATTGAAACTTGTTTTTATCATATTTGTTATAATCTGTTAAGTAATAATAAAGTTATCAAAGATACTTTTGATGGATTTGTACGTGTCTGGTCACATGATCAGTCCTTGTGAGTTTGATACGGATCCACTCTGTTTAGTGCCCCACAACTGATTTATTAAAGCATATTTAGGATGTTAACTATTAAACAGCTTAAGTGAGATTCCTAAATTAAAAAACGGGGCATTAACAGTAATAGATTTTAATGACAGTCTTTTTCAGAATTGGCTATATTTGATAACTGGTCCTAATAATAATAATGTTAATATGATTTCTGTGAGATCTGGAACAAATGTACAAGGAAGACTGATTTTTGCCTATTCCTTTGATTGGTTAATTGACCTTTTGTGTAACAGAATTCCCTCCCTTCCAGTCACTAAAATATTCTTTGGATACTAAGAATTTGATTTGCCTATTTCCTTGCTTCCTGGACTAATCATTTCTATGTGTAATTTGTAAAATGTGTGTTTTTCACAAATCCAATCTTCAAACTGCTCAAGCTTAAAGCAGTGATACAATGTGAAAATAATATCAATTATAAAATAATCCTAGGATGTTATCCAAACTAAATCCATCATCAAAATGTCTGACTACTTAGTGTACTATATTAGTTTTTTTAAACCAGTGGTAATTAAAACATTAATACATTCATATACCGAAATACTGAAATAGGTACTGTCACCTTGGGAAAAAAATATTTGTTCTTTCCTGTGAAAACTCATACACACAAAATTGTTTTTATCTTGATTCAAAGAAAAGGTATGGCTGATGACGTTCTCCAGTTCTTCAGTAAAAACCAGTTTTTTCCCTGGATTCACCATATATTCACTCAGATCAGATTACGTGCTCTTAAGCCCATAAATGTGATGCATTTTCTCTCAGTATTTTAAACTATAGTAAAATGCATATTTGTAATCAGAATTGTATAATTCAAACAGAATTTTGTTTAGAATGACAAGAGATGTTACAAGACATATTGCAAACCACAAACATGGTAGGCTAGGTTGACTGGTTTGGGGAGTAAATAACCGAGCTCACCTGCATGGCAAGATATGGTTCGGTTCATCAGCCTATTCTAACGGTGCAGACTGCTTATAAAGCTAATTATATTTCAGTTTGTATTTCTCAAGAGAATTATCATGCAATTTCCATTTGTTGTTAACATATACTACTTTATCAGGTCCTCATCAAAATGTTTTTTCAATTCGTTTCCTATAGTTTTAATTATTTTTTATTTTTTTTATCATAAGAAAAGTCTTTATGAAAACAGATATAATTATTCACTAGAATAAATGTAGATTAAAAACAATTTAATGTTAAAGTCAAATACAATCTGGTCTCAAAATCAGCAACACGGCAATCACAAATTATCTCCCTTAAAATCATTAACACCTTCTATACAAAAAATACGATTTATTTTCTAACATCTGGAGCTCATTTTTTTATTATTAATGTCCCATATATCGATTATTATTATTATTATTATTATTATTATTATTATTATTTTCAAGGTACGTCTCATAATAAACGTTCATAGTTCGTAGTTTCCTCTACAACCATTGCAACCACTTTCGTCTTTCATGAGCTCAGCGATTATCATCCTTATGTCAGAGTTTTCCTCCATTTAAGAAAGCAAACAACCTTTTGACTGGAAATTCAAGCTCTTTGAGATGAGCTTATTTTTAGCCTTCTTATGCGAATTTGGAAACGACCAGACGGCAGAAACGACAGCATGTTTGTGTGTAAAATTGCATTATTCTTTCAGAAATAAAATTAAATTACATTAAATTAAATTTAAACTAATAATAATAATAACAATAATAATAAATAAATAAATATGTATATCTATATCTATATCTATCTATCTATCTATCTATATAAATAGATAGATAGATAGATAGACAGATATATAATAAAAATAAAATATTTCATCAATACAAAAATATGCAGTGCATTGGAAAGAAGAAATGCTATTTATTGTTTTACACATTACATGCTCCTTTGAACAATGATGTATCTGTTTCGAGCTCAGGAAAGATAATTTTCAACAGATTCCGCCTTTGAGGGCAGCAGCGCAGTGGGAGCGCCAGTACCAAGATGAACGCCTCTGTTGAAAGTATATGCTGTGTACGTAAATGCACTGAAAAGGTATATTCATTATCCTTGAAATAGGACATATACCAAACTCACTGAAATAGTTATCTATTTATTCAGTGTATACTTTCACTAATGCATTCATATTTTGAAATAGTTCATATTTATATGTATTGTGTACATATTCATTATAACAGTGAATTCATTCAGCAGCGTATTTTTTTTCACTGAATTAATATACTGATTTATTAAGTATGCATCTGTTCATTCAAACAAGTTATTCATTAAAAGTGTTTGGTTTTTTTAAAAATTGAAAACTTGTATGCAGAAATGGTGTATTCTTTTGAGAGAGAGAGAGAGAGAGAGAGAGAGAGAGAGAGAGAGAGAGAGAGAGAGTATTTCTGTGTTATTATTATACAGAAAATTGGTAGTTTCGGTTATTTTGTGTTTGAAATATATTTTATAATCCATCAGATGGTTAATAATAAAAATAAAATCTAATAAAACAAACAAAATATTATTATTTAAATTTTGTGACACCTCTTCTAAACATATGTCCAAGGTTTGTCTCTTTGTTCCAGTGTGACGTAATAATTCACAAACGTAAAATACAATATTTGCAGGCGAGTTATCGTTTGGTTATTTCCGTTAGAAGTGACGTAAGTTACTGGAATAAATTATTACACAGTTTTCTGAATTTTCTACAAATGTTTTATTCATAAACAAATTCAGTTCATTACATTTTTCACATTGTTTCACATTTTTCATATTGCTTTAATACAAATATTACAAATTCATTCAATGTGAGAATTTAAATTATTTTAGCTTGATACTAGCTTGTCATAATTAAAGTATATTGTGCATCAAGTCAATTCATTTTGTAGCTATGAAATGAAATTATTCTGATTTTATTCATATTCATATCACTCGATAGAGCTATAATAATAATAATAATAATAATAATAATAATAATAATAATAAAAGACCTTTGAAATGGTACCCATGATGTTTATGACTGGTCAGTTACTGTAAGTTACGATTTTGTATTTGATCAAAAATCGGGTGTATTTTTTAACTCACATATGTAGGTATACCAGAATGAGTCCCTGACGTCAAGCCACTTTCGATTAAAAACACTGTGACAACTTATTTCTGTCTTTCGCATCAGTGATTATCTTTGCGCTGTACTTAATAACGGGCCGAAGTTTTAAAAACGCATAAAGGCGTGACGTGGTTCGCATATTGATGAACATTTTGAAAACGCATTCCACAAAGATCAGCACACTGCAATGTCACTAGTAATTTTGTTATATATGTGTGTATTTTAGACAGTCTGTATATTATACTATTAAGTAAAATTTTATAAATTACTATTATTTATTTTTTTATTGTCATGCTTAAGCCTCTTTCTCTCTCTCTCTCTCTCTCTCTCTCTCTCTCTCTCTCTCTCTCTCTCTCTCTCTCTCTTTGTGCCGTTATTTTCAATTATTATTATTATTATTATTATTATTATTATTATCATTATTATTACTTTTATTTTATTTTTTTCCTAAGATGATGTGAAGATTTTAATCAGCAATATTATAACTGAAATGAAGTGCATGGCATACCTTTTTATTTTTTTAATTTCATTCCAAGAAGGTAATAAGCAATTATATTTTAGTATCACATTACACTGAAATATCAGATAGACAACCTGTGGAAAATTGACGTAAACTCTATAGTGATTTGAAAGAGTATAATTGAAACAAAATAATATTTCAGAATATTTTTTTCGGTAAAAACAAATTAAAACACACAAATTCACACACAGACACATTTATTTGAAGTGATAAACAAATAAGTAGAGTAAACTGTTGTTATATACATATATAAACTTAAACTAAAACAGGCAACTTTATATTATCTAAAAATACTTAATAGTTAAATTAGTTTAAAAGTCTAAATAAATAAATAATGTTATTTCAGTATAAATATATAATTTCTAGATTATTATTAGTATTTTTATTTTTTATTTTGGTGTTTTAATTTGAATATAAATGTGAAATAATATATAAACTTTTAATTTTTTTAAATGGATGAAGATTCCGCAGTCTCTGATTTGGATGTTTTTGCGATTGATGACACTGAAAATACTGATGAAGATGTTAAAGCTGAATGCACTGAAAAATCTTATGTACATCATGATGTATGCTTCAGTAAGTCATTGCTCTTCACAGTTCCAAACTTTTGTGTAAAGATTCGTTGAGAGATTAGCTGTTTGGAAATAAGATATACCGTACAATGAGACATTCACAGAAACAATCACACCAGTGATACTAGAGAAGTAATCCATCAAATATGTGGCCAGAAAGACACCCAAGAGTCACTGGCAGTCCAACAAAAAAGAAAGAGCTAGACAAATTCCTTATTTTCTGTTATATTTTTTATTATTATACAGTTTCAAAACATTTATAATAACAACAACTGACAGCTGTCTGTGTTTTAGTGATGATAATATCAAACTGTTGCTTGCTGCACCATGTTTTGTCTCTGTAGTCACTACAGATGTAGGTCTGTATTGTGACATTAGATGTCTCATGCTGATGTGATTTTCTTGTCTTTTTTAGTGTTATACAACTTTATGTTAGTGTCAGCAGAATTATTGTATAGAGAAAACTTAGTGTACAGATTAATGTCACTGATATAATATAATATTTAAAAAAAAAAATTGATGTATATACAGTATTAAGTCATCAACAGTTTAATTCCCTTGACATAATATTAGTTATATCAAAGAAATTAAACTGTTGAGGAAGATTTATATATTTTTAGAAACACATAAACACATATATGTATACACAATGATAGATACATAGATAGATAAATAATGTCATATATCAAAGGGATTAATTGATAGAAAACATTTTATAAGTAGGTTATTGCATATGAATGTTTATGTATACTGGTTACAGTCATTTGTAAAGAACATTTTATCATTAGATTATACATTAATAAAATGATTAAAACATGAGTAGTTTTATTTATAGATATAATTGCATTTTCAGATAAAACAAGCTGTCCATTAAATATTAGACCTCCTGGTTACTGTGGCAATGATCCCCACTGCTTGGTTACTATGATAGGTGCTTCCTGTTTATGTTGTGATGGATATGAAGAAGGAGACAGTTCATGCATAAAAATTGGTTCCACAGGTAATGTTAATATTGTTATATCATATCAATTCAAATTTCCACTAACAATGTCCTATATACTGAATAATGTTTTTATTTGTACTGTAACCTACCTGTTAGTAGGATAAATTAATGATTTATTTCTTATTAAATTTTGTTTTTGTTTATTTAACTCTTAATATATGATTATAATTATTAGTAGTAGTATCTCTATTTTCTTTCTTTTTTTTTTTTTTTTTTGATGTAGGAATCTTTTATCTTTACTTTAGTCAATTAATTATGGGAATATTAGTTTATTATTATTTTTATTAGATACAAAACTTGGTAACTAATTGTTGTGGTTTATATGTAGTGCAGATTCAGTTCAGCAATCTGTTGGTTTGAAAAAAAAAAATGAATTAGTATTTATTTTTTTTTGTGTTGTTGTGGTTTTTGTTTATTTATTTGTTTATTTAGTATAAAAATTAAAGTTGCTTATCCTGAAGTGATAATGTTGTTAACTAAAATATTGCTGTTTTAGAGGTTTACACTGAAAGAATAGAGAATGGAACTTGCTGTTATTTCTTTGGTAAAGAAAAAAAGTATAAAGAGGTTGGTAACATCACTTAAAAAACATTACAATAGCAATATATTTAAATTTAATTTTTAATGTTACCAAAACCATAAACAAAGAGTAGTTTATAATAATTTTATAAAAAAAAATTAAATTTTCCTTATTTTTTCTTTCTTTTTTCGTTTTTATTTTTTATTTTTTTTTTATTACAATTGTTTTTATAATTACTATTTTGTTTCTTTTTTTATTTTAACTTTTTCCATTTTTTGTTTTTCTCTTGTTTTTTGTTCTTTTTTTTGTTCCATGATCTTTACAGATACTTTGGTTTACAAAAGCTAAATATTTATTTTAAATTTTAATTTTGTCAAAACTTAGATGTAATATGGCTAGCAGTAGTTACATATTTATTTTAATTTTGACCTGTATCTTGCAAATTTGTTTAATATTCATAATAATGATTCTTTATAATATATTGATACATGTCTTCTTTCTTTCACATTGTTTTAATTTTACAGGGAATTTGTGACAAGAATGGAATTAAGTTTAATTCTCTACAAGAACTGTTTATCTACAACTGTAAAAAGACGGGTTATACTGGCCCTGTAGAAGAAATTGTGGATCTGAGTTGTGACAGTAATGTATCTTCCTAAAAACATTTTCCTGTCATAAAAATTGCAAAGTGTTTATTGGCATTGTGAATTCATGTAAATAAGTAAGCTTTTTTTTAAGAATGCATATAATACATGTAATCTACAGTTATTTGGCATCATGTGTATGTTTAGACACCACCAAAAAGAAGAGTCAGGAAACTGCAGTGACCAAGCAGTGGTTTACTCTTTCTCAACTAAAAGAGATATTAATATGCCACAGCTGTGATAAATCAGTCATGCAGTTTTACATTTACTGAAACAATATGAAGAGTTGCAAGAACAAAAGACTCCCAGCCAGTGATATAACAGTTGCTACTAATCTGTAAGAAAGTTTAAGGAGTGACAAATGCGGTTTTACTCTTTCACATAACTTATATTTGACAGTTAATACTAATCCATATTGAGATATTGTGAAACAGTTTTTTTCCTTATAGTCTTTTTGACAATTTAATTAGTCTAGTTGGACTATTTCCATGACTCTTGGTTAGACAAAGTTGGTAAGTTCGACTTTATTTTTGAACTTATACAATTCAAACTACTATGAGATTAGCTCTTGTTGTCAGTGTTTATTATTAACTCAAAGTTTATGTCTTGCAGGTTCCTTTGACAGTTATTAATACTGATTTATCTTTACAATTGCAAAGAAGATATTTACCCAGAGCCAAAAGAAAATTTACTATAGCTTTAAATCACTCAAGTTGAAAAACAACAATAGATTTATGCATTGAGTAAAGTGTTTTGAAAAGAATAACTGAAGTTCAACAGATTAAAAGTGTATATGACCACCCCTTGCTTCAGAACACACAAAAGCTCCAACTCATAAAAGGTGTCAGTTGTCTGATGAGGTCACATGGGATATGCAGCCATTCTCTTTTGAGGGCCTGAATCAGTTTTTGGATGGCTGAGGGTTTGGAAGTTGTCAAATACGATCATCCAGGACATCACAAAGGTATTGGTGTTCTGTTGTAAGCATGCCGTCCAGATCAACACATTAACATTGTTGTTTCAAGGAAAATGTGTATGATTTGATAGCATATAGCTGCTGTTATGGAAATGGAAAGACAGTCAGATGCAAAATGTCATTGATATAATTAATAATAACCAGTGGCGTCCTTTCCACTTTGTCTTCTGTCAAAGAGAACTGCCTTTCATCTGTTAAAGCTGCTCTATTCCAGTTACATCACTGCCAGTGTTGTACGTTAGGGCTATTTCAATCTCAGATGATGTCTTCTGCCCTATGAATGAGTGTCCACTATGTCCTCTATGTCCTCAGTCCTCTAGTCAATGCCTATGATATAAGGCATTCATCACTGATGACCTCACTGTCAGGAAGCAGTCATACAGATGAAAGATACACAAGTACTTGTCCTCAACCATTTTTATACCCTATTTGCTCTTACAGTTGTGGTTGTTCATGACAGGTGTTTTTCATATTTGAATGTATTTCCCCAGAACCTGCTGTGGGTGAATATCATTTTCTGCATACACTCTTCTTGCATTTCAGCAATATGTTTTACACTGATTAAGTTTTATCTTATTTTTCAGTTATTCTGAAATTTCAATTTTACAGAAATTGGGGATAAAGATGAATGTGAAAAACCTTGTCAAAATTATAGTCACTGTGAGGATGGCAAATGTGAATGTGATGATGGATATCAAATGAAACATGGTATTTGTCACAGTAAGTGACATTTTTATATATATGTTGTTGTTGTTTTTTTGTGTCTGGGTGTTTACTCTCTCTCTCTCTCTCTCTCTCTCTCTCTCTCTCTCTCTCTCTCTCTCTCTCTCTCTCTCTCTCTCTCTCTCTCTCATGTGTTTATTGCACAGTCAGACTCTCTCTTTCTCAAAATATTTTATTATCCTGCTATCCTCAATAATAAATCTTGTATTAGAATTTTTGTTTCTTTTTTATAGAATTATGTAATGATGACCAGTGTAAATGTAATGAGGGATATACTCTGAAAGCTGGTGTCTGTTACAGTAAGATTGTTTTCTTTTCTTTTTCTTTTTTTTATTAATCTGTGTGTGTATATTTACAAAAACTAATCATCATTCTTGCTGTCTCTCAAAATAAAAGACTATTTTTATATATAAATACATTTTATTATACATCTTTATCAGAAATGAGTACTAGTACTTTTTTATTTTTACATTTAGGGTTATGTCCTGATGCTATATGTAATGATATAAATAGTTACTGTAAGGATGAAAAATGTATATGCGATGAGGGATACACTATGAAAGATGGTATCTGTTATGGTAAGATTCATACATGCATGTTTATTTATAAAATCTAATTCTCTCTCACTTTCCATCCTCCTTTTTCAACCATTTCTCTCTTTCACAAATCCTCTGGTAATACTTTAATATCTGTTCCTGCTGATTATGAAGATATTTCATGTACACCATCATTGTTGTTACAATCTTCATCTGTTTTGTTTTATTTTCAGATGTTGAAATTTGTTCAGCAACAATGAAGCCACCTGGATACTGTGGCACTAATAAATTATGCAAGTTGGAGGAAATGGACAGTCAATGTTTGTGCTGTGCTGGGTACCATGAAAGTAAAGAAAAACATGCCTGTGTGCCAGATGGTTAGCAGCAACTACCACATCTTATAACTACCCACCCAAAATACACACACATCCAAAAATACACACACATACAATTATACACACAGAAATACATGCATTATACACATACAGAACTACACACCAAAACAGGTACGTATACAAACACAAAAATACATACATATACATACATACACAACTAAACACACAAAAATAGACACATATGCACACACAACAACAAATGGCCACACACTGACAAAAATACACACAGTGTATGCACATAAAAACATATTACTACAAATAAAGATAGAGAGTATAATGTTTTATAAAACAAACACCATAGAAAACAAATTCAACAAGATACAACTCTGAAGATTAAAAGAAACTATTCATGTTCACAGACATGGTACAAACTGAAACATAAAATAAGTTCACTAATATACAACACACTATTAAAAATATAAAATCACACAAAGTAATGTTTAAAAGAACAAAAAATTAAGAATGCACTAAATCATACATATCTCACTATTTTGCATACATACAAATAACATAAGTTCAGCATATATGATGAACGTAAAATCTAATTTATAACATTAAATACAGGAAAAAGTTAAATACATACATTTATTTAACACAAAATTTAAATTTGCATTACAAGACTAACCAGATGTTTTAACTCTTGAATACAGTGTCAGTTTGAAAATAAATGACCAAATCTTTATTACTCATTTCAGGAACTAAATTTAGTTATGTAGGTAAGAGATAACAAATATCTATTTAAGTTTATGGTTGAAAGTATAATGAAATATAAAGCATATAATTTAATATTATTTTTAGTTATAAATTACAAAATAAAACATTTTAAATATAAGTTTTGGAAATCTGTTCTTTTTATTCATATGTTATTGTTATCATTACCATTTTGTTGTTGTTGTAATTATATTTATTGTTACTGTTATTATTTTGTTGTTGTGGTAATTATATTTATTCTTATTTTTAATCTTCTAGGAAACAAAACATTATGCTGTTCTTTCATGGAAGATCATATTTTGCATGTGTATCAAGATTATATGGTGAATAATAATTTTCATTTTGTTATTATTTCTTCATTTTCTTTTGGATTTTGTAACTATATAGAGCACATGCCTTAAGACACACACACACACACACACACACACACACACACACACACATATACATATATGTGTGCCTATGAAAAGATATTATTTGGAATAGAAAATGTAAATATGGGTATGATGAAACAAAAGAACTGTTAAACTATGATAAGATCATGCTTCTATATCAACCTGTTGTTATGTGTATCTTTAAAAATACAAATTAATGTGAAAAAAAACAAATTAGAAAAATAAATGTTGAGACTGAAATTTATTTTATGAAACAGTTTACAATCACATTATTTATGTTTATTTAGTCATATGAATAAATGTCAAATGTAAAAAAGAAATGTATACTTCCAGGTTATTTATTGTTTTTTGTGACTGCGGTACTCAGGACAATGAGATAATTCTGAACACTGTCATTTTACCCCTTAGTAACTAGATCTTCACAGAATTAGTTCTGTTTTCCTCACAACACCAAACTTTAAATAAGATTAACCCAGGATTACATTACTGATTAAATTACAAGTTAAATAACTTGGAAGTATGCAGAATATAGTTAGATCATTTACTTGTGTAAGTTAAGATTTTCTTTAAGTAGAGATTTTACTGTGAATGAAAGTTATTGTCTAGCATTCTCATTTAACACAGGTGTGTGCAAACGACCATAAAACTTACCAATCAGTTAAAGACTTGTATTACAGTTATTGTAAAATAGGCTTTGTTGGATCTACAGCTTCTCTCATTCTTCACTCTGGAGCTTGTGGTAAATCAAACACACACACACATCCAAACAAGCACATATACACAGACACATTCAAACAACTCACAAACATATTCAGACATATATACTCAATGTAAACTCAAAAATTAAAATATGGTAACATAAATTTAATAAAATCTTACAATTTTTGTTTTTGAATGCATAAACGTTTCTGCTTTGAAAATCAGATTAATAACTGTTTGTGTTATTTTGTATTTGTTCTATCTATTTTTATCAGACTAAATGTCTTCTGTTTGTTGTTAGTATTTGTACAACTGATTATTTAGACACATAAACTAGCAGTTGTAAATTGGTGCCTCATATAGTTGCACTGATTCAGATCTGCAGTTGTTATGTTTTATTCTTTGTAGAATGCCCACAGGACCCAATTTCTATTTTGGGCAGAAACACAAGAACTGTTTAACAACACCATATGGACATTAGAATAGCTTAATACTAGTAAACATGTGTACATAGTGCCTGGAATAAATAAGTTAAATATTGCAGATATTAAATTTTGTGCTGGTGTTCAAACAGACTAAATTATGTTCAATAACAGAGCTACACAGGAATGTTTAATTTCATTATTTTGTTTTATCTTCTTTTTTTTTTCTTTTTTTTTAAAAATCATCTCTATAATTTGTAATATTTCTGATATTTAATACTATTAATATTTTTTATTTTCAGGAAAAACCAGTTTAGGTATTTGTTTACTTATATAAATGTATGAATGTTAACAATAATTTTTCACATCTAAATGCATGCTGCAACCTCTATTGAGTTTCTGAGAAATAATGGGAGCTACACACATCTCCTTTCTCTCACTGTCACTAAGAACTATCAGTCAGTGTCTTAGATAGTCCTTTATACTCTTGCATTTCTTTAACCTCTAACAAACAGTTAAACACTATGCCAGATAGATATCTTAGATGTGTGATAAAGTCAGAGTGGTAGAACTTTAATTGAAAATAAAAGTAAAAATGAAATAATTAACTTTGTTGTTAAATTCTTTTAAGTCTAGTATTCTATTTTGACATTGTAAAATTTTAGATGTGAAATAGGTAAATATTAATACTGTTCTTGATAATCTTTGTTTATTTTACAGCAAAATCCTCTTTGTCTTTACCAGAATGTAAATTCAAGCTGCTTTTAATGGCCTTGTAAGATTTTAAGATTTCTGTGTGTGTGTCTGGATGTGTCTCTGTGTGTGTGTGTGTGTGTGCAAACACTCATGAT
>CM022675.1:17002188-17199688 GCA_012295275.1 Chrysomallon squamiferum
TTTTATTGTTGTTTTAATGTTAATGATAACTTAGCATTTATTAGTAAGATTAGAAGTAGACCAGAGATATACCACTATGTATTTGAACATAAAACAATTTACACTTAATTATTATTTCTACTGTTTTTATTACTGCAACAATTACAACAACTACCGTTAACACTAACAGTATTACAGCTGATACTGTTACCACCACTAATGCTAATGCTGCTGCTACTACTACTACTACTACTACTACTACTACTACTACTACTACTACTAATAATAATAATAATAATAATAATAATACAAATAAATCAACGTTAATTCAGTAGGTTTTTTACACAGAAATCTAGATTTTAGAAATATCGGGCATACTGTTAATAGTACCGCTTCAGAAAATAACAAAATATAAACATTGCTACTTAAGTTACAGTCTTGGTATCAGAACACTCATAATTTACTAACAGAATTATCGAGAAGAAACATACTCTGTCTGAGTGCAATTTACAAACACAAACACTTAAATAAATAAATTTGACCTACGACAAGACAGACCTTTGTGTCACAAAACTATGTGGCTGTTTTGACTGGACATAGGTAACAATTTCATTACGTTTCTATTTGAACGAACAAACCCAATTAACAGTGGTAAATCAGAAACTTAATCCCAAATGTTCAACGCCAGGAGTCCCTGAATATGAACAATACTAAATTATCTTCTCGTTTAACATTACAGTGTTTTTCAAATTAGTCAACGATTTAACAGCCAAATTATTTAATATATCTGTGCTTTAAAATAAGCGAACAGACTGAGATTTCTTTTATTAACACACGCACACACACAATAATAATAATAATTACATTACACTGAAGTTTGAAATAAAGATGATTTTTAAAACTAATTTGGTTACTACTATTTTATTATTTGTTGTTGTTGTAATAGTAGGAGTAGTAGTAACAGTACTGCTAGTAGTACAGTTGTAAATAAATCAAAATAACAGCGTTCATTTGTGTTTAAACTCAGAACTGTTTCATTTCAACTTTCATACTGAGATGGTTAAATCTAACAATTAATAAGGAAAGTAACCATATTTTAAATTGAAAACAGTCGTACTTGAAATCAACTAAAAACAACAAATACTACTACTACTACTAATAATGATAATAAGAAGAAGAAGAAGAAGAAGAAGAAGAAAAAAAGTAAAGAAAACCTTTTTAATTAATAAGTTTATAGGGATACATATATTTACTTGTACACATACGCACAGAGAGAGAGAGAGAGAGAGAGAGAGAGAGAGAGAGAGAGAGAGAGAGAGAGAGAGAGAGAGAGAGAGAGAGAGAGAGAGATCCACTAAAGATCTCTACACAAAAATAAAGTATAAACAGAGATAATTTATTGATTGGCTTAACTAGGATGGGTGTTGTTTTTTTTCTTTCTTTCGTTCTTCTTCGTTATAAATCTGACATTCTTGGTATCAGATTAAAATAGAAGTTAATTAAAAAAAAAAACATTTCGCACTGCACTTGCTGTAACAGTTATATTAAATTTACAGTGTTCTTATCATTGCCTTCAGTTAAAACATTTGAACCGTTTCAGAAAACAGTCCTGAAATGTCGTTAATAATCCTCTCTTGATTAAAATCTTCTGTGCTAAAAGGAACGAATAGTCTTGGTTGCGGGATTGTTCGGAACTCATTACTGGTTATCGAAGCAGAAAGTGACGAATGCACAATGTATTACCTTGTTTTCGCAGCAAGAACGTAGTGACGCAAACAGTGGATTTAGCACGGAACGATGGAAACAATTAGGCCTAAACCTTTCTAATTTCTGAAAATTTATTTTATTTTTATTTTATTTATTTATATATATTTTTACCGCATAAAAATAAAAAGTAAAATAAAATAAAATAAAATATTAAAAATATTATAAATTGCAATTAATTTTTTTTTCTTTCTGCAGTTTTGTCGTATCCATATAATGTGAGTTCTACAACATAGGTTGTATTTATTAATAGAAATTTTAAACTTTTTTGTAACTTTTATTTTTAATTATTATTATTCTTTATTTATTTTTTATTTTATTTATTTTATTATTGTATCTGTCTGTTTATTTATTTATTTATTTATTTATTTATTTTACTTTATTTTACTTTATTCTTTATTGTTTTTATTTATTTCTGTTTTTTATTTAAATTATTATTATTATTATTATTATTATTTCTCTCCGTATAAACTGTTATAACCAGTTACTTTTGTTTATAGCTCAGCATATCCTTTATATCCTCAATAAATTATTTGGCTATTTATTTCAATTCTATATAAGTATATCTGTATTGCAGTGACATTTTATTTATTTATATATACATAAAACTTGGTGGATGCATGCATGCCCGGCAGAAGTGATGTGTCTGAGGTAGATGTTTCACTGGTGAAACTAAATCTGAGGATATTGTTTGTACTAGCTTATGGACGCACAGTGAGTGAACATCTTACTTTATTTTACTTTATTTTACTTTATTCTTTATTGTTTTTATTTATTTCTGTTTTTTATTTAAATTATTATTATTATTATTATTATTATTATTTCTCTCCGTATAAACTGTTATAACCAGTTACTTTTGTTTATAGCTCAGCATATCCTTTATATCCTCAATAAATTATTTGGCTATTTATTTCAATTCTATATAAGTATATCTGTATTGCAGTGATTATCAGCTTGAAACGGTCTGAAGCTGCTGCACGGAGAGTATTCCTCACTTTTTATACCGTAAAGGAACTTTCAGAAAAGTAGCAATCTTCCGTGACATACGATATTTTATGTGATCTGTACCTGTTTCACACTGAACACGTTATACGTCCCAGTCACAGTAATTGTTGTAAACACTCATATACACACAGCAGTGTAGTGTTCAAAAAGAAAAGTCACAAGATAATGTCATCTATTCAAATATTTTCTAATGTCAAACAGCTCGTACATTGATTTCAGTATAATGGAATAATTCAAAGCGGGACATAAAACTGCTTAGAGGAAAATTAATACATGGTTATCCTGTAAATTAATTTCCTTCTAAACTCATTAATATGATTCAATTTGCTCTTTCTTTAACAATAACAAAGTCTGTTTTGTGCTGAAAACCTTGTTAAAGTACACTGAGGACTACATATTAACACAACTACAACGACGACATTTATAACAATACAAAATATGTTAGCAGAACATTTTGAACGTTCTAATTAAAAATATAAAAGTGAAAATTTATGTTATATCCAAATATAAATGTAAAAATTTTCAACATCTTCATTACTATCATCATTATCTCATCATTAACATTATTATTAGTAATAGTAGTAGTAGTAATAATTTTTTTTTCTAGGCAAGTTACAAACTTGTAAAGAGGAAATATGCGGGCTTCTTTTTTGGGAGGACGGGGTTTGGTTTTTGGTTTGTTTTGTTTTTTGGTTTTTTTAAACGAAAAGAAGACAAAATAACTACTTCCGGTTTATTTAAATGAAATTATTATTTATTATTAACAAAAAGTTATTTTCATATCACTGAAGACGCATTTCTTTCACACACTTGAGTTACTATAAACTAGCCAAATCAAATTATTTTCAGATTATATTTGGACGACTTAAGTTTCCATAGGCAGTTACATTACATTTACGGGACATTTCGAGTTCTTGCACTGTCTGGAATTTCCTAATCATGCAAAAGAAACAATATTGATAATAACTTTATAGTCAGATAGATATATAGAGAGAGAGAGAGAGAGAGAGAGAGAGAGAGAGAGAGAGAGAGAGAGAGAGAGAGAGAGAGAGAGAGAGAGAGAGAGAGAGAGAGAGAGAGAGAGCTGAACATCCTATCATTTCTTTAATTAATTATTTAACATATTAAAAGCATTTAGTTTTACATGCATATATCTTTGTATTTGTATATGCTTTAGCGAAATAAATAAATAAAAATTCTAATAGAATGATAATCTTGTATTAAATTTCCATAGGGTATAATACATAAATTTAGAGTATTCCAAGCTGTTAATCGCCATTTCCAGGTGACAAATTTGCATAAAAATAGTTGCCATCTTTCCTGGGAACAATAACAATGAGCAAAATGAACTCTCTAGCCCGAAGTACGTCATCTTAACTTGGCAGTCTGAATGGTTGGTGCCTTAGGACGAAGACATCCCCGCTGGCCACTTTAATACAACAACTAATCAAATCATTTCCTCGAGGGCACGACTTACCTCTTCATGCAGCGCTCTTCCGTTTGAGAAGTCATTTTTAAAAAGGTCATTGATACACTTGTAATTAATTTATATAGCGCTGTGTTTCTTTTTAAAATGCTTCAAGAGCTTGTCTCGCAACATTCAACTAATATACGTCTCTTTTCTTTGATTTAGTAAAACCACGTGGGTGATAATGTGACGTCGTTCTCAGCTACGCCGTTGTTTTGAAAGGATAATTATGTGGTAATGGAGAAAAAAGCCTATTTCGTACTCATGACAGCTCAGTCTAGGACAGTCTGTCTGGTTATGTCAATGAACGTGATCACGACCGGCATTCCTGAATAGTTCTTAAAAGCATTCTAAAAATACTCCTACCCTGTCTACCTCTGACGTTATGGTAAAGTCAAAACAGTTTCTTTGAAGTTACAATTACCCAAACCTAGAATCACCCATTACGACTTACTCTCTACAGCATTTTATTACAGTCAGATTGTAACCACAACAAACATTTTTAAAAATATTTATTTCATTCAAGCTTATAAAAAAGTAGGGCAAAAGTTTCTGACAATGTGAGCCTGTGCCAATGTAGGTGAACTTCTATCAAGGGAACTTTTAGAAAACGATTTGTCATCAATAACAAGAAGTCGTTTATTATACTTATTTTTAAAGATTTTGAATTCATTCGTTTGAATAATGTTAAATCAGATTTACCTTACTGTAACGGGTTTCCTCTTGAGACTTTCTCCGAAACAACAACACGGAAAGTGTTATTTTTAACAATTTGTTTCCTGTGTAACAAGCCGCGATGTAACAGAAGCTATATAAAGGCTGTCCACATTGACCACTTAGATAAGTTTTTATTTGTGTTTTAAAAAGTCTATTTTACAAACGGACGTGCGATAATTCTGGGACAAACGGTAAACCGGTGTGTGTTAGGCTGCAGAACCAGTCGTTCTCTTTTCTTCTTTTTACATTTGGTATCCCAAACTGGTTCAGCAAAAGCTATGGAAAGTTTTTACTACTTTCAAAAAGTCTAAATGAAACACTTTTGAAATAACGACATTAGTAAGTAGGTAAGTAAGTATACGTACAATTCCGACATGCCGCGATCCTTGACTTCAAATTATTATTTAAATAGCCTCAGTGTAACAACAGTGATAATACACAAATACAAGAAATAGCAACAACAATAAAGATTTCTTGCTTTTTCAATTTCGTATATTAGTTTTCAATATCAGTCATAAAAATGTAAAATTTAATAAGTGATCATTTCTGTTTTTAGCACACATACACACACACATTATTTTTGAGAGTTATCAAAATGAAATGTTTGTTTAGACAAACTGTGATTTAAAAAACTGAAATAGATTTTATTTTATTTTGCTTTAGACTTATAATCTTCTGCTTTTTAAAATTTCTGACCGATATCTTCAGGGTTCGTATCTCGTAGAACCTTCTGGAGTTAAGTGTACAGAGTTGATCTCAGCTCCAACTCTCTAATTAATTCTCTAACTCTGTCACTGCTTTTGGAAGACAACCCAGAACTTGGAATATATGACTTGATGGTTGCTAACTGATTTTTTAAAATGAAAAATTGCTTTCCTTCTTTAAACATTTTAATCTAATATAACTGTTGGCGAGTTTTGTGCGTACAAGTGGATGTACGTAAGTACATAAATGCATACATACTTTAAAAATATATACTTACGTACGTACATACATACATATATACATAGATGCTTACATATACCCATACATACTTATATATACATACAGACATAATAAACCTGCGCAGTCTGTTATTACTATAATGTAAAAATATCACATAATAACTCTAAACATAAAAGTACTGAGGTTTTGATAAATAAATTTCATTTATGTATTGTTATATTTGTAATACAGTATGCTGAACTATTTTCCAAAATATCTAATTAAAAAGATAAGGAAAATATTACGATTGACGTAATTTAAAATAATATCTAATAACCATAATAAACTCATTTTTATAAACAACCTTTTTGTTATGGATTTTATTTATTTATTTTATTGTTTACTTATCTCATTTTATATCATTTAGGTAGTTAGTTAGCTATTGTTTATTTGTTTTATTTTTATATATATTTTTTTTTCGAGAAGTATTAGGGATGTTGTGTTAATATTGTTTATTTATTTTTTGTTTTGATCGTGTTGTATATCTGTGAGTGTTCTTTCATTAGATTTCAAACACAGGGTTTGTATAACGACAGGCAGCTATTTTCTCGTGATCACTATGAGCAGCAAGGAATCTTTTACTGGCGCATCCCCTCAGGCAATAAAGCTAATAACCAATGTCTGACAAAACTGAGTATTACTGAGTATTACTGAGTATTACTGGAATGGCAAAAAGCAGGAGTGAACGTGGACGGAGATTGACAATACATTTTCTATACCTCATGAATTGTCTGAACTACATCCCTCTCCTGTACTTGATTTTATCTGACAGTTTTTATGAGTAGAACACTAGTTTAATTCTCTACGATGAATGAGAAGTCACTTCTGTTTATAACACTACAGCAAAGTTTGAATTTCTTATGATGTGTCACGTCCACGTGGAGTCCCCGCTGGATCTGACGTCAACTGCTGTAAAACGTTTATCATTGATCACGCAGAAATATTCACAAAATAATAAAAGCTAATCGTCCTCTCAGGTTGCATTAAACTAATTCAATTTGCAAATGAATTATGGCCACTCCTAATTAAAGGTTTATCGTCAGAAACAATATCAGGTGAAGATCGTGTGAAAGAATCAATAAATGCGTGTACGAAGTGGGACACTGGAATATTCAAAACGCATCACACCGGTTATCATTGCTTGACATGATTTTTTTAAATGTTTATAGTGGAAGAGAAAGTGCACTCGTTCCAAACCATTGGCCCAATTCTACGTATTCGGCAGACATTAACAAACTTTATCCTTTATTTAGTTTTCCTGTATGTTTTATGTTTATTTGTTGTTATTGTTTTGTTTGTTCGTTTGTTTGTTTTGCTGTTGTTTGTTTTGTTGTTTTTTGTTTTTGTTTTTGTTTTATTTCTTTCTTGTTTTTTTGTGTTTTTTTGTGTTTTTTTTTGTGCGGGGTTGTTTTCTAGTGGTTTGTTTGCTTGTTTGATTTTATTTATTTTTAGGGGGTTGTTTGTTGTTATTTTTTTTCTTCAGTTTTTGTCGGGTATTTAATTTTGTTGTTGACGTTGGTGGTGGTGCTTTGTTTTGTTTTATTTATTTATATATTTATTTATTCATTCATTCATTCATTTACTTATTCATTGTACATTCAATATCTTACTAAAGCTTTATAAGTGTGACTACTTTTCTAAGGAAAGTAGCATATTAAACACACTTTGTTTTCATTTAGTGGCATCTCATATCCTCACTACCTATATATTACTTAACTATAGTTATAGTTATATAACGCTACATAACCTTAGATTAAAAAACTTTGTGAAATGTTTGCAGATCAAATAGCAGTGTAACTGGACATATTTAAATAAGTAACTAATAGATGTCTCTGGAAGTCAGGATACTTGGTATATTTACCAAATCTGTAAAGACATTGCTAGGTGATTTTAATACTTAGATAACTTGTCACATTACACTCTAACAATTTTGACAATAACTGTGTTTTATTTGTTAACCTCGAACTGCTGCTGTCATTGTCATAGTTAAATCCAGTTTGAATTTATCACCACTAAGAGATTTAACTATCCCCTCTAATTTAGTCAGACAAAGACAGAATGGGGCATTTAGAGCTGGTCCGCGATTCCAAAACTGCAGTGTTATAACTGCGATACACATTGCATTGTTCTCCTTCAATTCAAAATAATATAATTATGAGGTCGTTTTTTTTTTGTTTTTAATTTATTTAATTTTTACTTACTTATTTATTTATTTATTTTATTATTATTAATTTTTTAGTTTTAACCAGGCGTTAAAATGCTTTTTTTTAGAAAGTGTATTTATAATTATAACTTATCTTTTGATTACACAATTTCAGAGTATAGAAAAATCTTTTTTTCTTTTTAAAAAAAACAACAAAAAAACTACAACAAACAAACAAAAGTTTTGGTTCTAAGATAGCTGTATCTTTCAGATAATAGAATCAATGAATCATTCGCATCATGTTTGTTCTACCAGACAGGGATTAGTTACAATGGGAAATAATGCAATGTCGTCGATTATATCTTCCTAATATTTCGATAGACAGAGTAAGTACCACTGAAATATGTCTCATAGGTGTTATTGTTAGACTAATGATTTTTAATTCAGAGTCTGTTGATAATCAGTTCTGTTAATCATGTTTGTTAGTAACCAGTACTATCAGTTTAAAAAATAATAATAATAAAATAAATTTTTCCCACCTCTGGTCTGAGGCGAAACGTCAGTGAGTCGGTGACAAATATTACAAGTTAGAAGATTTAAAAATAACATTTTAACTTAAATTATCACTTTCGGTATTCCAACAAATCGGCGTGATTTTCGCTCATCGTACGGTAAACGGAAATCGCGAAATAATTATTGACATGCAGGCAAGAAAGATATTTTACATCAGCTCAGCAGAATTAAACAAAGAACGTTTGGAATTACGTTTCATTGCACGAAAAGACAAAACTTCTTAAATTCTTGAAAAGTAATCGTTGAAATTAATGTTCTGCTTGCATGAGAATAGTAACATGAAATAAATATCTAATACTACGTCAGATATGAGCTTTTAGACGAATATTCAGTTACATTTACAATAAAGAAAGAGAAAAAAGAAGGAAGACGCTTATTTCTGTTGGCTTTGATAAAATGATTAAAATCTTTTACGCAGATACTTTTCTGGTCAAAGTTATCGCATGGCTTTGTGGTATGATCATTCCACTGTTTTCTGATATATAAAAAAAAATCAAGACACTTGATGTCAGTTTATCAAACCAACTATTAAATGTAACACGACAAATGTGCTCACAGAAAGGGTGAAAGAAGAATCAAAAGAATAAAATGTTCAATGTAATTTTAAAAGTTATTATTACTACTATACTTGTAGCTGTAGTAGTAACAGTAATAGCTGTAGTGGCAGTAGTAGTAGTAGCAGTAACAGTAGTATTAGATATAACAGCAGTAGTAGAAGCAGTAGTAGAAGCAGTAATAGCAGTAGCAGTACCAGTACTAGCAGTAACAGTAATAGTAGATATAACAGCAATAGTAGAAGCAGTGGTAGATAATTTAAACTAATATTATACTAATTAATTCATTACCTATTAAACTCCAAGAATACATGTTACAAACCTATATAACTCAATCTCTTAAAGCTACTTAAAATTCAAATTAACCTGACTTATTTAACAGCTTCTGTGTTTATCAGTATGATACCAATTTAACGTCTAATTTTAATAAAGTGTTAATATAAATACATATTAATCTATACAATAATTATCCTAATACAAGATTTAGTTGAAAGTCTTGATTAGTTAATTAACATTTACTAAATTTTGAATACACTTATTAATAATTTATATACGCAGTATATTACACTCCTTGTGTACGCTTTAAAACTGTTAAATAATCGTCTCATCTTAAAAACTCAATATTTATTAAAGTTCCAAATATTAATTAAGCTAATTAAATTTCTGATATGCCAGTTAAACACCCACTACAATGATAAACTTTTATTAAATTATTGAATAAAAGATTTATTAAATTTGTCTATTAAAACAGTATTTACGATTTTCTTAAACTTCTTTTGCCGATTTTAAAAAAGTATTTATAAACACTTATTAAACCATAATAATTAAAACTATTCCAAATTGCATAATTATTAACACAGAATGAACTCGTACTTATACTAATTATGATAATATTATTAAACCGTAACTGCATATAGAAACACACTGTTTAGAAACTTCTACTACACTAATTAAAAACTACAACTCTATAAACACAACATTCAGTTTCTAATTACAACAGTATTATTAACTCTAAGTGTATATTTAGAAACATAGAACTTATAAACTGTTAGTAAACTAATTAACATACTACATATTAAACATCATTATGCTAAAACTCTTTTTAGTTTCAAATCATGCGACTTACCTGTAACTTAACGGCACCTTCTCCAAGTCACGCAGTGAACAAGTCTAAGGCCGTTTCCTGGCATTGGTCGTTTAAATATTGAGCCTCAGCCAGCGCCTGTCAACGGCAGACGCGTTTCAATTTCCAAGAACTGTTGCTGACGAAATACCAATATCTTTCCTACACGCATTTGACGCATTCGGAAAGACTTAGGTATTGTCTCCCTCTGATTGGCTCGGTGAGGGGCCATAGAAACCGGGGGCAGCGGAGTTCTTCGATACTTGACGAAAACAACGAGCTGCTATAAATGTGACAAAACCAGAACAAGGGGCAACGGCTGAAAATGGTTACTTTGATATCGAAGAGGTACATCCAACGGGCAAATTATCTTTCGTGATGTAATTGTTAATACTGTTGTTATTGTGTAACTTTTTAACTAAGTTTCTCTTCCACCAAGTCCTATTATTTCTTCTTTAATTGTATTTTTCTCATTTTCGTCTTCTCCTTCATAACAATTTGGCTGATACGTAAGATTCCAAATAACGTTACGGTCCATGATAATTTTATTTGTCATATTCTGGTGTAAAGACTGAAATGAAATTTTTCAACTGGAAATGAAGTTTAGAAACAGTTTGTTTGTGATTAACAAGATTTTGATGAAGAATATTCAGGAAGAGCTGCTCGCCTCACCCCCGATAACGTTTTATAAACATTACACATCTCTCAGTCAATTCATTGTCATTTAAAATACGTGAAAATTGTAAAACAATATATACGCTTCAATAAAATTCATATCTAATCGCGCACGCGTATATACACACATTATACACTCACAGACTTACATATATAAATTTTTAAATGCATATACGTACATACATATATACTTGTAAAAACCATACTTCTCACACAGACAGTTAGATATATAGACGTAGAGAGACATTCGCAAACAAAATGTACAATCACAGAGAAAATGACATACATGCATACTTACTAAGACATATGCACACACATATATACATACATACATGTATGAATTCTCGTGTGTGCATGCATACTCACATATTCATACGATACTATATAGACAGACAGACAGTCAGACAGACAGACAGGTATCAGATACACAGAGATTCTTCAGATAACAATTTTCCGTTTGTTCTTGATAAGATATTTGTTTACGTACATGAACGTTTATCTGAACTCTATCTGATTATACTAGTGCAAACTGGATGTGAGGAGATGTTAGTTTGAAGTTTGCTATAGTAATAGTTATTGCTGTAGTAATTGTAGTAGAGTAGAAGTGGTGGTAGTAATGATAGTAATAGTACATTAGTAGCTGTTGCTTTTGTTGCTGTAGTGGTAGCAGTAGTAGTAGTTGTTGTTGTACAGTAGCAGTGGTAGTAGTAGTAGCAACAGCAGGAGGCGGACGGGAACAAAATAAAGAAAAATAATGAATAAAAGAATAAAAAAAAAAATGGAAAAATGAACGAAAACTAAAAACTAAAGGAAGACTGAAAAAACAAAAGTTGGAAGGAAAAAGTTACGGCGTAAAAAACAAAAAAAAAATATTACTTAAAGTGAAAAATTCTAATAACGATTTCTTTTTATCAAGTGACAAGTTCTAAATTTCGGTTAAAAAGTGATAAATTAAAAATGCAGAAAAGAAAACATAATCAAGAAATAATAAAGAAAAAAAAGAAAATTAAAAAGAAAAAGAAAGAAAAAAGAAAAAGAAAATTCTTTTAAAAAAATACACTAAGAGAGAAGAGACAAAAATGTCTGCTTTATTCAATAACGAACTGACGTATCTTTTTCATAACAAACAATACCTCTTCCTTTTTAAGTAAAACAGTTATCTTTTCTCTTTTGTTTTCTTTCTTTGTTTCTTTTTTTTTTTTTTTTCTTTTGTTCATGCACAGACCTAAACACAGACAAATGTGACAGAAAGTGTTTTAAATTATAAGAATTCCCAACATTTTAAATAAATCTGCCGTTCAACAAAAATGTGTTATTTTTTTTTATTTGCTGCATGATGATTATTTTGATGTTGACGGTATTTGGCATATCAAATGAGAGTACATGTATATGTATGCGTTTATATATGTTTGCATATGTATAGGCTTCTTTTTTTTTCAATATATGTATAGGTTTATGTACGTATGCGCTTATGTATTATACATGTGTGCTTTTTATTTTATATATATATATATATATATATATATATATATATATATATATGTATGTATGTATGTATGCAAGTGCGTGTATGTGACTGTGTTGTGTGTGTGTTTGTATATAATTAGTTAATGAGTTTAAGAAATGGATTTATGAGAATTTAAAATGGAGTGCGGTTCATTACAACGATATCACGTAAATTAATACATACAGATATTTATAGTTACAAGCCCACGTAGAAACGTTTCCACATCCATAAATGTACTTCTAATACAGAGCGGATGATCTTAGAAAACAATAAATAGTTTTGTTACATTCGACGTCATGGTTGGAGGGGGAGATGACGTTTACCCTGACTGTGTTTCCCCGGCACATGTCGTTAGTAGCGATGTCATTGCATTTTAAACAAACATCAGTCAAACTTGTTGGTATGGCTTGCTAAACTGACCAACACCTCATCCGAAATAGGTCACTTTCACAGAACTGCCCGTTTCTGTGTTGAAATCATTTTTTTTTTTTTTTTTTTTTTTTTTTATATTAAGTGTACGGTAAAGAATAAAATCAGTGTTCAAGTTGAAACACTAATATGACACTAAAATCTTTATTCTTTTTTTTTTTAAATCTACAATTCAAATTATATATCGAAATATTTGCCATTATGACGAAATTTTTGAAATTTAAATTAATAATAATAAATTTAAAAAAAAAAAAAAAGGTTATAATCTCTACGTAATTTTAAAATAATTCTTAAATAATATCAGTAACATGATTAATCAGCCTACGAGATCTACCCGCCCCCGCCTTGTTTCACACACGCATACTCTTCCCAACGTCAGACTTCTGCGTCTGCGGAATCAATCAAAACTGTCGAAACAAACGAAGACTGGAACATGTACACACTGTAAAAGATTATTTTATTGGTTTAACACATTTGTGTAAGCTATCGTCCTCTGTCTGTCAAGTTTTCTGTGGATTTATAGTAAAAGTAAAAATGGCTCAAAGTTGACACTACTGCCACACTGGGATCCATCTCACGTGGAGGATTAATTCATTATCCAGGTTTTGCTAATCTGTTGCTAACTGGAATGGAATTATCGTTTCATAGTTTCTAGATAATAATATGAATCATTATTTACATTACTAATATACGAGTTTAATTTGTAATGAAAAAAATAATGTAATTTGTTTAGTTGTTTATTTTTCTAATTTGAAAACGTATTTAAAGATTAATATTAGGTTGATATGCTTAAATATATAATAAAACTCAAATTTTAAATTTTAAAAATAAAAGTAAGAAAAACCATTAATTGGAACTTACTATGAATTAATAACAATGCTTATAAAAGGAATCAAAAACCAAAATGTTAACTATTTACAAATGTTATTTAGTTACGTAAAATAAATAAATAAATAAATAAATAAATAATGAGTTAAAATTGACAGAAAAACAAAGATAAGGTTCAATTGCTTTTAGAAGATATATGAGTAAAGCAACTAAATTTGATCATTATTATTCAAAACTAAAGTTAATTTTTTTTCGAGAGAGTAAATATAAAAACAAATTAGTTGTCTCAGTCGCTGTAGTTTGTTTCATTCTTTGTTACTGAAGCTTTTCTGCCAGAATACTCAGACATGTCAATGGCCTTAATGTTACAATTAGTCTGTTTTCAATGGAGTAGCTCTAATCTAGTGAGCCTATTTATTTATATTCGTCATTCGTAATTAAAATAAAAATAAAAATTATATTTTTATTACAATTATTATTTTTATTTTTAAACTGTATTTTCTTTCTTTGTTAATTTTATTTATTTATTTATTTATCTATCTATCTATTTATTTTTTTTATTATTATTATTTTTTTTTTAATTATTATTATTATTTAATACATGTTTACGTCAGTGTAGCATATAAGAAAATCTATATTATTATTTCAGGTTTTAAAGACGTATAACTTTCGTTAAATGAGATTGGGTCGCCGAATGGGCGACTCCTGGGACACATTCAAACCCAATTGGCCTGTCTTGGAATTGTGGTCATAACTTTAATAACGAAGTGTCTAGGCGCTGAAATACCGTGCACCAATTTCCGGTGGACAGACTAAAAGCTATTTGCATAACGTTAACACGCAGGTCAGAATACTGCTGGAAAAATATAACGTCAGAAATACTTTGCAAGTGATAATTCCACTACAGTCAAACTGAAATATTTAGAGAAATAACAGTTTTGTTTATATCTGTACTGCCGTCTGTCTGTGGTCTGTGTTTATAATATTGTAGGTTTTAGGAACGTATCTGTTTATTTCTAAAGTATATGCATGTTTAATATAAAAGTTTTACAAATAAATAAGTAAAATAACAACAACAACAACAACATCAACAACAACAATAATAATAATAATAGTAGTAGTAGTAGTAGTAGTAGTATAGTTATGACTGGGAGTATCATTTCAGTTTCATGATTTCTGTATATACAGGTTTTCAATATTTCTCATTTATCATTTATTACGCGGCAATCTTTTATGAATATATTAACAATGGCTTTGACGCACTTTGTCGATGGCTTTTTAGCGTGACAAAATGGCTTAAGAACTGATGCCGACAGGAAATTTCATCTCTGTTCTCTACAGTGATGACCACATTCTGCTGTCAACAGTGGAGGAGTTGATTATTTTTTTATTTCATAAAATAATATTTGTTTCGAAATGATCTTTACGGAATGACATATTTAAGTCGGTATTGTGATAACAGACAGATGGTGGACATGGGTTTTTAATAGCTTTGATATGGTTTGCTTTATTTATTTATTTATTTATTTATTTATTTATAGAAAATAAATTTGCTTACATATTTAATTCATTTTTGATTTTCATTTCTATATTTCATTGTGAATGTGTTTGTTTAGATATTTTATTCTACTCTAATCAAGTCGAATGTTTTTGTTTTCTTTTTGTTGTTGTTACAGTTTGAATTCTTTATTTTTATCAGTTTACAATAGGTTTTGTTATTTTGTTTATCGTTTCTAATATAAAGAATATTAAAAATATATAACAAGATTCCTTTCATAGACAGACTATCCCTACAGGTTACCATGTATGAACAGTTTTACTTCGATGGTGAAATCAGAACTGTAAGAAATAGAATAAATCGTAAAATCTCGGCTATCTTGAAAAAAATACAACGGCAGACGCAATTTTCCATCTTACTTAAACTGTCTTTGTAGGATTTGTTAGATATCCAGTTGTAACGTTTGTCGTAGGATTTAATCTTTTAGTAAGAAATGATTTTTTGCTAAACAGGTAGCGTCTAATGTCAAAGAAAGAAAAAGAGAAAGAGAAAGAGAGAGAAAAAAACAAATTATGTATGTAAAGAAGTCTATCTAAATGCAAAATGTTAAAAAAAAAAAAAAAAAACACCAAAAAAAATCCAACAACAACAACGTTATATTAAAACAAAACAAAAAATAAATAAAAGAAGGAAGGAAAGGAAAATTAAATGAAGAAAAGTTCAGCTGTACTTCCAATAGGGATAATCTAGTAGAAAAAAAAAACCAAACAGAATAAATCATATAACATTTACTAAAGAAACAGAAATATTTTATTAAATGTGTCTGTATTAGAGAGAAAATAATTTAAATGAGAGTATATATTTTGTTCTTGATGCGTTTTTTGTTATATAGAACTGTTTTCGTTTAGAGTTATTAGAAAGTATATAACAGGGATATTTCTGTCAGTAATCTAATAGCGAATACAATACTGTTATGTCAAATTCTGTAGTATAGTGTTATGCTTTTTCTTATCTATCAGAAGGTGTTCAGAAAATATCCCTTGCTGCTAATCAATAAAAGCAACCTGAAAAATATATCATCATCAGAGAAAACATAATTTTGGACAATTAATGGCGTCAGTGAAATATTTAGAAATCTCATTTACCAAATTTATTACACAATTTTTTTTACTTTAATTTTAAGTTTGAGGCTGAAATAGAAATAGTTTTACAAATAGTGACTATTCAGATTAATACAGGAATGATAAAAAGTTCATAATGAAAAGCCCCAGAGTGCCAATATCAGAAAGAAGTGACCGCGCTATGACAGAGTAATACAGATATTGCAGCTTAATGCGATTAACGATGCCATATTAGATTCGAGTGATTATAACATTCCGAAATAGCTTAAAGCGACGTTGTCACCCGTATTCTATAAACCAGTCAACTTCTAGTACTGCGCCAAAATAATTCATCTATTTATTTTCTTAATCTTATTTATTTAGAAGTTTTTATTTTAGTATTTATTTAATATTCAGCGGAGAGACTGCCCTGAAACTGTTTCGTTTGAATGTGAAAAAATTTAAATTATGGGAAGTATTTCCAGTTTATGAATTTGATACTGGAACTAATTTTAAACAAATACTTTAGTGCACTGCCTATATATATATATATATATACTGATCATTCTGTTGAATTATGGCAAATGATTTGGTACCTGGAATTCGAATGATCGTCCAATAGCCACAAAAGACTGTGCGGTTTGCTCAAGGGCGATAACTAAATAGGCTAGTGTAACGCGGCCGCGGACACGTTGCTTCTGGTAATTAATTAACCTGAGAGATAAATTTAAATTGATTTTCACCTAATTGGCTTGCTGGTGAGCCGCTCTGTTCTCGCGGGACGTACACACGATCGTGTGACCTTAAACAATTTTACGTAAAATAGTCTTATTTACTGTAAGATAGCCAAAACTATTTTTAACTTCTATTCGGTCCTTCCGACTTTATGTGAGTCGACTGCGATAGAAAGGAAAACAACAGTTTGAAGTGATAATTAGTTAACCAAAGTATTAAATTATTTCGTTTAAGGAGCATAATATGGTGTCTTTTAGACAATTTGGACAGGAATATCTCTCGTACACGAATTCAAGTTCTCGACCCAGGCTGATTTTGTGAGATCACAAAGTCCTTATAATTTGCAAAAAGCTGTTTCTTTATTTACCGTTTCTGATTTATTAATTTTTTCTTTCTTACTTTTTTTTTTCTTAACCTTCTTCTTCTTCTTCTTCTTCTTCTTCTTCTTCTTATTATTATTATTATTATTATTATTGTTGTTGTTGTTGTTGTTGTTGTTGCTGCTGTTGTTGTTATTTACACAGTTGTTTATTTTGGTGTTAAATATTCCATTTTTTCTAACTTCTATCTTTTTTGCTTTTTTATTAAATTTAATGGTCTTTTTGCCAGCCACAATCTAAAGGGAACAATATAACAATATATATTTTACATATTTATATATAATAATAATAATGATGATGATGATGATGATGATGATGATGATACATTTTAAAATTACTTACTCTTATTGCAATAATTATTTATTAGCTGCAATAGTCCTGGGCAGGAATATTTAAAAATGCGAGAACCAAACAGAGAACTGGATGTTATGTTAATATGTTGGCAGACTAGCGTAAAGGTTCGATGTAGCTGTTTTAACAGTACACTTGGTTAAATGAATAAACCCTATAGAAGTCGATACCATAATTCGAACTGAAAACCTTCCTAAACTTTAATAAAACTGTTTAATAATACCAGTATTAGATCAGTGATTTCATGCTGGAACCGAGACACGGCAGATCAATCCTGCTCAGTCTGCCAGCTGACCACAGGACTGCATATTTAATTTTTAAAATTTCATTGTACAATGTGCTTTCCTGTGCTTTTCTGCCTTTTGAAAGATACGTGTGTGCTTATGTGTGCGCGCATGTGTGTATGTGTATAAATAAAACAGTTATCTCAAAAAGTCACAGGTGAGGTTTACTCTGTCACTGTACTGAAACAATGTTTGACAGCTACTGTCGTTAACAACAAGAATAATAATAATCATAATCATTATAGGAGTTCATGATATATTTCTTGGACTTAGCGCTTAAAAGTATTTGATGCAAGGTTCCCAGGAAGGGCGCGGATAATAAGATGAGATCCCTATTACTGCCAGCTGCAGTGCAGATCGTTAACCACTGAGGCTGGTTGTTGTTTCATACTTTTTGCATCGCATCGATCGACTGCTCCGTCTACTGATACCCCGCAGTAGTGCCTAGCATGATTACATCGTAAGCCTGCAAGCGTTGTATTTCAGAACCGGTTATTCATCACCAGCATCAAAATGCCAGGCTATGAAGAAACCCAACATGGCGGAATGGCAGCACTTCTTCGTCTAATGAATTGCTAACGTTCGTTGATATTTGTAAACAGTTTATTTATGGCGTTGTCTGGCCTATATGGTTATCGCTTCACAAAAGTTCTTTGATACGAACCCTCGATAAAAAGAAAAAACAAATTAAAATATGGTGTCGGTTTGTTATTTTCTGCAGCTGGTGTTGTTAACAAGTGCTGTGTCTCGGGTAATTGGTAAGTATATTAATATGTTTACTTCTAAGAAATTTTCGGTGTTTCGAGGCAACTGTTAACTTGAACTCGGTCATAGTTACGTTCCTTGTTCGGGTACACGAGCGTCTGCACTTGTTTACTTGGTAAAGTTAATTTATAGCTAACTCGTCAGCATTATACTGTAAAATCTGCAGCCGTCTTCCATTTTTATTGTTTTCATTAAATCAAGAAATTCAGTTGGAATGCTGACGCATGGGTCAGAATATACTCCCTGTGTAGGTGAAGAACTATATATAAGTCAATTGTTTTTTATTTTTATTTATTTATTTATTTTATTTTATTATTATTCTTATTTTTTTACTTTGGTCAGTATAAAGGATTCCAAAGCATGAATTTAATGTTGTTGATTATGAATGGGCTTACGGTTGTGGGAAATGCTGTTGCATTTGTGGTTTACCGAAATAAAGCGAACGTAACTAATCGACCTTAGCAACTGAAATGCGCAGGTCAAGGCCGTTCTTAAAAGAAATTTAAGTGATTATGCGTATCTTAATATACAAACATTAAAATCTTTGAGGAGTTGAGATAGACTATAAATTATTATTTAATCATAAAATAATGACGATATAAAAAAATAATCCTAGCACTAGTTCCACTTAATGTATGGTAATTGTATTCATATGTTAACTTTATGATACTTGCGCATTACGCTATTAACAGAAAATAAAAAATTATGTTCAGTGTGTTGCTAAATAAGCATTTCTTCCTTCTTTTACTTTTTTCTTCTGTAAAAATGTTAAATATCCAGTACATTATTTAAATACATGGATGGCACGTTTGCGGTACTAAACAAAAAATTCATTTGCAACAAAAACAGTCAGTATACCTTGTTCATAGTAATACTTGTAAAACCCAAAACTTCTTTCTGTGGCCTCATAAATATCAATGGTTTACTCTTAAAGTTACTGCAAAGGGGACATTCATGCATTCTAGAGTTAATGCTCATAATGGATTATTATATTTGTTATTTCAATGGAAAGAAATAAGGTAGTTGTTTAAAATTATTTTATTTTCTCCTCTTTCTTTCTCTGTCTCTCACATACTGTCTTTTTCTTCTCTTCTCTGCCTGTTTGTTCATGTTGGCATTGTATGTCTCTGTCATTATCTGTCTCTATACTCAATACATTATACCTCGCTTATTGTTTTCTTTGGTTTTGCTTTTCTTTCTTTTTTCTTTTTGGAGAGGGTAGAGGGTTTGGGTGGTTTGGTAACATCACAAAGTGTTAAAGATTTATATTAAAGTGCTGATGTGATGATGCGAGACCAGTCAAAACGTAACATAAACTGAGTTATATATATTTATTATATTTAATCGCCCATACCATTGTAAGTACTTTAATATATTCATTTTGTAAAATTACAATTTTGAACACATCACCGACAAATAACAGTCGAAAATTTTATGTTCAAGAACCAATCATTCCGAGGCACTGATTGCAGTTGCAGATTAGTATCGAGAATCTGTCTCAGTCTGAAGTCACAGCAATACACAACCAACGACTAGACTGCGACTAACTGCCGTGTATGTTAATGAAAAGAGTGGTTCCGAGATTTAGGTCCGGTTTGCATCCTGCTCACGCAGATGCCAAAGACGTTTCGCCCCTTATAGAGAGAGAATTAATCACAAACTGTTCGTACACTGTCACGAACACGTGTTTTGCTCATTACAGTTTGAATAAGTGTTGTCCGTTTTTAAAAACATCTGTAAAAGCAATATCCGCAGTAGTTTGTTGCGTTTGTGATTATGTCAACTCTCTCTCTCTCTCTCTCTCTCTCTCTCTCTCTCTCTCTCTCTCTCTCTCTCTCTCTCTCTCTCTCTCTCTCTCTCTCTCTCTCTCTCTCTCTCTCTCTCTCTCTCTCTCTCTCTCTCTCTAATATATATAGAAATAACAGTAATCTCTTTCTAATTATTTGTATTCAGATCTTACCTTCCATATGTGAATACTAAAGCATTCTTTGTACGCTGATTGTTTTTTTTGCGTCAAGAATATTCATCATAACTGCAGTATGCTTGGTCTGGCTTGTACATTTTTATAACATCTTCTTTAGTATTGACTTGGGAATGAACAAAAATTCTTAACTTTCTGTTCAGATCTGACTACGTACATCCTTGTATAAATACATTACTGACATATGCAGCATGAATAAAACCCTTTTAGGAGATTTATGTCTCGTCCTCTTACCCCTGAACTGAAATCTACAGAAAACTGAAATATTTTCTCGTAATATTTTAGGTCGGAAATCTGTCCCTGTCCCTGATGAACAGCGACTGTTTGATAAGTTGATGAGACATTACCAAAAATCTGTTCGCCCCGTGACCAGCGCCTCCACTGTCGTCCTTATAAAATTCTCACTCCATATTAATCAGATCATTGACCTGGTAAGTATAGATCTAATATGTTATCATTCCAGTTATCAGCTTAGTTGATTATCTTACCATAGATGAGATAAGTTCATCATATCACATATTTGGTCAGTTTAATGTATCATAATTTATCATACCATAGATTTTGTAGGTTTACCATAGATAGATCTGGTAAGGTTGTTTTTGTATCAGACCTGGTAAGTATCATTTCATAAGAATGGTAAATTTATCATTCATGTCATACAATTTAAATGTATTAATCATATCAGAGACCCGGTAAATACACTAACGACTGTAATACATATTCACAGATATACACATACTATCCGCATATTTACTAACATCTGTAACATATACAGATACACAAAAAGCTATACACACACATGCTGTATGCAATATACTAACGAGTGTAACATATCATCTACATATATATTCTAGCAATTGTAATCTGATGTTTCTTTACAGGATGAACGTCAACAGGTTTTATCGACTGATGTTTACATAAATCAGGTATTCAGTACATTTACCTTGTTGTTGTTGGGGTTTTTTTTATGCTATTTATTTATTCAAATGAGTTTCTAACGTTGTATATGGAAGGGAGGCTTAAAATCCTTGAAACTATGAGACAGCGTACTTTGAAACGTTCTCAGTTTTACGAAAAAATCTTGAAATAATCACTTAAATTTTATTAATTTTAATATTTATTTATTTAATTTTAATTTTTATTTTTTTTTAATTATTATTTATTCGTTGTCTTGGATACTGTATGCTAAATATCTTGTAATACTGATATGTTCTTGTTAATTTTACAGTAGTTACTAGAAACTGTTCACGTATTTACGTTTAGTTTCTTCTCTCTCTCTCTCTCTCTCTCTCTCTCTCTCTCTCTCTCTCTCTCTCTCTCTCTCTCTCTCTCTCTCTCTCTCTCTCTCTCTCTCTCTCTCTCTCTCTCTCTCTCTTGGAAGAAAATAGAACCACATCCGTATATAATTACAAGATTATTTATCTTAATTCTTTTCTGTGTTAAGAAATGGACTGATGAGAAACTGAAGTGGAATCCAGCTCATTATAACGGCATTACGTCACTTCGTGTGTCGGCTGAAGATATCTGGAGACCAGACACATTTATGTATAATAAGTAAGTTATACAACAACAACAACAACAACGTTAATAATAATGGCGCTTACATATATGTGTGGTACAAATTATGGCAATTATATCAGCAGTAGTATCAGCAGTTGTTTTGGTAGAAATTTCAGTAGTAATAGTAGTAGTAGTAGTAGAAATAGTAATAGTAGTAGCAGTAGTAGTAGTAGTGTATTATTATTACTGTGTTCTTTTATCATTTCTTTTCTTTTTTTTTTTTTTTTTTTTTTTTAGTGCTGACGAAGAGACATCTGGTTTCATGCACGGAACTTACGTGCAAGTTCATTCTGATGGTTCTGTTTTCTGGCCCGTTCCTGTGAGACTTAAGAGCGCCTGCAAGGTCAACATAAACTATTTCCCGTTTGATGAACAGGAGTGTCTTCTGCAGTTTGGTTCGTGGGTCTACAACGGCCAGTGGCTCGACTACGTCCCCATGTACAACGACACTCCTGTGGAACTCACCAATTACGTCAACAACAGCGAATGGGAACTGCACGCGGCGACGCTGGAAGAGGTTGGCAGATCTCGAGGTTGTTGCTTTGCTGATCACCCAAAGCTGACGTACAAACTGATGCTGCACCGAAAGACGTTCTACTACCTCTTCAACGTCATTGTTCCCTGCATCATGCTGTCTGTCCTTACTTTGCTGACGTTCTGGCTGCCGCCAACGTCTGGAGAGAAGGTGACTCTGGGTCTGTCAGTGTTCCTGGCGTTCTCCATGTTTATGCTGCTTATAGCGGAAGAAGTTCCAGCCACTTCAGATACCGTACCTTTAATAGGTAAGTCAAAATACAGTTTTATTATTAAAATAACGTACACCTTTAATAGGTAAGTCAAAATACAGTTTTATTATTAAAATAATGTACACCTTTAATAGGTAAGTCAAAATACAGTTTTATTGTTAAAAGAACATGCGCCTTTAATAGGTAAGTAAAAACACAGTTTTATTGTTAAAAGAATATATGCCTTTAATAGATAAGTCAAAGTAGAGTTTTATTATTAAAAGAACACATACCTTTAATAGATGTCAAAATCTGTTTTATTTGTTAAGTAGATTAACACCTCTAAGGGGCAAGTCAAATCAATGTTTTATTATTAAAAAGACCGTCGTTATGATCACGTTGTTTTGTTGTTTTTTTAAATAAAATTTCTGTATTAATTTAGTGTCATTGTATATTTGTGTTTTATTAATAAAATATTCAGTAAGGCCGATGGTAATAGATAAAAAAAAAAACTTTTTGTGACTAAATTTAAAAAATACGTCAACATGATTAAATGTTTTGGAGTGTCTTACAAATATTCGTTCTTCATTCATCCATAAATTCATATTCTTCCATGTGTTCGTATGTTCGTGTGATCATGAATTCATTGATTAAAGATTAAAACTCATTAACAACAAAAGTAAATAAATAATGGAAATCGACAGTATTCAAAGTGCCCAGCCAAAATGAAATAGGAAAATCAGTAAACAGGCAACAGGAAAATTGAAATCCACTAGTACAAAGAGGTGAAAATCCCAATCAGAAAATCGTTAACAGGAAACTGAAAACTGTAACACAGTGTAATTAATATTACACTGAAGTAAAGTACCATTATTAGATTAAGTGATATTCGGAGACGTTAATAAAGTTGATAGATTTCTGTATGGGTTTGAAACTGACCGTTATATTTGTTTGTATTCATATAAAATACAGCCATAGTGTGTGGAGAGTTATGTATGTGTAATAACAGCATCTGTATGTGTTAATGTTTGTACTTGTGGCAATATATACGTATATGATTTTTCATGAATATATATAAGAACCTATATTCTCAATAGGATCGTTTTGCTTGAGTTTGTTTCTATTTTAGGGAGATTTCAACGTATTTTTATTTTTTATTTTTTATTTTTTTTGTAAATACTATTTAAAATTTTATTACCATGCAGGAATTTATCTCTGTGTGGTCATGACGATGACGTCGGCCTCCGTTATGGTGGCTGTGATCGTCATCAACATCTACAACAGAGGCACGAAGATGCGACGAGCACCAGCCTGGTTCAGAAAGGTCATGCTTGTCTGGTTGTCAAAGTTTCTTTTTCTGGAACACGACATTGAGCTTGTAGCCCAGAGTGTTGTCCTGGTAATGTATTTAAATTTAAACAGAACTGTCGTAGAATGTGTACTAATAACCAGAATAATCGTAGATGTTACAATCATTAATAACAAAATAACGGTAAACGTTATACTGATAATATATTTTAATTAGAATAAAAATTTGATATATGACTTACGTTTCTAATGATTGTACATAATAATACAGGATGTATTTTCCAAATTTCCTACTAATATAATTTGCATTAAAGTTACATTTGTATAATGCTATAACGATAAACATTAAATGTTTTGAATTAAGTGTCCAACAAATAGGTACTTTACTAACACTTTTACAGATAAAACCAAATGAGTGGTAATAGCCTTTCTTTCTCATTTCTTTCTAAGGACGATTCCTTCTTTGACATGATAAAGAGGCCAACTCACGCCGTGCAGATAGAGAGATCGTACTCCAAGTTTGACATCAACTGTCAAAACAGTCCAATCTTTATGCGTCATAACAACAATTCACAGGGCTTCCAAAACCAGTCAGTGGGCGTCAAAAACAGGCGATATAGCCACAAAGACATGACGTCAAACCGACACTGCGACCAAGTCGAAACCACTTGGTTACGACAGGACGAGCTCGAAACGTCAAAACCAAACAATGAGTCAAAAGATCCGACAGCATGCGAACCACACGGAATTGGAAACGAGGCTGCTCACCCAGCCTTGAGAAACGGCCAAAGTCTGGAAGTGGAAACCATAACAGCCGAACAATCTCCTGATGTCAGGTGTTACGAGGGCACGTGCAGCAGTGCGGAGCTTACGTCAAGTCCAGTTTTTATGACGTCGTTACACAAGAAGAAGATTATCATTGCCGAATGGCAGCGAATTGCTGCTGTTGTCGATAGATCGATGTTTTGGTTTTACTTTGTCGCAACTTTCATCTCCTACTTTGTTATCCTTATTATTATCCCAGCTCAGCATTACAATTCAAAGAAAAATGCCGTTGTTATTGAACCTTCTTTACAGTCCATATGAGTAAAGTGATCACACCTCATCTTGGACATCTTTACTGAATGCTGAGCCAAAACACATTTAACATGTAACATATTTGATTTACTGAAAAGTACTGAAAAGTTGTAATCTCATTACTAAACTAAACCTAGCATTATTAATTCTCTAGCAGGCCAGTATTAGTTCTTTTTACTTCGGTGTGTGAATGCGTGTGCGAGCGCTTGCCTTTTTTCATATTTATTTTAACAACCAAGAATAAATTTTACCCCAGGTTGATTATAATTTTCTATTTTATTATTATTTGCTTCATTTATTTATTTATTGAAATGTGATTCTATAACACTATCATGAAGATCTGTGGAGTCAAATATTCTAAATTACTATTAATATTATAAGTGATAAAAAGAAATAAAATAAGCTAAAATAAAATGTCAGGTATTCAAACATTGAGTCAGTTAAGTCTTCTGCTTGATATCTGTTATGTTTAATTCAGGTTAAAATGTTTATCATAATGCTAAAATGTTTTGCATTTAATGCATTAACAACAAATGTGGTGATGGTAAAATCTTTTAAATTGTGTATTATTATGATATATGTTAATTAGTTATGTGTTATTTGTCCTGATTAAAATGTGTGTAACAGCAGAGCTGATGGTATAATAACGTAGTCAGTTGAACTGTGTAACAATAATTTAATGTAAAGGTGGCGTTAGAAAAAGAGATGATGTTATTTGTTTATATTTAATTCTTTCAGTTTTCGATGAAATATAATAAATAATAAACTATTGGAAATTTTAAAGAGTTTATTTTGAAATTATTTTACTAACCTAACAGAAAGTTATTTCTCAACACACACACACACGCACGCACGCACGCACGCACACATACACACGCACAGGCACAGCTGAAAACCGGTTATATAAAGAGGCGGATATGTGTTGTTTTTATATCCATCCCCTTACAAATAATATAAATTAACACAAATAAAATTAATGTTTATTTGATGCCTTATGTAGTAATGGACATTGTGGATGTTCTATTGTTAATGAGGCATTTGCTTAGCATATATGTTTGTGTGTGCGTTGCGTTTGTGTAAGTCTGTGTGTGTGTGTGTGTGTGTATATTATGTATGAATATCATCTCATTTCATATCACAGAGTATTTAAGTGTATCTCGTAGTATATTTCTAAATTATGTTTCAGATACGCACTTTTCCTGTTAAATTGATCTTTGTGTGTGCGAAACGACATCACTGCATATTTCGGATTCGCGATATTATTACATATTTTAATAAAAATAGATATAATTAGTAGTCATTGCCTGGCGAGAGCAAACTACTTCAAAGAGTCTCTGCGTCGTTACCTTGCGTAAATGTCGAACTTAAAAGAACCAACGTTTTCCGTGTTATCTCGAAGAAACGCATGAATTAGAGTTTTCATTATCAATTTTTTCTTTTCTAAACTTCAAAAGATATTTCTGAAACTATCTGTAAAATTTTAGATTTTTTTTATACCCATTCAGTTTTTCCCCTATTTTATCATTTATTTGAACTTTAAATGTCTTTAAAGATTTGAAATTAAAAGCATTTTTATTGTTTCTTTTAATTATTTTTAACTAAATAAATAAGAGTTCTCCTGAAGAGTGAAGCGATGCCAATAGCATAGATGTAAATAAAATGTGCACTAGACAACAGTAATTTTTCTTCCTTTTTATTTATTTTTTTTTTTTTATTTTTATTTTTATTTTTTTTTTTTTGATTGTATTTACCTCGCAAACACCAGGAACTGTAGGAAACTGAAGTTGAAAATGAATACGAAAAAACATGTTTTATAGAAAACAAATTGTCCTTTTTGCACATTTCTCTTTCATATTCTTATTACAAAACAAAACCTGCGTTAATCTCTTTCTTTTCTGGTCTGGTTTCACAACATCTAAAAACATTACCTGTACTGAAATGGTATGACAACTAGAATTGTGAAATATGCAACAAACGTAATAAAAAATGAAACCCAAAAAAGAAATCTGTCCATAACCACAGCCATCTGCTGCCACTCCGCCACAATCAGCGTCTTTGACTCGCTTTCCCACGTCCAGCAGCGATACAGTGACTCCTCTCTGACGTTATCCACATTTCCTGTGTTTCTCTCGGCTGATTTTCCTCGAACCTCTACAGTGTAATCCACGCCTTTCCCTTGATCAACAGTTGATGTTTCCAATTTATTATCGGTTGCAGTTCCTTCTCTCGTTTTAACGTTGTTTCTTTTGTTAGGCTCTGTTGACATCACATCTGCTGTGGCTCTGCCATCCTTCCTGGCTGCTGTTGCTGGTTCGTCACTAATTTGTTCAGAGACATTTCTTATGACACTGCTTTCTCCTGTAGCTACTTGTGATGCACCTCTGGGGAAGTCATCTGTGTCGTTAGGATTGTTGCAGTGTACGTCTGCCTGAGTCGTTACAGTGTTACTTCCCTCATTCGTGTCAGCACTTGTATTATCAGCACTGCAGACATTTCTTTCTTGATCCGCATTGTTTTCAGTCCTTGCAGCGGCATCCCTTCTGATGACAAAATCACGAAAACTGTCATTCTGTGAAATACAGGAATGCAGATAAAAGAACAGAGAAAGAGAAAAAGATTTATACATAATAATAATTAAAGGCTCAAAACAATATACTCACATTGAAGAAATACGGGACAGTTATTGTTATTATTTAAACTCTTGGGACATATCATCAGTTAATGAACACATCAACATGATCTAGATCACATTTCAGCCAATGAATCAGTTTCCATATGCAAGGATGAGAAATCTCACATTTTTTCCTAAACCCGTTTTAAGTATGTGTTATTTGCAATATGGTTTGTTATTTTTCTTCTTAAGAAATGTCTCTAGATTAGAATATTTGCTCAGACAGATCTATTTAATTAATTATTACTAAGAATATTTAGAAATGGGTCGATCATACGTTATGGTAATTACTGATTATAACTACATATGAGAGTATAGGAAAGCTTACCAGATATATTTGTAACTTACCAGTTTTACACGAATAGCAAGCATATTCATGTCGTAGGTCATTCTTAACATTTTGGATATCCAGTTAAGAATCAGTTTTCTGACCCAAAATGGCGCCCGTCTCATCTTCATGCCGCGGTTGTAGATGTTGATGACGATTACGCCAAGAATAACGGAGACAGATGTCATTGCCATAACAACGCACAAGTAAATCCCTAAAGAAGAAGAAAAATAGTTTTAGAAGAATGTTGTTTGTATGTAGGAAGTATATAAATGTATTGTAGCAGCCGGTGTGCATGCAAATATTTAACTGCATATGTGCAAGAGATCTAGGTGAATAATATATGTACGTGTCTCTATGAGTATATCCCTTACTCTCTATTTATGTTTTTCTCACATCTAAAATGAATACAAGTTGAATACAAATCTATAAACTAAAATGAGATAGACTGCTACTAAGCTTATATTCTTGATATGATAAAAACACAGGTAATTTAGACTGTCGTGCAGTAAGATGTTTTTAATTAAACAAAATATACCGAGGATTACGAACCTATCAAGGGAACATCCTCTGACGTCGCCGGAACTTCTTCTGCCACCAGCAGCATAAACATGAAGAAAGTTAGAAAGACTGAAAGACCCATTGGTATCTTTTCTGTTGACGTTGGCGGCAACCAGAACGTGAACAGCATCAATACAGACAACATGATGCACGGCACAATGATGTTTGCCATGTAATAAAAAGTATTTCTACGCATAAATAAGCGAAGTGAAATGCTAGCCTTTGGCTCAGAGCACCCATCTTTTGCAGTGCTGCATTTCTGCAAGGTCACAGAAAGTAGTTCCCACTCCGTGTTACGTATGTAGTAGCCCATATCCACTGCCGTGTCGTTGTTTTTCGTGACATAGTCAACCCAGCTCTCGTCGTATGCGAAAGATCCAAAAAGAATGAAACATTTTTGTTCATCGAAGGGAAAAAGAAGAATGTTCACCTTGCAGGATGTTTGAAGTTTCAGAGGGACAGGCCAGAAAATCAGTCCGTCATAATGGATGAGAACGTATTTTCCCTGAAGAAAACCTGATGTTGCTTCGTCAGCACTGAAAAGTGTATTGAAAGTGTAAAGAATGAATAGTATATGACATCTTTTTACAGTGTCTAGGCTATCGATATTACAACTAATTATTAAGCAAACTAGCATCTATTAAAATATTTCTACTTACATGCACACTTTTATTCACAATATATATATATATATATATATTGTCTTACTAACCATCTGCCTATCTGTTTATTTATATGACTGTCATCTAAGGTTGTTTTGTTTTTTTCTTGTTCTGACTCATGTTGGTTTTCAACTAATAAAAGTATAGTGTTAAAACGATTATGACCAATTAACAATCAGAGGCGATTTTTTTTTTTTTTTTTTTTTTTAATTCCGCGTATCCTACTTGTTGTAGATTAATGTATCTGGTTTCCAAATGTCGTCTGCTGGAACTCTGAGTGAACAAACGCCATTGTACTGCTCGGGATCCCATTTGAGGTTTTCGTCTGTCCATTCCTGAATACAAATAAATTTAAAATAAACTAATAATAATAATAATAATATAAGCCTAATTTATTTTTATTTATTATTATTATTATTATTTTTTTTTTTTTTTTTTTTATTATTATCATTATTAATGGTATTGTGAGTATTAATAATTGTCATTATCATTATATTATTACTATTAAAATTACTGTTGTTCTCAGGGCTTTCAATCTGTTTTGGAATAAAACAGAAAAGATTAAAGTAGTAAGAAACATATTTTTTTTATTATTATTTTATTTTTACTATTACGTAAGAACTACTGTTTGGACGTAGCTCTGATAGCACACTGAGCACTAGTACAAGTGGTATAAGTGAGGCCCAGAAACGGGTCTTGGAGATCTCCTAGAATCCTTTTTTAAATGAGAAAGTCTGCTCAGTAATCATTTGTATACAATATAGAACATCTAGACTTTTTTAATACTAAAAAATCATTTTCCTTCGGCTGTATTTCGTTTAATGCTATTCCGTCTTTTTAGACTGCTACCTCTGCGTGATCTTCCGTTTGTCTTTTCATTCGACTCTGACGAGCTGACGAGACGAAACTAAGTGAATATAAACTGTTTGTACTCAATGTTTCATGCAGAAGTGATCCTCTCGACCTCCCTTAATCATTACAAATATTAGCTTTATATAACTCATGTTTACCAAAAGAACTAGGCAGAAATAAACAACTTGTAAAACAAGTTAAGACTGTGAGTAAACAGAAATAGTTTTTAGGGACGAAATATTTTCAGCCACTTAGATAGCTACTGCTGGGGCAAAATCAGTTCGACTGCAGACTCCACAAAGTGATTTAAAATCTTAGTGCATGCCAAAAAAAAAAAAAAAAATGCCGAAATAGTTGAACTTTCTTGGATCTAAAGATAAACTTAAAATATGCACACATTTAGTTGCAAATTGAGCTTATTTCGATATCTAAAAAACTGGCATAACACTAAAAATACATTTGTGTTAATATCATTATTAATTATTTTGGTGTTGTCGTTGTTGTTTAGAGAAAGTAGCCCTAGTAAATTCAGATCCACCCTGCATCCGACTTAATTTGAAAATCTGTTTTTGTTGTTACATTACTATTGCTGAAATTACACAAATGATAATGTTAGCTCATTTTTTAACATTCTCTAGAATAATATTATATCTTTTATTGATTGGAGTGTGGACAAATTAAATTTAAAATGGAAAATATATCATTAATTAAAATGAGGCATACCGTTTTAAATGATTAGTCGCCGCTGAACGATTTATCTAGTTGATTTTCATTATGTTAAACTCATACTCTGATCAAATGGTTTATGGCGAAATTGCATAAGTAAAGATTGGAATGAATGTTTATTGTTGAGTTTGTTTTGTTTTGTTTTTGTTTGTTTGTTTGTTTTTTTTTTTTTTTTTTTTTTTTGGTTGTTGTTTTTATCGTCAGCAATGCATTTTTTTTATGTTCTGAAATGTAAACAAGAATAAGAAAACTGGTTTAATAATAAGTTTATGAGTTATGTATTTCACGTCTGTAACGTGCTAAACAAACAGCCAAATAAAATCACTGAAATGTTGTTGTTTTGTTTACTGAAAGAAACTCCAAGTAATCAAATCGAGCTGTTAGTCAAATGATTTGTCATAAGATGACCTCTATAATGATAGTCCGGTTAAACAATTTACAGAAACAAACAGTAAAACTCCATCGTCATAACAATGAACGATGAGAGGCAATAGACCGGTCTCATCAAATGTTGCGCTGTATATACTTAACATTAAAATAACTAAGGACCGATCGATTACAGCTATCAACTTACAACATTATAATTAGCAATAAAACTGCTAAACATTGAACGAGAATCTCAATTTAAATGTCTAACGTAGTTTCAAGCAAACGCACTTCGTAGCTATATTTTAGGCTATTACCCAAAATATTATACTGAAAAAATGAACGAGAACGAATCTAGCGCCTGCTAATTAAGTAAACAAACATCTTCGCAGAAACTTATCTGTTGAAGATAAAGACTGACGTTTTCACCGGCGTGAATCGAGTTAAATCACAGACGATGATGTAAACAAACATCTTCGCAGAAACTTATCTGTTGAAGATAAGTAGATTGTCCTGAAGTCAGTGTTTGCGGAAGTTAATTTGCTGAACGATAAACTAATAAAGACTGACGTTTTCACCGGCGTGAATCGAGTTAAATCACAGACGATGATGAACTGAGTCAGTTACAAACCATGATGTAAGAAGTTTTCAATTGAATTTCGATAGAAAATAATTAAATAAAAAGTAAAATCGAACAGCGATAAAGTTGCAACAGAAAATATAATATATGAAGAATGAAAAGAATTTAAGAAAATGATAAAAAGAATTTTTTTTTTTAATTTGACCTTTTTTCATTTGCTTATCTGATTCAGCGCATTCTCTCTCTCTCTCTCTCTCTCTCTCTCTCTCTCTCTCTCTCTCTCTCTCTCTCTCTCTCTCTCTCTAAGATACATATATCAGCTAAAAGTGAATCAGAATTTATATAAAATTAGAGAAGAGAAGTTATTATACTGAGAAGCTAATTCACTGCCATCTAAGACAAACACACTGTGTAACAACAAATTAAACATTTACCTGTTCGATGATTAGATCTGTTGTCAAAACTTGTTTTCGTTCATTCTGCAAAAGTAGAAAAACAAAAACTTAAAGAAATCTTTATAAAGGGACACAGAAACAGATTAATGAAAAGATTAACGATGGTTCTAAGAATATTTTATTTATTGAAAAACTATACATACTTTCAAGCGAAAGGTGTTTTTGCAGTAATAGTAATGTTGTAGTAGTAGTAATAGTAGCAGCAGCAGAGTAGCAGTATTAGTTGTAGTTGTTAGTTTCTTGTTCCACCAGCTATAGCAATAGATAAATATACCAATATTCACATACTAATGATATGGTAGATTGTCTGCTTTGAGATTGTACCGAGTGTACTCAAACAAAAAAAAATTATATTCTCAGCAAGAAATATCGTGGTATTTTGTAGGTGATAAAATGAATAGATAGTGAAGTTGTGTTTTAATTTATTCTCTGTATACAAGTAAAATGGTAACGATGGAATGTTATCTTACTAGGTCAGTTATTTGGTTGAGACGAAGAGCGAACTTCAACAGCACCACAGTGGAAGCATTTACAACAGGACGAACAGATTTCTCGTGGTTCTTCATCAGCTGTTCAAAGAGTAGCTGCTCATCCGGAATAATTCCTGAAATAATAATAACAACAACAACAGTAATAACAATAATAACAACAACAACAACAACAACAACAACAATAATAATAATATTAAATATAAAATGCGCACATGTAAATATGCACTGTTCAAATATTTTCTGTTTCACTGTATTATTGTTTTGTACATAAAATTATAAATAAATCATTGTAGTCTTCGTATATTGAACGAATATATTATTGACAGCTTAGTGTATAATGTTAACAGTTGTCAAACAGATAATAGTTATATAAAGATGACACAGATCAGAAAACATAGTGATGCCACTGAATGGTCTAAATTTACACTTTGTTTAGTTAATATTCCACAGAGAGAATTAAGCGCACATCGCGGCCTCGTATAGTCCAGTCGCGGAGATATGGCTAGAACAAAATGTGTGTTCTAAAAGGCACTGATCCCGCGACGCAGGCTCTATGTTAATCATATTAGTTTAAGAGAATCAGCAATAACTAAAATTTTACACAACTCTGGCATTTCACGTAGATGATCAGTCGGTCAGATATTTACACATATCGGAATAGCATAATCATACCAGAACTTAAAAGAGTTTTTTGTATTTTTCTTCTTTTTTTGTTCTCTTTTTTTTTCTGTTCTTTTTCCTTTTTTTTTTTTTTTTTTTTTTTTCTTTTAATTGTTTGTTTGTTTGTTTTGTATAGATTTGATTTAATTTGTTTTATTTCGGTTCTTTATGACATTCTGTTTTGTTTATTTTCGTGAGTGGATTCCTCGAGTTGATGGATACTGATGGGGTCTATATTGTATTAATACACCCATCCAATAAAATATTTATTGTACTTACCATAAAAAATTATGTGAGTAGATTAATGCAATATATTTTATAAATTCTTTTTCAAATATTATATTTAACTTATCATAATAACACATGATCCTCAAATTAGTTACTACAACGACAGAAATAACCACATTATTATTGAATGTACTGAATGACATTTATACACAACTTGGTCAAATTAATGGAAGTTTTGATTAATTAATCTTAAACATCTACATTTTAAACAAACGTAATAACACACACTCAGACACACACACATTGATCTTAAAACAAAAGTTTAAAACATTAACGAATGTTATGTCTAGTTCAACTGATATAGCTGTATTTTAATAATATGTGATCTCTAAATTACTTACCGTTACAGAAAGTCATCAAAATCAGTAATATAATGACCAGTTCGACTGGAGCATTGATAATCTTCATATTTCAGTTTGTATTTTAGTATTGATAATTATCATAACACCCCGAATTTTTTCCTTTTTCAATTTTTAACTCGCGAACTCGTTAGACTGAAAGTTCTTGCATGTATATCATCTTTTATCTGCTGATAAACAAAACCCACAGTTCAGATTGGTAGAAAAAGAGAAAAAAGTATATTCTGGATATTTTAAGCAAGCGAACGTGGAAATCTTTGTGATTAATAAAAACCTGAGTGGAAAGAGTAAAAAAAAAAAAATATATATATATATATATTGTTGATAGCTTTTAACAGCTGATATCATCACCCAAGTTTTCTCCTTCAGCGTTTATTATTTAAAGATACGCGCACGTCAGGAAATCTAATATGTACCTGCATTTACTTGCTAATTATTTGTCTGCGCAAAAGTCTCGTCTCGTTGGAAGATAAGGGATATAACGTTTTATTTCACGACTCTACGGTTACTTGTTTCGTGTTAAGGATCTTTTAAATGCAGGTTCCTTTAAAGTGAGTCCTAGACAGAACTGGATGTGATTCACTTTTAACTGATATATGTATCTTAGAGAGAGCGAGAGAGAGAGAGAGAGAGAGAGAGAGAGAGAGAGAGAGAGAGAGAGAGAGAGAGAGAGAGAGAGAGAGAGAGAGAGAGAGAGAGAGAGAGAGAGAGAGAGAGAGAGAGAGAGAGAGAGAGAGAGAGAGAGAGAGAGAGAGAGAGAGAATATGTTTGTGAATGGGATAGAACTAAGTTATTTTGAAAGTTTTTTTTTTTATTGTTCTCACTAGTTTTTAAATAGTAAAGAGAAGTGATATTAAAATACAAATAATTTTAACAATTGTCTAAGATATTTTTCATTCTGCCAAGGTAATTATATTGTGAACTAAAAAAATAAAATAAAAAAATAAAAACAATTATCTTCTTTTTATCATTTTCTTAAATTCTTTTTCATTCTTCATATATTATATTTTCTGTTGCAACTTTTTCGCTGTTCTATTTTACTTTTTATTTAATTATTTTTTCACTCTAAATTTTATTTACAATTCGAAAGTTTCAAAACTGTTGAAGACTTTTATTTGATAAATAACTGCAGAGGTATGATAGTTAGTTCTTAACCAGTTTTGTACTGACGCTGCTGTTGGCTCTGTTTTCGAACCTGACATCCTCACTTAGCTAGAAATGTTAGGTGAGACAAGTTCACAACTTCTAACTTCTGTACAGCCTCACCTGCATGGTGTCTGTCGTCGAGCGTATAAGCACGTATACACTGGACATTTTCCCCGCAACTCTTTCTTTTTTTAAGAGTTGAATACAAATTGTTTAAAAACAATAATAAAGTAACAATTTCGTTGTTTGTGGGTTTTTCCTGTGTATGATAAGCTGTGTATATACAATTTTAAGAAAGTAATATCCAATAACCTACGAATCGAAAATAATTAACGTAAATAGTACATGCACTTTTTGTACACCTCCTCTACAAATACAGAAAGGCCCTCCCCTATAATTAATATATATCTTTTTTCACGCACAAATAAATAAAGAAACAGAATGTTAGTGACTGCTATGTTGTATTGCTTGCAAATTATCCCACACGGTAACTTGCTGTATAAGTTACGTCTTCCAGATTTTGACACAGCTGTGTCACATCTCGCCTCTGTGTGCCAGTACTCATTAACGTAACAACAACAGAATAGAATAATATTACAAAGGATTATTTTATTCTGAGAAATTAACACATTATACACTACAGTACAGTATATATTAAATCTATACTAACTTATTCAAAAATTAAAAAGATAATAAGTACAGAAAAACAAATAATAAATAAGATATTCTATTCAAGGATAAATATACCATAATATCAACAAAAAAAAAAAAAAAAAAACTGAAATATACAAGTAAAGCATTTATAAATGTTTTAGTGAATTAAAAAAAAAAAAAAAAAAAAAAAATTATTTCATCGTCACACTGTAACTGTATAACTGCTAACAAAAAAATTCCTAATTGAACGCAAATGCATATACATCGAATATTTTGTAAAAAAATTATATTATTTTTATATAATAACTATTAAACTAAAAAATAAAGTTAGAAATTCCGTCTACACTATTCTGGTTATCTATTTCATCTGTTTCAGTAGAACAAAATTCATCTTGAACAACAAAACTGATGAATAAAATTTTGAAATAAGAGTTGAATATATATTTACCAAACATGTTCAAAGATAACAGTGCATATATAAGGAATATTATATATTGTAAGTACATGTCTTATAGGCGGTGTCTCTGTTGAACATTATTATTATTATTATTATTATTATTATTGCTATTGAGTTGAATTCGATGCTGTAATGTATATGTATATATGTATGTATGTTTGTGTGTATGTGTGTGTTTGTGTGTATGTATATTGTTGTACTTAATTTATTTTCAAGTATTTGCAATTTTATTTATTATATGTAGATGTCAATTACAACATATTATTTTGTGGGTGTGTGTCTGTGCATATATCTAAATAGTATAAGTACACTAGTAATGTACAATGAACTTAACATAAAACAACAAATTATATCAGCAAAACGATTTCTATTAGTATCTATCCTTTAAAAACGTACATCTATTCTGTTTAATCAAATTAACAAAACAAACCAAAACAAAATAAAAAAGTAATCTAACGTTTCTGTGGAACATTCACCTGTTAGTTTGATTCTGCACACCAGTCTGTAAATACATACTTTATATTCCATGAATCAGAAACAGTTTTTATTATTTGTTTTTATTCGAATCAGAGCCAATAACATTATGTCATTTCTTTAAGAATGCGCTACAAAATGACAGGGACATAAGTTGATACTAGTACATGTTTTTGCTTTTTCGTTTCATCATGTTTTCTGTTTTTCAGCAACAGGTTGTGGTTATTATTTTAGTAATCTGCGTGTTTCGTCAAGTTCTCTCAAAATATCAAGTTCTTTTTCTTTCGGCGTTGTCATTTCCTGTAAGCACAAGTAAAACAGCTTGATAACAGTGAGTGTACAAGCAGCGGCCAGCAAAACAAGGGAGAAAACTCCAATTACTTTAGATGTCATCCAAACGGCGAGGAAAATTCCTATTAAGGCAACGATCTGCGCCATGTAAGGGCTCAGAATATAGCGTGAGTATTTGTCCATCAAGAAAATGTCCAGCAGAAAGTAGAACAAAACAAAAGCAGAATGCAAAGCAAGAACGACAATTGATACAACTACTGTGTCTATTTTTGGAATTGCAGAAAAAGCCAGAACGGATCCGAAGTCAAAGAAGGTAACGATAGCACTCCATGTAGCGTAAAACGCTATTCCATTTTGAACGAGAATTCGAATCAGCCAAATATCTGAGTGTCTTCCAGACGATTTAAGAACGTATAAGTTCTTCGATAACATTTTATAAGAAATGGCTAAAGATCCGAACAGACAGAAAGTTCGAAGAAAGGCGAAGATAAAGGCAATGGAAATGTACAGTCTGTCCCACAGAAATATCCAGCCAATGTCACACGCGAGGCCGAGGGTATAAAGAAAGAGAAACGTCTTGGTATGCACAACTGGAGATAGATACAAAGGACCTTCCGACGTTTTACGACAAATGCAAACGAGGCAGTACATCATCCAGATAGTCTGCCAGATAAAAACGGCACCCCAGACTGAGTGAATCCACCATGGAGGCGTTATTTCCAGGCGATATGTTTCTGAAATGTTCTTAAATCCATGTAGAGTAAAACCTTTGACTGAAAAGATATTATTATATTAGTTACGTACATGTTTTACTTGGAAATCTCAAAAATCTCTCTCTCTCTCTCTCTCTCTCTCTCTCTCTCTCTCTCTCTCTCTCTCTCTCTCTCTCTCTCTCTCTCTCTCTCTCTCTCTCTCTCTCTCTCTCTGTATTTCTATTTCCCTTTGCATCACTCCAACTATCTATCTCACTATATCATCTATATATCTTTATTTCTGTATTTCTATCACGATATCACGATATATGTATGTCTAGGCATGTGTCATATCTTACTCTGAATTTCAGGTATGGGCTGCTGTTCCAGGTTGACGAACACTGTGACAAGAAGAGTTAGTAGTGCAAACACCATGATGGCGATAAACCCAGCTTCATGACTCACCATCATCACGTGCTGTTTGTCACCGGTCAGTTTTCTGTAGTAAATAAATACATTTTATTAAACATAAATATTACCATCACTACAAGTATCACTATTACTACTGCCAGTACTACTACAGATACTATTCTTTTTTTTACAATAATGGAACTACTACTATTGCCATAACATATATATATATATATTAAAAGTAGTAGTAGTAATAGTAGTAGCATTCCATCAGTAGAAATAATAGTAATAGTAATAACGTGAGGAATGGGGTTTGTAGTAGCTGTGGAGGTATAGATGTAGTGGTAGTAGTAGTAATCGCAGTTGCAGTAGCAGTAGTAATAGCAGTAGTGGTAGTGGTGGTGGCGGTGGTGATAAAAATAGTGCTAATGGTGATAGTTGTGTTAATTAACAGGAAATGAACAACGAAAACAGCACTTTTATAATGCACAATGAAACGTGGCTAAATAAAATAGGAAATCCATTAATGCAACTCTTGGCAAAAATTCGTTATTTAAAAAACAAAATGAAAAAATATAAATATATTAACTTTAGCATGCATGGGCTTACTGACGTCATAGTAGAAGTGCAATTTCTTTTTTACAAATAACAAATAGAACTACACTATACATAATCAGAATCTATCAGCATGAAAAGCGATACACAAAACTCATTACACACAGCTGCTGTGTGTTTTAAAATGTCATTATTATATGAGTCACGTCTCTGTTATTACTAGGTTATTATATCTGCCGGGATATGCCATTGCTGACAAGGTCGAATCAACATTCAGTAACGATTTTACGATATTACACGTTCAAATGACTTCAAAACTCGATATCATGGCTAGTTTGTTAAATAGTTTATGTCTGCATTATTATAAAGTTTTATGTAATCATAATATTTTTATCTAATTTTAATAATAATAATTATTATTATATGCGCAAAATAATACACACTTTCATAAAATTAAGGATATTGCAATATATGCAATATACGTCAATTAGCGCTACAGTGTGGACAAACATACAACTGTAATGTACGTAAGTATGTGTGGACGTATGTATGTATATATGTGTGGAGGGATGGATGGATGGACATAGATATAAATAAACATAGATAAATGAAGATAAAGAATGACAGACACTCAGACAAACAGATACATAGACTGGCCGGCAGATAGATAGATAGACATCAGACTGAACGTTTGTCAGACAGACAGACAGAAGAGAGAGAGGCATAGAGACAGAAAGACAGACATATAGAGAGACAGACATACAGATAGACTGAAAGACAGCGACAGACAGACAGACTGTGAATGGGTGGTTTGGTAGGTAGACAGATAAATAGATTGACAGAGAGAAAGAAAGAAAGAAAGAAAGAAAGAAAGATGGGTATATGGATAGACAGAAAAATAAATAGCTAGACAGAGAGATAGACAGATAAATAAATAGACAGACAGGTAGATAGATAGATAGATAGATAGATAGATAGATAGATAGATAGAGAGACAGACAGATTTCAGGTAGCCAAAGAAAGCTTTGTTTCCATACTAAATATGATAAAAAAATGCCACAGCTGGATAGAAAATTGTGACTCTACTCACTGTTATTAATATAAGAATATCTACGTGAAAACGCTAATCAAAGATTCCCTGATGAAAACACTAAGCAGGTTTTCGATATTGCTATCATTTAATGTCGAAACAACAACAGTAATGAATAGCGCCAATGGCTTTCCGTAGAAATCGTCTTCAGCAGACATTAGCATAATGAGCGAATGAAACAGCTCTTAAATCGCATGGCTGTCAAGTGACAATAAAGAACTAAATACACGAGGATCAGTGCGGAAACTCGCTGTCGCCAGGCGATGAACTTTTAAAAAAATGTATCACAGTAAAAGTCAGTGTGGAACTGGAAATAAAAAGCTCATTAAGAACTAATCTTTAATGAACAATTCAAATGTGGTGGATTTGGTGGAACTGAAGTCGATCCTAAATCATAGAAATTGTGACGACATACTCAAACAAAGTGTTTTCTTCGTCGTCGTCGTCGTCGTCAGCCTCTTCCTCGGCATCCTTAGTATCCGGGTCCCACATGAAGCATGAAACAGACTTTGAATTAAAAACAAGATTAATCTTATTATTTTTTTTCTTTCTTTCTTTCTTTATTTATTTATTATATTTTTCTTTTTTTTATATATTTTATTTTCAGTTAACTTAAACAAGAATTTTGAATTTGTAACATTTATTATTTTAATTTTTTTTATTTTACTGTATTTTTATTTTTGATGTTAACTTATTTTAAATATATTAACTTTTTTATTTTAAATGGAATGATTTAAGTTTGTGTTCACTAAATACCTTCTATTTTTATTTATAACATTTATTTTAATTCTTATTGAATTATGACATGTGTACTTTGGTAGTTTTAAAATTAGATAAGTATTTGAAGATTCCTTAATGTTTCTTTGTTAGTTTTAACTTTAGCATTCGTTGTTATTTGGGTTAACTCACGAATGCTGAAAAGATAACACTAACATTCACCTTTTTATAAGACAGTGAAGTAATAACAATACAACATGACTTGAGTGTGTCATTTTGATATCATTCGCTATCTCATTTCATACACAGGAATAATTAGAAATGAGGGGAAAAAACACATCAATTAAATAAACTTATAGTTACTTTGTTTTCTTCTTGTTGATGCTGATTTGTTTGTAATTTTTTTCAATTTCTACATTATTATACTTCTCGAAATAACTATTTAAAAAGATGAAAAAGAAAGAAAACAGTGTTGTAATTTGTTATTAGAAAAGAATAATAATCATTATAACAGTGTCGTAATTTGTTATTAGAAAATAATAATAATCAGTATAACAACCTTCAAATACACTTTCATTCTTACCACTTAGAATAATCTCATGTGTTTGACATGTAAAACTGTCATAGTTGTTGAAATACATATTAATATATTAATCAGTACAGATTTGACAATCACGCAGAATTTCTGGATATATTAATAGTAGCTTGTGATGCTAATTAGATCATGGTAATTTATTATAATATATAATTTGATGCAATTAAGATATTTATTTATTTATTTATTTATTTATATTTTTCTTTTTCTGAAAAAGAAATATATACCTGTCTGATTTTTACGTTATAATTATAACTGTTTAAATCTCTATCTATGTGCGTTTTTATACATGTATACATACACGTACACATGCTCACACACACACACACACACACACACACACACACACACACATATATACATACATGTTTGTTTTATATCTGTTTTTTAGCTTTAAACCCTTTTTATTGATTTTGTTATATGTGTGTATGTGTGTATGTTTATATGTGTGTGTTTGTTATTTTAGTGGACTTTCAATTGTCACAGATAAATTTTGTTTCCAGTGGTGGTGGTGATGTGTTGTTTTGGTTTCCACATCAGTGGTTCTGGCATTTACACAGAAATAATAATTTTCAAAATAATCACACTAATTACATCTTACCACCCGTCGGTCAGTTGTTATTCTGTCATGTATCGTTTGTATGTCATGCATTGTTGTTACATACAACATTATATTTCCTCTATTGTTATGTTAAACTGTTAATATGGTCAACCATCTGTCGCTTTCAGAAGTATCGCTACCTTTTTACAATTCATTTTATTCCAGATACAGGTTAGTCAGCATGTAGTAATACAACAGCGTTTATGTAAATATATATATATATATATATATATATATATATATATCAATATATGTATGTTTGTATATATCAACGAAAGTACTACGTATTACGTACGTACGTATGCAAAAACGTATTATCTATATGTGTGTGTGTGTGTGTGTGCGGCAAACTAGGCAAATAAGTAGGTAGGCATATACAAACTATATATGTAAACATGTAGAAATGTATGTGGATAAAGAGAAAAGTAAGCAGGTAGGATTGTAACTATCTCTATAATCAATATATGTTTGTTCCAGAGAAAAACTATGCTGTAACTACTTAATGGAAATATAGGAAACAAATCATTAACCTCAAAACAAATACAAAACTGTAAGCTTTCTACAAACACATGCAGAGTTTATCAACAGGTAATGAGTTAAAACAAAACAAAACAAACTAACAAATAATAATAAAAATAACCACAACAACAACAACAATAATAATAATAATAATAAATTGAATCTTTACTAATAATAAAGTACAAGAAATGCTTATTGTTAAATCATCTGCAAATATTTATTTGTGATGTTTATTGTTATCCTTGAAAAAGAATTAAAAAAGAATTAACAGAACTGAACGCTAGATATACACATTTCTCAATTATATGCCCCAAAAGGTTGCAAACACTCTCCCTCACACTGTAAAAAACAAAATAGCTGAATAAAAAATAAAACAAAATATTGTTGAGAGTTTTCAAAATTATATACATACCTTCTGTCGCCTTCGATAAATTTTCAAATTATTTTTCTGATTCAGTCTTCAAATGCGTTACACTAGGTTTAATAATAAGAACCAAGGTTATAGAGCAGAATCGAATAAAACATGTTTCCATTTATCTCCCTTAGCTTTGCTGACTCACGTATATGTTTTTGTGAAAAAAGAAATGGTTTGATTATTCGAGTCATCACGCGGCAACAGATGGTCGGCCCCTTTTACATACACTTGCAGACGGTGAATAAATTAAATTTCGTTTGTTCGATAGATTTAATCTGAACTGTTTATTATTTTGGTAAAAGTGAAAAGTTTTTAAATATCTTGTTTGACATATAATAATATAGAAAACGCTTAATTTGTTTATAAATATAAATTTGCTTTGCCGGAAGGGGATTGGTGTGACAGAGTATAATTGTTGAAAGTATACTCTCCCAAAAAAGAAACGCAAAATGGTTGATTGCTTAGATAACTATTGTAAACTGACACATATCGATAAATATAATGACATTTGGTGATTCATACATATAGCTTTTGTTACAGTCGCAAAAAAGAAGGTAACACAAAATAAAGGCTATGATCGTGTTTATTAGCCAAAACATCCCCGCATACAAAACACGTTACCAGTCCATGTTCACGTGCGGCACATGAAACTTGAATACGAGGGTTATAAAAATGCAAGGTTTCCGGATACTTCTGTTCGTTATTTTTGTTCTGACCCAACATCAAACAAATGCCACAACTGAGTGAACGCATCGAAACAACGCCATCGGCCGTTTACAAGCTGGCGAATCCTTCTCGGCTATAGCCCGGATGTTCCATGTATATCCCCAAGCACCACCATCTTGAGAATGTGGTATCGGTTCCAGCAACACCAAACAACACGTGACCGTCCCAGATCATGTAGACCACGAGTAACCACCAGGGCCCAAGACTGCTACATACGGGTACTTCATCTACGGGAAAGAACCATAACGGCAACCTCTACTGCTTCAGGAATACCAGGTCTGTGTAGAATATCGGCTCAGACAGTGACCAATCGTTTACGCGAGGCAGGTATTCAAGCCAGACGTCCTGTAAGAAGAGTGGTTTTCACTCAACAACATCGTCGACTACGACGTCAGTGGTGTCATGTGCACAGAATCTGGCCTCAATTACGATGGAAAACTGTCTGGTTTAGTGACGAAGCTCGATTTTTGCTCCGTCGAGCTGATGGAAGAGTTTACAAAGTTTGCGAAAGTGTGTAAAATGTGAACATTCTGGTGCATTTTGTTGATCCATTAGATCAGTGATTCTCAACCAGTGTGCCGCGGCGCACAGGTGTGCCACGAGATCTTCCTATGTGTGCCGCAAAATTTTGAACGGCACACTAAGAAAATGCGAAAAACCACGTGATCCATAAATAAAACAAACAGTAGAATGCAAGGTAAAAACGAAAATATTCTCACTTCAACAGACAAGTTAGTTGCCCTCAAAAAGAAAATAGTGATTTTGGAAAAAAAAAAGCAATTACTGTCAACCTTTATATGTTCCCTTTATTGCGTTCTACCTGCATTAGAGAAATGATCCCTATTGTGTTTACTCATCTGACAGCCCAGGACGAAAGCATCAACAATAAATTTCCGGCATTAAAGATAGAAAAGTATGATTGGATTAGAGATCCTTTCATAAATCATTCTTCCAACATTGAACTTGAGTTACAGGAAGAAGACGAATTGGCCGCCCTTTCTAATGACCTTAAAATTAAAACATTCGACTCTGCCCATTGATTCATTTTGGATTTCAGTACAAGAGGTGTATCCCATGTTATGTAAAAAAAGTTTTAGAAATTTTATTACAATTTTCAACTAATATATGTGAATTAGGCAACATCAAAAACATGAAGCACGAGAGATTACTAGGCACAAATTTCTCACTAAAGAAGCCAGCTATTTGACTGATGAAATTCAAAACACTGCATTGAAGTGAGTTACAGCTGTGTTTTTCTTTATTTAGTTTGAGTCATTCTAGGTGTCTATGACTAGGCTGGGTCTATGGTTCTATGCCGTCTATGACTTTACAAAATTCAAATATTTTTCATATATATTTAGCCAGGTGTGCCGCTATATTTTCATGTGTTCTAAGGTGTGCCGTTGACAAAAAAAAGGTTGAGAACCACTGCATTAGATAGATGTTCCAACGTCAATAAAATCTACTTTTGCGTTTCTTTTTTGTTAGAGTATATTTTTCAGTTAGCGTCTCAGCAGCGTTAAATCAAGACTAGAAATGCATTTTTGCTGTGCTCTCTTTTTTATTTCTTTGCTTTTCAGTTTTTCGATCTTTTGTTGTTGTTATTTTTTTTTAATTTTGCAGTTTAGCTGGGGTTTTTCTATTCAGCTGCCATGATGCAGTTGTTGATTTTTTGTTTGAGAAATTTCGACGGCGTCGGGTGAAGCTTTTTTTTTTTTTTTTTTCGAATTTCTTTTGTTTTCTTTTCTTTTTTTGCTTTCTTTTTTGTTTTTTTTTTTTTAATAATTTCTTTTATTATTGTTATTTTTAAAATATTATTTCTATTATTTTTCTGTTTATCTGCAAGATATTTTTTATTACAGTTTTCATTCATTCATTACTGCCCTTCATTCTGAAGAATCAGTCTATAAAATATTGTTTAGGACCTCCACCATTTTATCTCTGGTGTCGTTAGCACTTTTAACCAATCGATATCTTCAAACAATGTTCAAAAAATAATTTTTAAAAATAATAAATAAAATAAAATAAATAGGCCTAATATTAAAAAATATATATATATATATAACTCGCGCCATTTTCAATTTGAAAATATCTGATTGTTTTATGTTGTGTTTTTTTTATATATATATATATATATATATATATTTTTTTTTTTTTTTCTAATAAATATGTATACTGTTGATGTTGTTTTTGATGTTGTTTATCTAGTTTTTGATGTTGTTTATCTAGTTTTATTTTGTACTGTTTTCTTTTCTTTCTTATCCAAAACAGAAAACATTTCTAAAGAAATTAAATATTTATTACTCAAAACATAAATATATTTGATTTCTAAATGTATCGGAAAAAATAAGATCTGAAAAGGAAATAATAAAAATCTGTATATTTTATACTGCTTAAATACTAGCAAAAATTCTTAGTAAAATATTTGGTTTCTCGTTAAGTTATACGATAACAAAATCTGATCACAGTTTAGCTGAGAGTTATCTCCCATTACATCCATTAATATCCCTGATAAAATGTGTGTAGAAGTTTAATTATCCTTTAAAAATATAAAGGTTTTGTTGCATTTCAGCAAAATAAGTTTAAAATGTGTTACCACTAATGGTAATAATAAAATATCATCGCCATCATAATCCTCATATTGCTGTTGTTGTTATTATTATTATTATCATCATCATCATCATCATCAACTGAATAAATAAATACAGTTTGTTCCAATAACTGTAGGAATTAGCTTTAATAAATAAGTATTCTTCATTTTTCAATATTACTATTTTTGTTTCTTTGATATTTTCAATTTTATCACAACTTGTTGAATATCTTCCAGAACTGACTGCATATGTCTCATCTGATCCGCCATTCTGTTCTCCATATTTTTTATCCGATAATTTAAATCCCGCAAAGCCTCTATTTCGCTATGTTCAGATTTCGTTTGACTTGTTCTTGCGAGATCCGCCGAGACTTCGATATACCATTTCATATCTTCTTTGTCATCTGGTGATGGCAGAATCTGACCATGATGCATTTTTACTCGACTGAAAAGTTTTGTGCACCATGGACTAGATTTCTCAATATCGACTCCAAGCTGTACAGACTCAATTCGCCATGCGAGCTGTCGTCTGTGCAGGATACGTGAATACGAATCGTTCATCATGGCTATTAGGAGATTCAGTAGGACGATGGTCCCGAGGATCATGTATATTATGTAAAGAACTTTTACATAAAGAGTTGACCTTCCCACAGTCTCTAGATTTGTCTTTACATTGCCATCAAACAGCTCTCCCATGCCTATCATAAGATTAAAGAAGAGAAACATTGTATCAAGAGGAGAGGAATAAATTGCCATGAGTCCAGGAGAAGCTTGAAATAGGACGTGGACACAGAAAGAGAAAGCGAGGAGAACGAAGAGGTAGACGAAAAGAAATTTGAGAACATCTTGTACGATCATGTGTTGAATCATCTTCCAGAAATAATGAATCAGTTTAAATCCACGTGTGAAGGTGATGGTGAAAAGCCAGCCTAGCAGAAGGGCTGGAGCAAGAAAATAGTCCTGGTATGGATACTGTATAGAGAAGAGAATGATCCAGACAACAACAAGAAGAGCATATGTGAAAGTAAACAAGACGGACATGTATGTCTCGATTAAAGACATGATACCGCCGTCCCTCTCTTTGTGGAGTTTATAGCTGACGGAAAACTGACCTAGACATACTGATTTAATTGTTCTATATAATACGTATCCAATGAATATTGCTGGTTCAATGGGAACGACTAAATAGAGGAGGATGGCTGGTGCGCCACGCGATGAATCAGAAGGTGATATTCTGCGTTTCTCTAATAAGGCATTTGAACAGTAGCTGAACGTTGACATGTAGACGATATGACAAATTATGAGCACGATGTTTGTCCATGCGGCCACCGATGCGTAAGCGTTTTCAATTTGTTTCAGAGGCGGAATGTCCAGGATCTGAGAAGCTCTGTCGGTGGATTCCAAAGACAGCAGCCACTCCATACACGACGGTCTGGGATCCACGCGGGTGTTGTTGCAAAAGCCGGTCAAAGAGTCGTTGGTCAGTGGTGTGATGTGCGTGATGTTGAAACGCACTTTATTCTGCACCTCGAAGCACATGACGTCTTTCATCATCATGATATTTTCCACAATTTCCACAGCGCCTACTTTGTACGCTAGTGCCAAAACGTTGATATCGGCCGTGTTGTAAATGTCTATTACTAGACTGCTGACTGCTTGGCGTTTGTATCTGATATGAACATCACTGTCGTCTGGATACTGCAAGACGTTCTTTATGCACCACCATCTTACTGCCTCTTCTATGATGAGATCAAACATCTTCACATGTTGTTTAGTTTGAAGTGGATCGACTGTTGAAGCTTGAGTTAATCTATGCAGAACAGAGTCACCGTTTTCATCTGTGAGACCCAAATTAGCGCCATACAGAATGAGACGTTTTACGCCTTCGAAAAATCCCTGGCAAGCAGCAAGATGGATGACTCCTTCTTTCTGGTTGTTCTGTTCATTGATGTCCGCGTCACGCTTCATCGTCTCATAAATGTCCAGCATCATGTTTAGTACTTCCGGTTCACCTCGCCTCACAGATGCATGCAATGGCGTGTTGCCATGTTTACCTTTATCTTTGAATCGGACAAATCTGAATTCCCATAAGACGTCTGGTTTGGCGAATTTTGCTGCAAGATGTAGCGGATTATTTCCTTCCTTGTCTACTACATTTAAGCTTTCGTAAGCATGCGACTTGATGACGTAATCAAATATTTCTTTTACAGTTTTTGGATCAATAAATTTTGAACAAGCGGCCACATGTAATACGGTCTGTCCTAAATCATTTTTAATATTCGCTTTGGCTTTCTTTTCTAGAAGAGCTAGAATTGTTTCACCGTGTCCTTTAATTGTACTGATATGTAGTGGAGTGTTTCCTCTCTTATTCTGAATATCCACGCTCAATTTGTCACTGAATTTCCTAATAATTTCGTGCATGTTGTCCATGGATGCATAATGCATAAAATTATTTCCTTCTTCATCTTGAGCTGCTGGGTCTAATTTCAGCTGAATAAGCATTTCTATTTTACTACAGTGCCCACCAGCAGCAGCCTGAAACAGTGGAGATTTCTGTTTACGCAGTCGCAACACTTGCTTGTTTTCGTCAAGAACCATAGCACCAGTCTCCATGAGAGCTTCTATCAAAACCTTAATGATATTGTCGTTGTCGTTGTCAACAGCAAAGATCCATACATCCTCCCCTTCGTGATTTTTATGATTTGTGTTGGCACCGCATTTAACCAGAGTGTGCAGAACAAACGGATGTCCAAATTTTGCAGCCAGAATTAATGCGGTGTCTCCTCTCTCGTCTGCTTCGTCAATTCTGGCTCCATTTGAAAGAAGTGTCTGGATGACATCATTATATCCCTCCCTTGCAGCATGATGAATGGGGCGTTCTCCGCCTCTTATACAGAAATTAACGTCAGCTCCATTCTGAAGTAAAATTGTCACAATATCATTCATTCCATAAGCACAAGCCACAATTATTGGCGCCACAAGGCCTAGCTTTCTTGTTTTGTTAACATCTGCTTTTCCCATTCCAGCCAAAAGCGCTACCGTTTCAGTGAAGCCATATCTCACAGCCCAATACAGAGCGGTTGAACCTTTGTCATTTTCAAGGTCTGTCAGCGCTTTACGATTTATTAACATTTTGACCGTGGTCACGTGACCCCAGCGAGCTGCCCACAATAAAGCCGTGTCTTTCTTGGCATTGATATGATTCACATCAACGCCGAAATCCAAAAATAATTCGGCCATTTCCGTAAATCCATGGAAGGCGGCTAAATGTACGCACGGAAACGTCCTTGGTCTCTGACCTGAGATGGTAACGGGCGTTTCTTGTAGAAGTAATTTCATTAAGTCGTCTCTGCTCGAAATATTAGCTATAAATAATTTTGCCATTTCTAAGTCATTATTCTCGGTTATTCTATGCAGGGCGTTCTTTTTCCCATGTATATCACCTAGGAACACCTCGTACTCCTGAGCTAATAAATTGACGTGTTGTGACTGAATTAACATTTTAACAATCTCACGTCTGTTGTTCTCGAGAGCATAATGCAGTAGATTCTGATGAGTTTTCGGCTGCAAATACATACTGTTAGCTAATGAGGTGTTAGAAGGGAGACTGTCTAGCTTCACTTGCAACTCTTCAGGCGATCCCTTACAAACGAGGTCGAATAGGTAGTTGCTCAAACTCACTGAAACGGCATTTACTTCCTTTGCTCTGTCAGCCTGGTGCACGGATATATCACTATGGGAGACTTTTCGAGGCACACCAGGAGCCTCTGATATGTAAGAAAGTCTACGACCTGGAGAAGTGAATGGAACTTCCACTCTTTGCTGGAAAATAATTTTAAAAATGTTAGTGTTCATTCGCTCAGCCTGTATTCACTCGGCAGCAACATTATCAAAAGTAACTTATTTTGATTAAAACCATATCACAAAATATATTAGCTTTTTACAATTCAGTCTAAGTATGAGAATTTACATCATAGTCGAGGCCACCAGTCCAAAAAAAGAAAGAAAAACGTCATTCTATTCCAGAAGAGATAAAATTGAGGTAACATATTTGTTTCATAGCTTGTTACTTTGTCTCTTTATTTATTTATTTATTTATTTATTTATTTATTCATTAATATATTTTTCCGTTTCTTTGTTTGTTTGTTTTATTTGTTTGTTTATTTATTCACTTGATCAGTCAAGTCAGTGATCTCCCTATTTATATAATCACTTCCTTTTTTCAAGTTTTATATTTATTCTTAACGTTGTACTACTTAATGACGTCATCTTATTAAAACAAACCTGTCGAATCTCTCGCAGACGAACAAAGTCGCCATCTTCTGATGCTTCACCGGGAATGATCGACATCGACGATGCCCGTCTTCGTATATGCGGAAGTCCAGGCATTTTTATCTGCGCAAATAATTGCAAATAATAATGATATATATATATATATATATATATATATATAATTAAATTTAAAAAATACGGAGCCTTCATCTGAACGAGACATTCATATTTTAATAGTTAATAATAGATATAGAGATGCTTCCGTCCATCCATACATTCACACACACACACACACACACACACACACACACACACACGAATACATACACATACATACATACATACATATATACATATATACATATACATATACATACATATATGCATACATGCACATATCTGGAAATGAAGTTCACTTTTAATGGCACATTAAGAAAAGGAATTAAGCAGCCTCATTCACTATTGTTAGGTACACCTTAAAGCTCATTAAAACTCTCTAATTAAAACAACTCGAAAACCCGTTTTAATTAACTGAATTTAAATGAAGTAGTTAATTAAAGGGCTCAGTTTGGTACAGTAGCCAACTGGCAGCCAAAGAAGTTTAACTGAATCCTGTTAATTAATGTTTTAATTTCTATGATTATAAATGCAGTATTTCTATATGGAAGACGTTTTTTTTTGTTGTTTTTTTTGTTTTTTTTTTTTTTTTTTTTTTTTTTGATGTTATGGTAGAAATTTGTTTTACTAAGGTTTTCTGTATTTTGGGATATTTTTTTTTTTTTTTTTTTTTTTTTATTTATTCATTTTATATCTGACTGTTTATATGCAACATATTTCCATCATAAACAGAAAAAAAAATTAATGTTTGAAAGATTATGAAAAACTGTATTATTATTATGATTATTATTATTATTATTATTATTATTAGCTATTGTTTACTATAGTACGTGAGTGTTATTATACCGTTCTGAATCTAAATACAGTCAGTGCTAGTTTTGACATTCTTTTTAAAGAATACTTGGGTCTGTTAATGAAGATTAATATATTATTGATATTATCGACTGGTTTGGGCTAACGGAAGACGTTAATATAACAGTAAATATTGATTGATTGGCTATATGACTATGCTATGAATAAGTTCTATTATTTGAGTGTAAATAAACTTTGTGAATTTGTTGAATGACCGAAGGCCGTTTCCATGAGGTTATTTTCAAAAGAAGTACTTAAAATATCTCGTTACAACCTATAATTTCTGCTAATCTTATTATCATAATATTAATACTTTATTCGATTATCCACATCAAGAGCTAGACAAGATATATATTCTTTCTTTTTCATTCTTTCTTTTTTGTGTTAGGTATCGGGGGCGGTCTGTTTGTTTGCGACGTCTCCAGCTATTCTTATGACACACACCCACACACACACACATATACATACACACATAATACATACATACATATACATATATACAAACATACATATATACATCATACATGGATACATACACACTCAAGCAAAGAAATTTCAGTTAATACAAACTATAAAATTAAGGTTATATTATACATAACTTTCCACGTTGCTTGACAGGCTCAAACAGAAAGTATATTTATATACTGATCGTTTTTTAAGATTGCTTAGTTTACATGAATTACCTGTTTGCTAAACTGAAACATACATAAAAAAAAAAAAACGACAAACAAACAAAAAAAAACAGAGTACACGATTTAACCTTTATCATCTATGTACACAAAATAATATATTGTTTCCTATCACAATATACAGACAGATTTTTACCAAATTCAGAACTGAAAGTCATTTAATTAACCAGTAATTTGAAAACATCTCACCTTATGTTGTAGTAACTAATAAATGACTATTGTTTTTTTTTATCTTCTGCATGTTGTCCATATGACTGAAATATTACTGTTTACGTCGCTGTTTAACTGAATAGAATAAAAACAGGCCGAAAAGAAACAAAACTTCTAACTTATGTATTTGCAATGAACCTAAGGGAGATAATCTTATATATATTTTATTCATATGTGTTTCGGTTGATGGCGTTCTGGGACTTGGTTGTTAAAGAAGTAACCAGCTTGTTTATGGGTAACCCAGCAAAACAGTTTCTAGATACTTAAATACCGTGAGGTGGATATTTAATATTAATCAATGGTCTTTCTTTTGACCTCTCTTAGTTCGGCTTATTGGCAGCCCACTTTATATAGGATCGATAGAGAATGTGTGTAAACTGCATGATTATGTTAAATCCTGAAAGACCTGTATATTCCGTCTTTATGAATGGTGAAACAACAACGGTTACAGTTGCATAATAAATATAAAGTCATCAATAAAATAATTTAATCAATGGTGTGCTTACAGGGTGCCTGTTTGAGAGATGGCCAACATTAACTAACAAATGATAAACTATTACTGTTTGAACTGCATCTTCGTTGGTGAGAATAAAGAACTTTGGTTTCTTTTTTGGACATGCTTTATTAATAATAACGTATGACAATAAATCAGTAAGCTTGTTATTTATTTACTGTAGTTTTCATTGTAGATTTTTCTTCTCATTTCTGTTTGTTATTGAGGTAACTTTTCTTAGGCTGAGACTGCGCAAGAGTCACCAAGGGGTATTTAATCAAATGTAATATTTGAAAATATGTGGACACATTGTTAACAATTAACTTTAAAAGATATTTAAATATAATTATTAGTACAGATATATTACAAAGATTTGCTTTCACAAATCAGGATGCGTAAATAATAACTGAATGGGAAATTATAATAATATATACACTAAGAATACTATTTTGCTCTCGCCGTATTCAATTTGAATTCAAAAGTCGGAATGATATAATAAAGGCATCTTTTGTTTATACAAACACTGGGTGGAGAGGTATTGGGCGGGTAACATATTTGTTTTATTTCATTTATTTATTTATTATTATTTTCATCTATCATATTAAAACATTTTTTCGTTAAAATATTTATTATTAATCTTTCACTCGTTTTAAATCTGATACTGATAGTTTACATCGAACTTTCTAATCTGCATATTTTAACTTACTTTGAGTTTTTAACATAACTTATAGATGCCAGAATTAAATATATCTCTTCCATGAAGACTGTGATTAATAAACTTTTCCTGCTTCAACTATTGCAGTTCTGTATAGACCGCTTCTGGGTTTTTTTGCCACATTTCGAAAAACCTTTTATATGTTTGTGTTTTTAATCTACCGAAGTTCGAACCCGTCCATGAGTATACGATACCTCCGAAAGATGTCTCAGCGAGCCTGTCTGTTTGTTTAAACTGGCCACGAGAGCATTCATATTGTGTTCTCTCTTTTAGCTTAGAATTATCTAGATAGATAACATTTTGTGTGTGTCTGTGTGTGTGTGTGTGTGTTTGTGCGTGTGTGTGTGTGTGCATTAACAATGGCGCCGCTATAATAATAACCACGACGAAACAAGCTCAGTCTGCTGTCCAATGAATTTGCATTGAGCTGCTGTTAGGTGCCTTCCTGAAAAGTAGTTAGGCCCAACTCATTTGCCTTCGGCAATGTCCATATTAGTCTAGACTCTAGCCTTTGTCCAGTTGAGCTTAGGAATCCCTACCAGGAGCTGTAACTCCTTCTGGTACAGCTCTCTGGTATAGAAATGCAGGCTACCTGACCACGTCAAGGAAGGGTCCATGAGGTAGTCTTGGAGAGTTCAATAGTGTGATTTAAAGTACATTAATCCACATTGTGAATTTTAAGTAAATTTTATTGTGCATATTATTCTACACTGTTAATATTAATATCTGTATTTTTTCTAACACCCTTCGAAAAATACGGATTATTTTTCTTTTCCGGACAACGTTATTTCCTTTTAGTCCGTTAATCAGAGGATCGACTGTACTTCAGCCATTGATTAAACTAATGTTGAGTACTGCATAGAATGGAAAACAGGCCGCTGAATGCACTAGGATGTGACAAAAAAATTGGTTAATTATTTACTTTTTGAATGCTTTAGTTCAATGACGTTCACGCGGTTGTGCGTATTATATGCGCATTAGACTGGTTTCAGGTCCGAAAGAACTCTGACCTTCTGTGAGGCTGCGCAGTAATCGAACAGAATCCGGTTAAAACAAAATGGCTGTGCTTTATCGAAAAGAACAAAGAGTTATGAACATTTCAGCGTTGTATGTCTTTATGTTTTAAATTTTTTTCTTTTCCAGTCGTAATCCACATATTTTTGTTACCTCTTTATAAACTAAAGCTATCACTGGCTGAGTGATGTTTAAAAATCTCCAATTAGCTTCGGAAGTTTTAAAATTAAAACTGAATCAAATGCTGTTACAGTTATTATCATAATTCTGCAGACTGCTGTGACAGCATTTGAGCTTTGTATTTTAATAGCTGCAGTGATATTAAACCAGTAATCAGGTTAAAATTTCTTAAATAAATTGCAGTCATATTAAACCAGTAATCACTACTCTGAAGAATGTCACTCCCAAATTTTAAGAGCTTAGCACAGACCTTACCTGTGTCCTGTGACAGCATTTGAGCTTTGTAATTTAATAGCTGCAGTGATATTAAACCAGTAATCATGTTAAAATTTCTTAAATAAATTATCAGAATTTGATTTTGAGCAGCTGGTCTAGAAACAAGATTCAGCTAATTTATATATCATTCGAATCATTCAGTCATTGTATCAATGTTACAATGTATGTGATGTATTTTTACAAATCCAAATGCAGTTTTAAATTCAAAATCAGTTTATTACGGTTAACCTATTTCAAACATTCCAGCTAACTGTCTTCACTACCCTGAAGAATGTCACTCCCAAATTTTAAGAGCTTAGCACAGACCTCACCTGTGGCCTGTAAGTATAATGTGAAATTTTACTTATATTTATCTTTCTGAAAAGAAAAAAATTCCCATGTTCTCTGCAGTATCATGAACTGGTATCTGGCTGATTATTCTCCTTCAAATATTTGCATTGTTGTTGTTCATAAACATGGAAATGTCAAAAGGTATGTCTTGGAGAACAGTATTAGAATAGAAGTTTCATATGAATCTTCTGCCCATTGTGAATTGGTACCCAGTATTTCTTGTGTATGTAGGGAAGCAATGACATGTTTGGATAAATTCTGATGTGCAGATTTAGGTGACAAGTGACAACATAATTCAGTGATAGTCTTTGTTTGACTGTGAACACAGTTGATGAAAATATAAAGCATGTATCCATACAAAATCTGGCCCACTGCAAGCATTTTGGAATAATTTCCTTGAAGATTCTGTCTAGCTATGTCTGGTTAGGTGATAGGTTTGATGATACAGTGTTTCTTCTTGCTCATTCACTGAAAAAAGGAAAATAATAATTGAAAAAAAAAGAAACAATGAGCTTTAAATGAGTTGAAATTAAGTTAAAAAAACATTAACAGAAAGAATCAGTAACTGGGCAAAATGAAGTCTTGATCATTTGAAAAACGAATAATTATGAACAACATTTGGTGACATAACCTGTAAAAATTACACAACACGATAGAACAGCATGTGCTTGTTTGATTTGTAAACAGATAACCTAGATGGCCATTTTAAAAAATCCATGTCATTGAAGACTTGAGACAGTTATGGATGAAAAATACTGTTACAACATTAGGGACATCTTTTTCCATCATTCATAAATACACAAGTAATTTGAGAAGCATAAGTCAATTTAATCCATCCTCGTAATTTTGAGGTGCCATAACATTTTGTTGATCTGACAACTAACTAACCTTGTTTGAAACAGGCAAAATAACAGTTGTTACTCATCTTTATGGAATTTCAAAGATGAAAAACAATGTAATATGTCAACCTATCTTTCACTCATGTTCTACTTGAGTGATTCAAATATGTTGAAAATCATGAATTTAAAAAAAATCAGCATTGATACAAAATTTTATAAAAAATCTGCATATATACAGAAAAACTGCTGGAATCCTCCAAGAATAACATAACATGAACCACTGTAAAATTAGCAACGGTGCACATCCTCATTAACATTCAACTGTACCATGTACAAGATTTAGAATTAATTTATTTACTATTTCTTGCAGCAAGATCACGTCCTGGAAGTTCAAAAGATTCAGATAAGGTTTGTGTTCCTTTTATTTATTAGTGAAACAAAACATATTCTTATAAAAAGATAACCATTTTCCATCACTAGAAACAAATAAAAGTAAAGAACACTGTTTATATACACATATAATTACCTATTCTCAGAAGTTGGGAAAGGGAGATGTTGGTATTTTATTTTTATCTAAAGTATTAATTTGAAAAATAAGTGTTGCACCTATCATTATTAGATATATGACTTCTTGGTTTTCATGTTGTTTTTGTAGATTATGTCAGAAACAAACAGAAAACAGAATGTTTCAGATGTTATTGACAACACTAGTGTTTTATTAATAAATGTTCTCAAATTGATGTAAAAAACAGAAAGACTACATGTATTAAATCCATATATGCTTATCAATTACTCTAAAACTAACTTGATTGATAATCGTCAGAAACAGCTGAAAACTCAGGCTGCTGATTTAACAAAGTGTCAGTAAAGTAATTTTGAACATACAAACTATCTGTTTGGTTATTTTTATAAATAATATACTTTTCCTATGACCTTGACAATAAAAGTTTGTTCTATTTTCCAACACTGGAATCATACTTCAGATCTTTTGAGTTCACCTTTTGAGAATGGGTTATGTGCATATGTGTTAATTGTTGTTACTTGGAAGATGTTTATAAGAATCTTTATTATGGTGCTTTATAGGTGCATTGTTTGCCAAACACTAGCCACAGAATCATATTGTAATTAAATGACAGGAATCCATAATTCATGTTTGACATACTTTAGACATAGCTACATATGTTCACTTTGGTCTGCTAAAATGAATATCTTGTTGAGATGGTTTTATGTTTATATGCATATTTTGTTATAAATTAAAATTGTTTAATGTGATCAGTTGCCAGTATATGTCAATTTGATATTTTTTAACAGTTTGTTGTCAACTAATATGTCTGAATTTTACACTACAGTCCAGTGGTCCATTCATCCAATCAGCTCATGGACATCCAGCTTTTGTTCCAACCAAAGTTGGCTCAAAATCGGCACCTGTGAGTAAAACAGTTTACATTAGTTTTATTTAGTTTGTTTCAGTTTTTCTTACCTTTTTAGATGGATTGTTTAATATAAACATAATTTACTTTTTTCATCTTTTGTACTTCACGTTCTTTGTAGATTAATTTTTGTTGTTCTTTTATAAGTAACTTGAATCCACAGTTGTAATTAAATGCAGCAAAGTGCAAATATACTGAGGTGTGTTTGTACAGAAAGTTGCCTTTTGGTGTTGAACATTTGTGTAACTATTACAAACAATTTAAGTTGTTGACATTTAATTTAAATATTTTACTGTTAAACAAATTCAAAGTCTTGCATATATTTGAATTTTAACTCATTTGTTTACAGAATTCTTTCTAATAAGCCTTTTCAGAAATAGTAATTTTAGGTAAATATTATTCATGTATTTTTTAAACTAACTTTTCTAAAGCAAAGGTAGGTAATACTATGGATATTCTACAGTTCATTTTTAAAGTACTTTACAGCATTCAAAGGCTACTGATTTTAAAAATGCACAAAATAATAAAAAAAAAAAAAATTAAAACCTACCCAAAATAATCCTTTAACTGCAGAAATTCTAATACAAATTTAAAAAAAAAAAATGTATATAAATAATAATAAATAAAACATTAGTTTAAAATAATTATTTGACAGTTTCAGTGTTAGTAACTCATTCTGAAAAAAAAATGAAAGATTTATATGCAGGAAAAAGGTTACATATGCAGTAATTATACAGGATTGAAGGTAATTTTATTTTAAAATTTTGATAAAGTACTTTAGTAAATAGTTATATCGTATATTGTGTTTCAGGTTGATCCAAGAGTGCCAAAGCCACCCAAGCCACCAGACAAGCCATTGATGCCATACATGCGGTACAGCCGAAAGGTGAGTAGAAAGGTGAGCTCGATCGCGACATCGGAAAACTATTTTTTTTTTCAGTTCAATAGACTGTCTGTAGATTGTGTATTGCGACATCAGAAACATTTTTCTCAGTTCTGTAGTCTGTTTGTAGTGCTGTTTGTGTGTATTTATATTTCAGCATCATTGTTTTTATTCATATTTGCTGTTTTGTGAGCTTCACCATTTAAAATGTGTTGTAGAATGTTTTCTTCAGTAATCATTTCAGTTATTTCTTTTTAGTAAGATTTCAAAAATAAGAAATTTACTGTTGTATTTATTTATTTTATTTTTATTTTATTTTTTTGTCATGTGACTTTATAAGCCAAATTTAAAAAGAGTTAAATAAAGTTTTAAAATAAAAATAGTTGGAGGGCTACTTCAGAAATAACAGCTTTTTTTTGTTAACAAAGTTTTATTGGAATAACCTATGCACCACTTACAAATATTGTTTGAATATCAGTACAGCAATACTGACCAGGACAGAGTGAGAACTCAGTGACTAACACTGTCAATGCAGTGAATGACATTTTATTTCCAAAAACGTTTTATTATTAAAATATCATTCAGCACATAACAAATTTGTGTGAATGGAATATGAGTTACAGAAGAGCAGTACTGTGTGACCCTCATATATATATTTATGTTAAGTTGTGAGAATATGCAGGAATTGACACTTTTTCTTTATCACTGAAATGTACTGATGCACTGACTCTGTCATTGCCAGCTAATACTTTCCTCAGTTATCCAACATTCTTCTACATTTCTGTTTGATGATCTCATTTTATCAGCAACAACCTGTCATTTTATTGTCAAAATAATTAGAAGACTGAGAAAAAAGAAGAACAAAAACTGGAAATCTGCAGTCACAAATAGTACACTTTAAGCCTATAGTTAGCAGTTACTAATTAGAAATATGTGAATATATAAAATTGTATAGAACCAATAATCAATTAATACAATAATAGTCTTTGTAGATTGTAAATAACAAGGACAGATAGTTGATATGTATATGTTATATGTAGTTAGACATGGTTAATTTTAAGTGTATTAACTGCATGTTGAATACTGGTGCATGCTTTAAAATTCTGTTATAATAATCATTAAATGTTTGAATGAAAAAAATAATTATATCAGTAAACACACCGATAATGTTTTTAATTGTTAATAATTATTTAACTTGCAACTATATATGTATGTATGTATATATATAGTTGCAAGTTAAATAATTTGTTTCTTAGATGGGTAATGTGTAAAGTGTATTATTATTTTTATTTTACTGAGGGGGGACATTTGACTAATTTTATTGTTTATTAATAATTAAATACTTTTTTAATAACAGTAATTTTATTAATATAAATAATTTAACGAGAAAATACATCAAATACATCACAATTATCATTTATTATAAACAGCCTTAAAAATAATTTTAAAAAATGAATAATAATTTCTAAAAATTATTTTAAATATCAAATTAATAATATGTTCATATAAGTCTCAAAATAAAGTTACTGTATTTTTATTAATTTTATAGAATTCTGCAATAATTTTATTTATATATCAATAAATACTACCTTTAATAACATAAATAAAGGTAGTAATAATTTTTAAAAGGTGAATATTTGAGTATACATTGCATGATTGTTGTCATTATGTTTTGTGTGTTGACTCGTCATTTCGTTTAAGGTATGGGAACAAGTGAAAGCTACAAACCCTGACCTTAAACTTTGGGAAATCGGAAAAATCATTGGCAGCATGTGGCGAGATCTGAATGAATCACAGAAACAAGAATTTATCGACGAGTATGAATCTGAAAAGGTTATTTTGATTTTTGAAGATTATTAATATTTGTGTGTATTACTGATATTTTTAAAATTTTCTGTTCTCAAAATAGATGTTATATCTTTGTTTTGCATCAGTTCTGATAATAACTGAAAAATTATTCTTTCAAATATTTAGTAATTTTTTATCTATTTATTTTATATATTGAAATAAATTATTATTTCACATTCTGCCAGTCATATATTTGAGCTTTTTTTAACCACTGGTTGAGGTCATCATAGAAAAGAAATTATTCACATTTTTAAAAAGTGATTCTGTTATAATTAAAGAGTGAAAACCACCCAAAACAAGCAAATACAAATTTTAAAATCTTTTCTGTGGTTCAGGCACTTATGTTTTCTATGATTATAATTATAGAAATCAAGATATCTATTTATTTTACTGAATTTGATTAGAATCATATTTTATTGTTTTTGGACTGCTTAATTTTAAAATTGTTTGTACAATTTTTTTATTTTTTTTATTATTTACTTAATATGTTTACTTAATCTGTATTTTTCAGGCTGTGTACACAGAGGCTTTGAAAGCGTACCACAACTCACCAGCCTATCAGGCCTATGTGGCTGCAAAAAGCAAAGGTTTTAAAACTATTGTATTTTAATTTTTAATATCATTTTACTGTTTAATGTTACTTTTAATAATACTTTGCAGTAGTATTGAATATCACATTTTATTGTAATTATTCTCCATCTTTAAATATATTTTGTTTTAATTGAATACAAATTTTATTAATTAGGTCTGGCTTTTTATCTTTTAAAAAGTTGACTCATTAAGTTTTTAATATCTAAGTGGTTCATACAGGTTTAAAATAAACATCTCAACTGTGACTATACACCAGCAATCTATGTGTGTATGTAAACTCTCTCAGTTTTGAATGCAGTTCACTCTAATTTTATGCAATGTCATTGTGGGTCCCATTGCTTTCTCTGTAGGAATTTGTACTAATTTGTCTGTTTCAAACCTGAAGATTATACACACAGTATGGTGTATTTTTTTTTTTTTTTTTTAAATCAGTGAAATAATTTAAAAAGAAATATCTTTATTTGTCTTGCTACATTACAAATTAGTTACGTTTTGTATATATGTATTTCAAAGTGTTTAATTCATGTTGTGTTTGCATTTGAATTTAGTGATGTGGTCATTAAAAAAAAAAGGAATACTTAATGAAAACTAATTATAACTTTGAAATGTACTCCCAGCAAGTTAAAATTTAGAGTTTACTCTAAGGATTTAAAAAAAATGTATATTTTAAAAGTTACTAATACGGGCAAGTTGGTAGTTTAAATTCAAATGAATGGTGAATTTTTCAGCATCCTCAGATGCAGCTATAGAGGAGGAGGAGGAACGTGAAAGATCTCGGCAGTCTAGCAGATCAGCAGCACAGGTAAACATGGATTTTTTATTTCTTTTTATAAACAAGATCAGTAATAAAACACAGATAAACTGTTTTTTATTTCTTTCTGCAAACAAGCTGTGTGATAAAAATATTCTTAGATACTCACAAGAATCTTTTTTAGCTGATCATATTTTTTAAACATTGTGTAGATTATGCCTTAAATATTTCAGTAAATTTTGTCTGTCAAAACAGTCTACATGAATTTTTTTTTTTTTTTTTGACACAAATTTTAGTATTTTAACTATATATATATATTTTTTTTTTTTTTCAAATTCAAAATTAACCTTTTTCTTTTGTTTTAATGCAGGCCAAATTAGAGATGCCAAGGATCAGTATCCAGCCTGCTGAAGATGAAGATGGTAAAATATTGTTTTATCAAGTCATAAGAATGAATTAAAATGATAATCTGCAGCTTATTTTGCAATGTATTGAAGTTGGCATTAATATAAAAAAGAACACCTTATTTTATTTTTAAATATTAAAAAAAATAAAAAAATAAAATACTGATTGATTTTGTTTATATATATATATCTGTTTTGTTGTGATAACCTAATTAAGTTTTAAAATGAAACAAAATATAAATATTAAATAATAGTAATACTAATAAAAATCAATATTAATTTCAAAACCTGATCACTGAAATTTCACAACAAATACTGTGAGTTTGTGATAAGTGCTCATTAAAGTATATTTGACAGCTTATAATTCAAACATTCTCTTACAAAAATCACAACATTACTTGTTAATTAATTGTATTTTAATTAGATAATATTGATTTACTTTTAGATCCTGATGATGGCTTCTCTGTGAAACACATAGCTCATGCACGTTACAGTCGAAATCATCGTTTAATTAATGAAATTTTCAGCGAGTTTGTTGTCCCCGATGTGAGGACTGTGGTGACAACAGGACGAATGAGTGTGTTAAAGAGACAAGTTCAGTCTCTAACAATGCATCAGGTGGGTGGGTGTAAATGATAACAGTGTGAAAGTGTTAAAGAGAAGCTCAAACAGTAGGATTTATGAATAGACTGTGTTTTTCTGAGTTAGAGATTCTGTGATGAGTGATGGGCAAAACAATTAATTTAACCATTTATTTGGATATAGATATAAAACAGATTAGCGTTTTTCTGAGATCATATGTTATGTTGAGTTCGTATTTCAAGTGTTTAACCATGTCTCATGTATATTGGTATGTATGTGTGTACAGTTGTATCTGTTTATATTTTTTATTATATATTTACTATGAGAGGCATATGTTTACTTTATTTAAATATGATTTTGTTTGAAAGAAAAAGTTGGAAGAGGAGCTACAGACTATAGAAGAAAGACATGAAGTGAAGAAACGAAAGTTTATTGAGTCGAGTGAACAGTTCCACAAAGAACTGAAAAAAGTAAGTTTAAATTTATCTAATGAAAATATCTATAGTTTTGAAATGTGTAGTGGAACAATAATTTAGTTTATGTGTAAATTATTTTATTAAAATAAGCAAATTTTAATTGTTTTTCTGAAATTTTTATGTCTCTGTATTTTCATTTGTTTGTGCATATAAGATCTCTTTCTAGTAATATGTGTAGGGTTGTTTGATTTTTAATTTTTATTTCAGGTTATTATTTATTATAAAATAAAACCAGCCTATGAATTAATGTTTAGATATTTGAACTTGCTTTAAAGTAAGTTCTGTGAGCATTTTTAAAAAGTAATTTCAAAGACTGACTTACCTTTATATATTTTGTAACTAACAATATTCTGTTGTGACATAAATTAGCACTGCTATTTACTTTTTTTATTCTTAAGTTATGTGAAAACAAACCTCAAGTGACAGAAGAAATGTTCAATGCCATGATCCAGAAAGCAAAAGAAGACCTGAAACAGAGACATCAGCAGCTGCTACAGCAACAGGAAGAAGAGAGAAAGAAACAGAATCTTAAAGATGAGGAGGAAAGAAAAAAGATGGAAGTTGCAAAGAAGAATGTCTCTCCAGCAGAGAACCCAGATATCCTGATGGACGAAGACAGCCAACAGATGAATCCATTGGTATTGTGTATCTTTTAAATAGTTACTAAGATTTAATAGTGAATTTTTAATTTTCTTTTTTAAGGTTTTGTGGTATTAGAATACATTGTGTGCTTAGAATAAATTTTACAATATTGCTAAAAGACATATGTTATTTAGCAGTTTGAACTGTAACACTGTATTATTTACTACATATTGTATTTACTTAAATAACAGAAGATTCAATTGTTTTCTCTGTTTATTTATTAGCCAAACATTAGTGAGCAAATATCGGAATCTCAGAAACCCACCAAGATGGAGGTGGATGAAGAATCTACCAGTGATCCACCAAAACCAGAGGAGAGTGATTCACAGGACACTATTGTTGAGGTGTGAAATAACAATTAAATATAAATTTACAACTAAACCAAAAGTTTTCTTTTGCCATTTTATCTTTTCTTTACTTCCTATCCAAACCCTCTGGTTCTTGTTTTATTTGATTTAAAATACATAACAAAGATTTATACACAATTATGATTAAAAACTGACACAAATATTCATTTATTCATTAATTCACTGAATTTTATTTTATTAGGATTCTAGCGTTAAGCCTGATTCAGACGATACAGACAAAGACGACACACCTGCCCCTGATCTGACTGCTGCACCAACCCTACAGCAAGATGGAAAACCCCAACCTGATGAGATGTCACAGAATCTTAAAGAAAACAGCCCACCTGCTCTAGAGAGAATAAAAATGGATCAAACACCAGACGAACGTTAGTGTGAAATGTGTAAAAATTAGATGTGAATTTTAGACCTTGCTTCTTTTAACCTCAGTAATGAGGTTATCAGCTAAGCTCTTGTGCTGGTTATATAACAGAACATCCATCAATTTGTCTTTTAATCTCATCTATGAAAGTTTTATCTTCACTCTTTTTTAATACTCAAGTAATACTCAATCTCAATAGCTGATTTTTTTCTTAATTTTAGTTTCTCTTACCCTTAGTAAATTTACAAGTACTGGTCATCTCTCAGTGTTATGTGAATAAACAGTGGCTATTATAACCTTAAATATCAGAGTTATGTAACAAGATATATTTTTATTCTGAGGTAGAAGTTACAAAACAAGACTTTTTCTTAATCCCAAATGTGAGTTGTATAGTGAAGTTTAACCTCAAATACAAATGAAATATTCAAAATATATCTGTATTATATCTGATAAAACAGCATATTTTTCTCATGCCTCCAGTGTGCTATGTAAAATAATAATGCTTCACTTGAGCATTCTTCTGAAGTCTGTGTACCAAAATATTTGTCATGTGATTTGTGATGATTAAGTATTATAATCTATATTATATGTTTAATTACTGAGTAAGAAATGTATTTATAATTTTAAGGCATTAATAATTTTAAAAAATTGAAGTAATGTTGAAATTATTATGTGAATTTTATCTGATCATTTTATTTAATGAAATAAGAATTTAAAATATATGTAAATAATTTAAATTAATGATGTAAAATGTGTTTTGTGATTATTTTGTTTTTAAATGTTAAACTCAATTTAACATTGTATTAAAAAGCTTAAATATTGAAAGACAATTATCATTCCCAGATTAAAATGATAAAATTGAAAAAAGTTTAAGACATGTCAACATCTTTGATTTATAAATATAGTTGAAGAAAATTTCAATGTAAGTACTTCAATTTCATGCTTTAAATAAATATAAAAATTAAAAAAGAAAATTCCTCAACAATTCTGCTATCCATTTTCTAATAGAAGAACATCCATCTGAAATCATTGCTCCTGAACCACCGTCAGAAACATCTAGTGTCAGTGATCACAGTCAGGAAAAGACAACTCCATCTGAGGAGACAACTGAAGATGAAGGCAAAGAAAAAGAAGATCAAAAGACAGAACCTAAAGAAGATGAACCAAACCAAACTGAAGCACAGTGAAGACTTTTACTAAAGCACAATCAAAAAACCAATACAAAAAATCCCAGCAAATTGGGAGATTGTATATGATGGTAAACAAAACAAATTATCTCCAAATGTAAAAATCATTTTGTAATATTACTGCTTTTTTTCTTAGTTGAATGCAGTGTTGTGAAAAAAACTAAATACTGTCAATGTGATTTGTGTTTGAATATCAAAAATTATTTCCAAGTATTTAAAATAATTAACAAAGATTAAAGTTATATTTTGAGATGAATATGATGAGAGTTAAATTAGTTTGGATGACTAACAGTATTTTAATAATTGTGCTTCACATGTAAAGTAAGAATATATGTGATTAAAGAAAATGAATTATTTAAAAAATAACCTTTGCTATAATGTTATCTCTAAAATATTTAAATGAATGTGATGAAACCAAATTATACCTAAATATTTCTTACAGTATTTTAAATAACTTTGTTTGATATACTGAATAATATAAAGACAAAACAAAATCATGTTAATATGCATTGATGGAAAGAAAATGAAAACTTGCTGAATACAGAAGCATTTTTAAAATTAAATCAGTGCTTTGTCAAAAGAAAAGCATATTAAATTTTAATATTAGTGGTGTTTTACACATGGTATTTTGAAAGTTAAAGTAATATATTATGTAAAGAAAGTAATCGGGTAAAACTGATATATATCAAAAGAATTCTTCAGCATTTGAGAATTACAATATAGTATAAAAAAAACAGGACGCAAAATAATAAACAATTTTTAATTATTTAACTAAGTAAAATACACCCTGTTTTCTTTCTTTCTGGTTGTATGTTTTGTGGATGATGTACAGGCTAGAAAACATGTCAGTGTTTATAGTTCTTAAAAAAGTGTTGTTAAAGACATTTTTTATTCTTTTTCTAAACTGGATTTTAAATACTTTTCAGGCCAAAAATAGGATGTTCCTGAATCTCAAGTATCATCATCATCCATCTTATTTCATATTATACACAAGAATGCGTATATCAAGCTAGTTTCATATAAACATACATTTTGCAAAAATAAATCATAACATTATCTCTTTTCTTACGTTGTTAATTTAATAATCTCCTTCATTAACCAAATAAATCAGTGCAAAGTTGCAGATATTCAGATATTTGTTCAGATAATGCCAGATTTGTTATATATTTTTTAGTATAAATAGTAATTTTTATAAATAATTTAACTACACAAAATTTAGATGTTTTGGATTTGTAATATGAAATTTACACATTATATTTGAAATCTTTAAAAATAAACTCAATTCTGTCATTACAACAGAAAACTTTTGTTTTTAGTATATTTATTTTCAACAGAAATTATGACTGCACACAAATTATTAGTGAAAATAATATTGAAAAAATCAGCATGAACAAAGCATTAGATAAAAATGTTATGACTAATTTGTCAAATTAACTAAAAGAAAATATGTGAACATACAATAATGAAGTTTCAAACTATTCCTGTTATTACAGCCAGTAGAAGTAAAACTTTTTTCTTTTTTTTTATTAATGAAAGTATATATATATACTATTGTTATTAAGAAAATCAAGACAACTCCACAATGATCAGATTTTTTCAAAAATAATGTATTATTGCTCTAATTTATTACACAGGTGTGAAAAAAATGCAAATTTTAGATCAGATTAATTTAAAATATCTTAATAAACTAAGTTACTGCCTATAAATGTCTTCTTTTTTTTGTTTAATGGAATAAGAATGACAAACATTGCTTCTTTTCTCAGTTATTAAACTGAAAAATCTAAATACTACAATTTAAAGCAGTTAATGTCTTAATATCTGAATTGTGAAGTGAAAAAATAAAAAATAAAAATCATTTCTTAAAAACAGTTTAAAAAATTGTCAACATTCCTATTATTCTTTTTCACATTTCCAATATTAAGTTTTGCAGGAGGGAGCGAAAACAACAACAAAACAATTATATATATATATATATATATATATATATATATAGCATGTTGAATGTATAGATAAAACAAAATTAAAATCTTAAATAACTGAAATGTTTATTTCAACACAAAAAGACAATTTATACAAAACTCAAAATTTAAAACAAAATATAATGAAATGCAACAAAATATCAATATGTAAAAGCATAGTACAACTAAATGTCTGTGATGTTGTTCATCAGCTTGTTTAATTATGCAGTTAAAGGATACAAGATATAAATGAGATAAAGTATTCTGTCTTGTATTTAACAAACAGCAGTTTGAATATTGGACCTTCAGACAGCCTAAATTGAAAACAAATAAATATGTTAACATTTCAGTAAATGTAATGTCAGAAGTTGATGAATACCATTATTTTGGACCAAGATATTGAAAATAAAGCTAAATAAATATAAAATATCTAAAAAAACAAAAAAAAAAAACACAAATGCATATACAAATAAGGAATTCATACATTAGTTACATCAACATGGTTTTTTGGGGTTTGTTCTAATGATATTTCTGTTAAGCTATGCAAAACAAAAGTATAAATAGTCATACATTTTAAAATATTTCTCTAAAAACATGTAAAAACTGGTTTAAGTACAAAAACTAAAGCGTTAAAAAATTAGGTAACAAATATCACAAATAAATATTTTGTGGTGTTTTAATTTAATTTCTGATACAGATAAAGTGAATGTATGTGTATGTGTTGTGTTTTTAAAGTATGTAGTAAAATTTGCTTTCAGTTAATCAAATACAATTTGCCAGGATAACAACAATCTGTCATTATGGTTTTGACAGATAAAAAAAGAAAAAAAAAGAATCGTATAATGGTTTTGTTTTGAATTATGGCATTTAGGACTGTACAGTCATTGCAGAATAAAATTAATATTACAAATCAATATTAAAAACACAACAGTATACCTGTATAGTGGACCAAGCAAAAAATCTGTATTTTGTTGTCTATATATAAAGTAAATAAATAAGGTTCTCATAAGTGGCATTTCTGGTAATTATTAATATAGCCATGGAGATTCTTTTGGGTTTCTTTTTTTTTTTTTTATTGTGCTACTTTAATAACATGTAAAAAATTTGCTTGGATATGTATTAGGTTCTTAGGTTTAAAGATGAAGCATACACTGCAGGCATACTGTGGGTTAATGCATCTGAAAATATGAATATCAAAATATAAGAAAATAAAACAGAAACAAAATCAACAAATAACAACATTAAAAAAGGAGAAATAAACATGTCACTCATTTACATAACTGTGGTACATGCAAACTAGTGGACTTTATAATGTGGTCAAGAAAGTGGTGACAAATCAACAAGTGTTTTATGAAAGCACATATCACAAGCTAACCAATCAGCAGTCAGCCTACAGATGCTCTGGATGCTCCCTCAAACAATCAATGAACAAAGATGGGCTCATTTCTCTTGCACATATTTTTTTAACAGCTACAAAGAGTGGAAATCTATAAAAAAATAAAAATTAAAAAAAAGGAAAAAGAAAATAAACAAAGAATTGTGATGTTATATGTTTGTAGTAATAATTCTATGAGTAAACTTTAAAAAAAAAGAAACCATAACAGTAGTTATAGTAGTATTACCAATAACAACAAATGTGATTAAAGTAATTCTAATGGAAACAGCAGCAATAGATGTATAATGATTCATTTTAAAATCAAAATGATAAAATATTTGTTTTTCATCATTAAAAAATAAAAATAATAATCAGAATAATCAATTACATTTTATACAATATTTTATTATAGCTGTATTTCTTAAATAAACCATCATTTACCTATTATAAAAACCAGACTTTTCACAACAAATCAATCAGACTAATTTATGCATCAAGAAGACTGTTTTTTTTTTCACATTTTACAAATTAATCAGACAAATTTACCTATCAAGAAGACCTTTCTTTTCCAGCATTCCATAGACTTCTCTAGCGACTCGTGGCCCTTGGAAACTCTGTCCTTTAAGAATTTCTTTTTCTAAAACACTCACACTCTGGAGAAAATAAAGGAAAAAGAAAGTTTTTTGGTTTGTTTGAGGGTTTTGGGGGCATTTTTTACTTTTTATTTTTTTGATACATTGTTAAGGGTTAGTATTAAAAATGTTCTATTTAATTATTTATAAATAACTGTTAATGAATGTTCAGTATTATCTAGCAAGACATTTAAAACTGAATGACAAAATAACTCTGTTATTTAGAGATTAAGCATTGAAATAATATATCCATTAACATTTATCATTCATCTGCCACATTAAAACTAGCAAATCCAAACCAACATTAAATAACTTTTAATTTGAATTTTATTATTATTTTAATATGCAAAAATTAACTTTTAGGTATATGATAAATGTGTAAATTACATAAAACATGTTATGTTGCTAAAGAACAAGATTCACTTCACTGTACTATGTAACCTTCACTGAAAACAAGACAGCAACATTAAATGGCAAAAATAAAAGTAAAAATAAAAATTTAAAATAATAAGTATAGTAATTATCAGTTAAAAAATAAACATATTTAATGTTGAAATTTTAATGGATTTACTGTCATAGATTTGGCCTGATAGTGGAAACTGTTAGATTGTATCATCAAAACCACAGTGGTTCAGGATATACTAATTTACAAATATTATTACTTGCAATAACGTATCAAATAATGACTTTAACACACACACACACACACACACACACACACATTAACAAATGTATAAAATAAAAAAATACATTTAAAGAATTAAAGAAAAAAGTTGAAGGCTTGTAATCAAAAACAAAAACATTATATAAAAGGAAAAACATTCACAGCATCAAAAATCACTGCAGCAGACAGCAATGAAATACACAAACAACTTACCATCATGTGCAACATTATGTTAAATCATATATTATTTTAAACAAAGTGGAAATTACTCCCTTTGGTTAGCTGGGTTATTTTTTTTTTTTAAATATTTAAGTATCAAAGAAGAATACAGTATTTAATGGAGGAATAGAAAATAAACAAAGATGGAATTTCCTTATTTAATGATGTATTTTAAATCTAGTTGTGTGTGTATGTCTACACATATATAAATATATATATGTCACCTTCACAAAGATAAGAAAGCACATGCCTAGATTCTGATAAACCAGTTATAGGCACTGAAAATAGCCAATTATGCAGGCTGAAGAGGATGGATCCCAAAACCCTGTCACATTTCAACTTATGTTTTTTTTCAGTTTAACAAGCATTTATGGATTAAAATGTTCAACCAATAAAACAAAATATTAATAAAGTTACCATAAATGACTGATACACACCACTAAACTGTATGTAATTAAAAGGTAATTAAGGTTATATTTTTATTATGTATAACACACAGTGCTTGTCTTATGTTTTTACATATCCTTTTTCAAACAACAATTAAAAAACCTTTAAATATTGATAATTTTATGTAATGATGAACTTGATGAGTGATATGGTTATCTCTTACCATTTAGCACGTAGGGTTTGGCTTTGCTGAAGCTTTTTATAACTAACTCTTCATAAAGCAATAGGCTGAGGAAGGAGTTTTAAATCATCAATAAAAATTCAGTCAAGTACGATACAATTGATTCTTTTTTTCAGGAAGATCCAGTTTACAATTTTATTTACTCATTTTTTAAAGGGTAATTTTTAATTTAGTTTATAACTGGAGAGTCATGCCTAGCTGTATTTCTGCTATGATAAGGATGCACTGTGCTGTCATAGGAAAGAATAGTGTTTCACTTACCACCTTTTCCTGAAACAGTAACATAAAGTGTAACTCTTGTTGTCAAATATTAAAATTCCCACACAATGATTACCTAACTCAGACATTCATTTTATGTTTGCTAGTACAGTTAGTCAGAAAATGTAATGAACAATTTGTTCTCTCTAAACACCCAAATGTTAATACCATTAATGTAATTCCTGCCAGAATTCAATTTTATTTTTTTCAAAAATAATTGCAAAATCTAAACTAAACTAAAATAATACAAATCTTCAGAAACGTTTTCAGATGGCCAAAAAAAGCAACAAATATTAAAATTTCAAACAATGGATCAAAAATTGGATTTTAAACTTCAACATTCATGTAAACACAATTTTTCTGACAGAATTTAATTATTTGCAATACTTTCATTATGGACTAATAATGAAGTACATACTTATGTTTTAAACACTACAAGAGCGGAAAACCTGCCTTATCAGACTTGACAATGGCTTCTCCCAGCATTCTGTTGCGACCACCATGACAGGTTGCGACTAGATCAGCTATCCCACAACTTTCAAAAAATGTTTCTGACTTTGAACCTATAACACAAAAACAGAAAAAATATTTAGAAATTATCTTATATTTGAATGTTGTTTTTTAGGGGTTTTTAAAGTGTGCAAGTATATCTTATATATTTTGAGTACTTACATGTTGACTTACAGAATGTATGTTAGACAATATAAACATAATAAATTTGATACCCTTTTTCTTCTTTAGTGCTTATGATATAAAATGTACTTATGTGAACAAAATTATGAAAGTATAAATTGGTGATTAACTCATAAAGCCTAACACTCAGTTTATATATCTCTAGATGACAATTCCATTTCTTATTAAAATGTAGCAATGGAGGAACAAACAAATGTAACAGACTTTCAAGTGATTACTTTCTTTTTTCTTATTAAAGTATCACTCTGGTGGTCAGATACAGTTAAAATGTTTCAAAATGAGCATTTATAAATAAATGAAAGAAAAGTCAAACCTGGAAAAAAAACTTCTGCAAATTTAATCATTTCCATGAGACCAAGACGGATTACTGCTGCTTTGGTATTATCCCCAAACCCAAGTCCATCAACAATACCAGATCCTATTGCAACAACATTCTGAAATAAACAATCCCTTTAACAACAACAAATAATAATAAGAATATGAAAAAATGTCAGTATAAACAACATCTATTTCTTAAATGAACAAATATCTGCTAACTTTTGAAGCACAATGTAACAAAAAATGCCAACATGTCATCAAAACTCTATCTACAATAAGAACATCTAGGAATCAGTTTTAAACAAGTCAGTATTTCTTTTATTGTCATTGTGATGATAGATCATCCAAAATAAAACAGTAACATGGAAGTATTGTCATGGAATTCAGATTGTGTAACAAATTGTTACTTTCATCACATCTGCTCTTTTTATTTTTAAGCGATGGAATTGAAACTGCTTAACTTTAATTGTATAACATCCATGCTTTATTGTTTCCGCCAATTTTTCAACTCCATGGCCGTGTTATAAAAGGGCTGGCATTTGATAATTAAGCAGCAAAGGAAAAGGCCAAATGAGAGCTCAGTCTGGTAGGGAAACCAAAGTTTTTGAATGACACTGTCTTTACAGATGAGTATGGTAAGCAATTATCTATTCTTGTTTTGATAGGGTGTAATGTGCAATTAACCTGTGTCAATAACATTTATTATACTGAAAATTTTAATGTTTTAATCTGTCCTCCATGCAGATTCTAATTTTGTCTTGGTTCCCCATATGACTTTACTCGTAACATTAATCAAAATTACTTAAAATATGTTTTATGATTGTATAATGTATTATTATCAAGTCACCTGTATATCATAATTAAATAATTAACATGAACCGTAATTTGTGTTGTGTTTATTTCTCTAGTGGATAGATACTTATTGATTTATATAGATTGCTGTCAATTTAGTGTTTATATTCCTTGTTAGGTGACCATTAAAGCACTTTGTTACCCTAGACTGAGCCTTAATAAAACATCCAAGATGTTTAAAGGTGTAAGCCCCATGACAAGTATGTAGAAATTTTTAAAAATCATTTGTTTGTCCCGTCACAAACATTTTAAAATAAATTTACCTTTAAAGCTCCACACACTTCAACTGTGTCACTGTCTTCCACCACAGTGACACGGAAATACTCAGCTTCAAACAGCTCTTTCAGCATCTGTCCTAGCTTGGGGTCTTTGCATCCTGTAAGAAGAAAACTTACTATTTAAAAAATATTTCTATTGCAGAATTAGCATTTAGATCATTTCATTATATCCATTAAAATATCATGTCTGTCATATGCATATTCTGTAAATATTAAATCAGTTATATATTATATATTTTTAATCATATTCCAAATAAAAAGTTATTCTTATACAACCATTTATCATGGTATTACTCAGTGTTTAGTGCACTGAGAAGATGAATATAAAACATTGCTTTTGGTTAATCAATTACAGTAGTTCAGATAGGTGCAGATTTCCTTTCTCAATAATCATCACAAACAAACAAAATAAAAATAAAACATGCTTAAAACCTAATAATTTTTATAGAAATGTTTCGAGTATAGTTTAACAGCATCTTTAAACAGGTAATTTTCAGTATTGTGATGTTATTATAATTAAATACAACAAAAGTATCATTACATTTTATAGTGAGACAAAATCATCTCTAGCTATTTATAAAAGTAAATATATTTGTGATCTCACCTATTGTAGTTTCACAGAACTGTTCTCTGGCCACTTCATTTGCCAGGTTAGCCCCCATTAATACTGCACAGTCTATCTTCAGTTCATCTTTTATCTGATGAGAAATCAGCTCAATGCCTGAATCTGTGATAGCAAAACCCTTTAAAAACCAACATAAACAAATAAGTATTGCTATCAAATCACTAAAGTAATGAAAACAAAACTAAATCCACAGATATATTGATATATATATATATATATATATATATATATATATATATACATACACACACTCATACATACTTATATGTATATACACACACACATATATATATACAAATCAAAAGGACACTAAAAACTTTCAAAGTAATTATAATACTGTTATGAACTGTCTTTATGTATACATATATATATGTACATTTTTCAATTAGCCATCATTTTTATTGTTATACTTTGTTTGAATAATATATAATTCATTAAAAACATGAATATAAACTGAAAATAAAAATATATAATAACATACAAACAAATAAGTTACCTTTATCATGGAAACAGCAATGGCATCTTTTCTCATATGACCAATCATCTGTTTGCACACACCACGTACAAACTGATGTGGTAGCACAAAAACCAAGATATCTGCATTTTTACATGCCACAGTTACATCGGGAATTGCAACCTACATAATAATAATAATAGTAATAAAATCAAATATATATATGTGTGTGTTCATGTTTGTGTATGTGTGTGTGTGTATGTGTGTATATGTATGTATGTAGGTAACTGTCAATATGTCAAACTAGTCATTTGGCCTAATGCCTGAAATGTTGGTTGGTGCTGGTTGGTGCTGTTTGACTTGCAATTCATCATTGTTATTCTTACGTCAAAGACCAATGATTTAATACTGACAGTGTATAACTTACCTATTCAGATTTCAAGGAAAAGTTTAATCCTTACAAAACACATCACATTAGTGTTGAGCATTGGCTTCATTGATCAGCTTTATTTGGTGGTGTAAAATGTGGTAGCTCCTGATCATATTCATATTACTGTATATGTCAACCTGGGGGTTTCTGTAGACCACATTAAGAAAGATCTGTTTAAGAAGTATGAAACATGCAAAAGAGTGTACATTCAGAAGGAAGAGTATTAATTGATTATGGACCAGCTAAAGAAGATCTTTTTTAGCTCCAGGAAGAAAAACCACCACTAGTACTACCTCATGTACAAGTCTGAAATCCTGCAATTTGGAGACATGATTAACTGATCAAGAAGTGCCAGATGAAGACAGCCATCTGCACTACAGTTCCTTTGAAGACACCTTTGACATCATTAAGTGGGCATATGTTTCAACAGGCCATGGTGGATGTAACTTCAGAAAGCTGCTGGGAGAGACTGCAGATATTGATGTCAATGGACCATAACCTTGAACATCTGGAATTCTGAAAGGCAAACATTTCAGGAACCAGTTTGATGTGTGTCCTCAGAGACTGCTATTGTTGGATGATGTGAACAGTATCATAGGAGTCATCTGCAGAATGACAAGGGTTTTTGAAATGCAATTGTAGGGGACAAAGAGGTGTCAAACAAAATTTTGCAAAAGTTTGAACTTCTGTATTATATAGAACTCTACTTGAACACATGTTTAATGTAGCTTTCAATCTTGCCACTGTGTAATGTTTTTAACAAATGTACAGTCTTTATACACATCCACCAGACCAGTAACCCAAAACAGATAAATCATCATAGCAAATATCTAGACTATCTGCTAAATACAACAGTAAACATTTCAAGTTCACTGATGGATTTAAATAACTGTAAAACTCAAAATAAGCATAAGGTATATTTTGTTTTACAAAATATTATGTTTGAAATCCAAACAGAGCTACAATCTGTTCCAGCTGCATCATTCTTTTTAACCTCAAACATCTACTACGATGTGGTGTTTATAAAACATAAATACACATGGAATGACATTGAATGACTGAATTATCAAAATTATGTACGAAATGGTCTGAACTCACACAGTTTGGAGGGCAAGCACATTTGGCAATTGCAGTTCACAGGCTCTTGTGATTTGGCAAAAACATTTCCAGCATGCACTGTGCACAGGAAATGGGTGATACATCTGTAAAAATAATTGTATAATGCTGCCATACAGCAGTAAAATTATTTATTTTGGAGAAAACAAATCCAAATCTGAATGGCTGAGTGCTTAAAAAAAAAAAAATGTGTCTGCATCACTGAAAAACAATCAGGACTCCGTAAAATACCTTGTAAGTGGCCATTCATTTCAAACGCCACTGAAGACAGATACCAGTATAGATAATTTTGGGCAATTACAAGTCATTCTAATTCTTTTCATTCAGTCATTTTGCCTAATGACTATAGGTCTATTTTAGTTGTTTGGCCTAATTCCTGAATATGTTAGTCATCAGGCAAAGAGGCTAAATCCATAAACATTTCAGGCTTTGGCCAAATGATTACTTTGACATATTCTGATACTGACTGTAACATATATATATATATATATATAAATACACACACACATACATACATGTATAAATAATATATTATAAAGAGGAAATGTTATATTTGAATATACAGTTATAAGCAATTATATCTTATCAAATAAAATATAAATTTATTTCTTATCATGGCAGTTTCAACCAACCACATTTTCTGGAAGCTTAAATCCTGGTAAATATTTGACATTTTCATGTTCTGTGTTGACAATTTCAGTCAGTTTTCTACCGTTGATCATTTCCTCGTACATATACATGGGAACTTCATTTTCAAACTTGTCTTGAAATTTCTTTTGCTTTACATTGTGTCCTATAATTTTTGCTATGGCTGATCCCCTGTAAAAGAAATTGTATACTAGTATAAAAACTTTCACACCAAAGTGTGTCATTTTACTGATACATAGATTTCAAAATATTAAAAACTTGATTTTATAAACAGAATTAAAAATAATAATAATAATAAATAATTAAAAAAACCATAAAATTTAAAAAAATAAGACAACTGATTTATATACAGTAATTTAAAAAAAAACAAAAAAAAAATGAATATTAAAAACAACACAAGACAATAATATTATATACAACATCATCTGGTTATAAAGCCTGTTGGCATAGAATGAGATGCCATTATAAAACAAACAAAAAAAGTTGGCCGTTATATATATTATTAAAACATTTAATTGCCTACTTGGTTCACAACATATTCTAAGCTAATTGCTTGTTATTAACATTGTAAATAATTAAGTTGTCTAATTGCTGTTATTATTTCAGAACTCGGCAAATATACATTCAGAGAATACCAATTTGTTGTTGTCTAAACTGGTTTATCTGTGATTTCGAAGAGCTGAAATTTTACCAGTGATTCAAGAATTTTGTGAAGTGTTTACCACTTGTATATTTACAATTTAATCAGTGCTAATTTATAAAGTTACAGCTAAATCTTCTAACACTGATCTACGTTCTCGTATCAAAAAATTGTCAATTGTATTATCTAACACTAACAGATTCGATATTACTTTGATGTTACTGCTAGATTGATATCTGTTTAGTTAAGCCTAATTTCAGACTGTTAAGTTCTGTGAATTTACCTACTTCAATTTAAGTTACCGAGTTATTATTTTATTATATGTGTGTGTGTGTGTGTGTTGTTTTTTTTTTTTTTTATTCAAAATTCGTTTTTTTTGTTGTTGTTTTTTTTTATTATTATTATCGATGTTAGCAAGCAAAAATTTAGAAGAATATTTTCAAATCTTGTTTGGAAAACATTTAACCTCAAAACAAACAAAAAGCTACATAATCTACAAATTAAGCAAATAAACCAAATACTGAAATAGCAAATGGCAAGGCCAAAGTTCAGTACTGAATACCGTTCAAGGTGATCGCAGGGGAATTCCGGCGGCACTGTTGAATAACATAAGCACAAGTCTTTGTGAATTTAAAAATGAAAATGTGACAAAATAAAACGTACCAATTACCCGAACCAACGATGCAAATTCTTTTGGGAGCCATTATAAAATTTGACTGGACCTGAAGCAAAGAACAACTTTTTCTGGCTTGAAAAACGGAAGGGACATAACTCCGTTTTAAAAAACATACAGCGGCAGTAACTTCTTTGCACTAAGCAGTGATTCGGGGGGGGGGGAATAAATAAATAAGAAAGGAAAAAACAAAGAAAGAAAAGGAGAAAAAGGAAAAAAAGAAAAGAAAAAATTAAAAATAATCTGGGCGCGTTAGTTTGAATCTGTTATTTGTTTAAAAATAAAATAATTTAATAATAAATTAAGTGGATTATATTTAGATAGCCGTACTTAGTTGCAGATTTTTTTTAAAGAGCCAGCTTATTACTAATTATTAATTATATATATATATATATATATATATGTGTGTGTGTGTGTGTGTGTGTGTGTGTGTGTGTGTGTATATATATATATATATATAGATAGATAGATAGGTAGATTATAATTAATAATTAGTAATAAGCTGGATCTTTAATAAAATATATTTACAAATACAGTATTCCCTCGCTATTCGCGGGGGTTACGTTCTTTACCCCCCCGCGAATAGCGAAAAACCGCGAATATTGGATGCAGTTTTAAAACGTCTATTATGAGATTATATACGGTACTAAATGCTTCCCAAACACTTTCTAAAGACACTCTTACTCATTAATACAGTAATAATGTAGTAATATTGCATGCAGTTATGTATTTCACTAATGTAGTAATGATAATGTAAACACATTTTAATTTTGTGCTGAAACAATATTTTAATCAGAAAGAAACGTAAGTACAGGAGGACAGTAACACCGCATAGCATAGTTACCCATACTGTATTACTGTACCGTAAAGTCATTTTCTATGCGTACAACATATGTATTAGAATTGACAGAAAGTGGAACAAATTTAAAGGCAAACAGACAGATAAATACAGTACGCACAGTTCAGGTAATAATAATACAATTCAGTAATAATATGCAATTAAAAACATTATTAATACACGGTCACAAAAAATATGCACTGTACATACAGTGTATACATTTATAAAAAAATACGTACTTTATTGCAATAATAATTGAACAAATTTGATATTGTTTGTGCTGTCACCAATAACGAATGATAATAAAATGATGATGAAATTTGCAGTGCCATACGATGATGATGCTAACACTAATGTACAGTATGGCACAGCTTAGCTGCTGCTTTGCAGCACTTTAGGTAATTATTCCTACTCTTCAGGCACTTAAGTCTCTATGACCTACAAAAACCCGGTTTACCGAACATTTGTTTTTATGACGTTATGACGCTAGCCTGGTATACCAGCATACGATGCGATAGGATTAAGAGCCTAACCCGCGAATATGCGGGGCCGCGAATGGGGAACCGCGAACAGGTGAGGGTATACTGTACTAAGTACGTTATTTCAGTTGCCGTGAAATGGAGATTTATACCCACACCACCCACACACAGAGTAGATAATTAAAACATAATTTATACAAATAAAGACGTAACAAGCTGTCGCCATGCGACAATTATGATTAGCAAAGAGTGATCGTTTTTGTTCAGCTTTCCCAGATATAAAAGTAGTTGTTGAGACAGCTGATAAATCAGTTGTTGGGAATTAACTGGCGCTGCCTGTGATCCAATAGGTGTAATGAATAAGATGAATTCTACAACCAATGACACCTTAAAACTAAGCTCAAATGTTATTAATAGACTAAAAATGTAATAGTAATAGATAGATAGATAATGTTAACAGCATGGAAATCGTGTGTTTAAGTGTACCATGCCCTTTTCAATTCTGACAGAATACGAATAAATATGATAATCGATTAATGTAATGCATATGTGTTTCAAATTAAAAAATATATATTACACAGAAGGTTATTAAATATGTAGCGAAATAATATGTTTTGCGAGCCTTAATAAAGAAACGCCCAGAAATGGTAGTACACTGCGTCAACAAGCGATTATTGAGATAAAAGAATACACAGAAGTGTGGAAGGCCACTAAAAGCGAAATAAAGGAGGACATCAGGTAACGCAACCAAGAGATCTTAACAGAAACTTCAAGGAACCTGAGAAAAGCTGACTGAATACATGCACTGCAGAGAAATCCAAAATCCGCACAACACAAAACAATTAGAACTATATAACAAAGAAAAGAGGAGGCTACCATTATTCACTCTCAGGTACTTAAACATGAAAAATGGTAAGGAAGCTGGAATAGAAGATGCCATCTCGAAGGCAGTTAGTTAAGCTGTAATCCAAAAGCTTATTGCAAAGACGAATTCCAACTGCAAGATAATATAAATACAAATCCGCCCACCATAAAACAAATTTTCGTTCTAAACATAGAATAAGCAATAACTATTATTATTATTATTATTATTATTATTATTATTATTATTTATTAATTTGTTGTGGTTGTTTGCAATATATACTCCGTGTATTTAAGGGAAATATTTTTGCAAACAAAATCATTATTTTTCGGAGGTCATGTTCCCGAAGTTGTCGGTCGTTAGATCATAACGACGTCGTAAAATGGCTCGAACGACAACATGACGACTGTTAGCCGAGAGTGTCGTTTACTTGTCGATACGATGTCGTTTGAAGTCTATCGTAATAAAAATAGAGTAACCGCAGTGTTGTTACTGCGTTTATTACCCATGAGATGTTTGTTTTGTGCAGCGCCTAGCCAGGTGCGTAATTTTGGACTCTGAATACAAAATTGCTGGACAGATGCATTTTTTATATGAATTTTGTTGATTACATTGTACTTTATTACAGAACATTGTATTCATATTAAGCTCAGTACATCATTTATGTGTTAAAACTTACAAGACAACAACATACATTGTCTGTTTCTGTTAACTGTTACCTTGGCAGTTTTTAACCGATGTTTATTTATCCAAGCAAGTTTGGTGTGTAAAGTATAATGAGTGTTTTATTCTGTTTATATTGTTTATACTTAAATCCTGCCCTGTGACAGTGTTATAATGTTAATAACATTCTGATTACATTAACTCCCTCTGCTTAAATCTAAAACGGTTTTCTGACATAGATAAAAGATAAATATTCATGATATTTACATGTATGCTCACTTGTCGAATATATAATATACAAAGCTAAGATTTATGATCTTTTATTATAGTAAAAATACTGTAATTTATATTACATCTAACTTTATTCTGCATATAATTCAAGTTTATTTTCTTTGAAAACTATTACTGTCATACAACGGATTTTCCTGCATAATTTCCATGAAACTAATTCAGACATGAAATTATCTAAATGGTATAGTAACAGATTTTAAATCATATTATTATGAATGAACAGTGGCCACTTGCAAAACTGTAAACTGCTTATATTGTGTCCGCAGAAAAATGTCAAACGTTTCAATGATAATTTCTTATATTAAAAACTATCTACTCAAGTTAGAAAAAAAGAAAAGAAAAAAATGTCGAAAAATTCCGCTTTTTCAGCTGCATTTAATGATTTTAGTAACTGTATTATAAATAACCATAAATCAGCAATTGCAAAATTTTATACAGAATATTATCAAAACTAGCTAAAAGTGATCGAATGTTTTTTTGTTTCCCCCAATGTGGATATGGGGGCAAATTCGTCCTGTCTCGTGGACTAATAGTCTTTTACAAAGTAAGCATGGCTGTCAAATTAAAGTATTTGGTCCAGAAACGAAGACCAAAATTTCATATCCAGGATCTGTAAGCAGATGATGCTAGCGGTTATTAGCATACATTCTTTTTTCTTCTTCTTCTTCTTTTTTTTTTTTTTTTTTAAAATGAATTATTCAGAATGCGCAGTGCATATCGTGTTTGGTTACAACAGGGCCGGACCTGTTGTTCATAAACCGATTCATAACAACACGTTCGAGATCATGAACATTTTGTCAACATGTTAATGATATGGTTATACGTAACGATAGGATAGGGAACATGGTCCCTGAACCACACATAAACTATTTCTATGCGAATCTAGCGCAATTTGCGTATGAAGTTTAAGATTAACATATGAACTTTACCGAATGGTAAATGTCCAATCAAAATAACTTCCGTATTGTTTATACTACTGATACAAACGATATTTTCATTATTCAAATAGCACATCTGTAATATTACTAATAAGTAATAAAATATCATAACAATTATATCATAATTAATTTTATTTTTGTTGCACAGATTTTTTTTCATAAAATATGTAGGGATTTTATTAACATTTATCCTATATTTATATATACATTGAATAAATAATATTACAGTATTACAAGTAGTATCTTTGACATCACGTAAACAAAAATAGAAACATTAACTCTTTCGAGAAGTGTAAGAGTTGATTGTATTTTTTCGATTTCTTTCATCAAAAGGATATATTAAGCTTCCTGGTCATGACTTTTGATAATTAATTTTTAAATCTAGAAAGTAAGTAAAATCGTATATCTTAACCAAATTCTGTCTTTACCTGAGTTTTATAAATATAATTATGACAAATCAGCAAATATGGCCTCCATTTTTATTTTGTAAGTTTCGGTTTCCCTGAATGACATTTGTTACATTTTGTAGATAATAATTGTAGGTGTTTTCCTTTAATCATTATGTTTCTTGGTCATTCCCAAGGTATTAATAAAATAATGCGTTAACGTAATAATATCAAAAACTATTAATGCTTCATTACTTTATAATTTATATACATTTTAAATAATGGTTATGATGAAAAAGAAACCGACACAGGCGACCAGATTAATAACTTACCCTATTCTGTGTACGAAAGTAATCAATAAATAAAATGTTATAATAAATACATACATACATTGAATGTATTGTTAATGATTTTCAAAAATATGGAGGCGATATTTTGTATAAAAATAAACATGAAGCGTTTTCTTTCCTATGAACAGTTTCTGGTGTACATTTCCAAATTTGGACTTTATTTGTCTGAGAACAGATCATAGACGGGAACATGTAATTTAAAGTGAATTTTCAGTATTTTATTTTATGTATTTATTTTCAGTTTGAGAGTATCGTAATGGAAGAGAATCAACAAACTGATGTCAGTCCATCGTTATCAGAAGCAAAGTTTCACAGATCAGAATTTGCGTCAGTTGTGTTTCACAATGTTGCTGAAATCTACCCAGTTGATGCTCATGTGGATTGTATGTATACAATCACAGCTGATATGACAGCCACCTCCAGTGACTGGGTTGGGCTGTATAAAGTTGGATGGATATCAGCTAAAGATTATATTTACTATGAGTGGGCACCACTTCCTAAAGATTACCAACCCAGGAAGGAAGCTGAAGGGGAAATTTTGTTTCAGGGTATTTATGTTATTATACCTCTTGTATGTTGTTAATTTTATTAAATTTTATTTATTATTCTTTACAAATTAAGGTTGACTTATTCTTTAAATTCTTTAATACCTTAATGAGAGTTATACCCCCAGTGTTTTTTTCTAAATGTACAGTGTTTGTTGTCACACTTAAGGCATTTTTAGGGACAGTTAACAAGGTACATAATGCAATTTCTTTTAATTGTGTTCATTATTATTTTAAAAAATATGACTTAAAGGTGTTTTCAGGTATCTTTAAAGTTTAGTGATAGGATCATAGGTACATTACACTAGTTTTATGTACTTGTCATTTTTTAAAGGTATTATGTCCAGTTCATATCAAAAACCAGGTTATGAACCAATTAATGATGTATGGGAACCAATTAATGATGTATGGCAGATTATGGCTAGTAAGTTAAATAAATAAAAAATAGTATGTAGAAAAAAGAAGGGAATCAAAAAAAAAAAAAAAAAAAAGGAAACTCTAACACTGACTTTAACTATGATTAAAATACCTGTTGTGTATTTATGAATTTTGAAATAGCTCATCACATCACATTAATAATATATTACTTTATCCAACTGCAGCACATACTCTTCCAAAAGAAGATGGCGAGTTTTACCAGTTCTGTTATGTATCAAGTTCTGGACAAGTTCGAGGTGCAAGCACGCCATTCCAGTTCAGACAGCCTAGTGCTGATGACTTTGTAGAATTTGAGGAAGAGGAAATGGATTTGCTTGTGATCCGTTCAAAGACAGCTGTTCTCATGGAGAACCTTGAGAAAGTTGAGCAAGAGAATAAAAAACTAAAGCAGGTAAAACTCTTAGTTTTTTAATTTGGAGCAGAATAGAAATTGTTCATTGGCATTTTGATACCGTCATTCAAGTCTGTTTTTTCTGGAAAGGGAAATATATAACAGATTATATAAATAAACAACAGTAAATAAATTTATGTTAATATGTTTATCATACATGTATAAACTAACTCATTTTTATATTATAAAAACATTGACAGACTTGAAAGATAATTCAGCTTGTTATGATAAATACACTGAAATATATGCACAGATAAACAGAAGTATTCATGAGCAGCATACATTATACTGTTATAAATACATAGTATAATAATTAAACTCACTTTAATCACTCTCTACGCACAATTAGAGACTGTTGCAGAAAACAATTGTTATTTTGTTTTCCCTGACAGGTTAAAGAAAAGATGGAGGAAGAACTGAATAGTTTGGTTGACAAAGTGAAAACAGTGAACAAGGCTCTGGATAAAGAAAAAGCTCAGAAGGAAGAACTGAATGTTATGTTACATGCTGCTGAAACTAAACTTGATGAAATGTTTTCTGAGTCAAATGACATGATCATGTTGCATGATGAACTGGTAGAAAAGGTCAAAGATCTTAGCAAGGTCAGGCACACATGCATGCAAACACACGCATTCACTTGCATACATGCACATATGCCATTGTTCTTTTGGTATTATTTTGTATAAAATGACATAGTAATAAATTAGAAATTTGATACAGATATTTTCATCAAATATTTTATAACTGTTTTCAGGCCATCTGTTCAAACAACTGATTATGCTATTAAACATTTTATTTATTTTCTCTTCCTAACACTTTATTTATTATTTTAGTTTTTCATTTTCCAACACAATATATGTTTATTAGATCTTTGAGACAGTTTGGATTCCAAACATGTTCAAGAAAAGAAAGTAAATAATAATGTTTATTTATTTTAGAGCAAAAAGGAGGCTGAAACAACTTTAACGCAGAAACAAGAAGAGTTGTTAAACCTGCAGATGAAACTGAAAATTCTTCAGAGTGAGAAAGATGAACTTGATGGGAAGAACAAGACCATTACAGAGGAAATGAACCTGTATAAGGTATGTACTGTATTATTGCATTTGCAAAATTACTTATTTTATCAGTTAAACATAAATTTTCTGTTTGTATTGTTCATCTATTTGTTATCCCTTTCTTAAAAAGGTGAATTAGACATATACCTGGATTTTATGCTCTAGGACCTCTAGCTTCTATTAGAAACACCAGATTTTGATTGGACTTATTTAGGTCAATGATTAGAAAATCTGACAGAAACTTTGAGACAGCAGAATTGTTTGACTGTATAATGTTATATTGTTATACAATATACACTTAAGCTTCTTTGGTATTTCTCTTTTTAGAATATCAGCAGAATTATTTGATTTTAATGGATCAGGTTGCAAGATAAAAAAATCTATACAAAAATACTGTTAACAATATAAAGTGGTTTATAATAGTTAAAACAAATTTCTTCAGTTTAAATGTTTTTTTAATTTCTTCATTACTTTTTGTTGAATATGTATCAGACTCACCTGTCCAAATCTGAGAGTTCCGCCACAGAGTATGTTCATGAGATCGAGGTACTCAGTGGGAGAATAGATGAATACAGTGCCACAGTGACTGAACTTCAAGGAAAACTTGAGATGAATGAACAAGTGGTTGCCAGCAGTCGAGAGGAAATCTGTGCTCTCAAGTCACAGCTTCATCAAGAGATGCAGAAGTTTGAAAACCAAGTCAGTGTTACACAGTCAGAAAAGGTATACACAATAAAGATTAGTTATATTAGCCACAAAATAGAAAGGAAATAATAGGCAAATTAATTTATAAAAGGGGTGTCCAAATCAGTACTAACAACAGTATGATTATCATTCTTGTTGTTGTAGGATTTAAGTTAAATATTAATGAAGATCTATAGAGTGGGAATAATACAGAATGAAATAATAATGAAAATGCTGAAATCGTTATCTATTGTTTATTGAGAACTCTTGTAATTTACAATTCATATCTTTTCAGCATTTTAGAGGAACACATTTATTTTGGTAATAAAACAAACTATTAATTAATTTATATCAGTTTTAAATATGTAAATATTAAAAAGATACCTTTAAATAATTGTTTATTTTTATCTGCATACAAATGTAGAATCTCTTAAAAAGAAATATATAAATTTTCAGCGTAATGCATTCACACTAATGGAGAAACTGAGAAATGTTGAAGACAGACTTGAGGCTGCAGAGAGAACAAAGGAAATGATGCGAAATGAGTTGAGTTCATATGAGGATACTCAAAACAAGATGTCTGCTGACTTGGCTGTAAGTCTGTCAATTTACTGTTACTGTATTTCAGCACATTTTTTTCTGTTAATGATTTTTTTTCTAGTACATAATTTTTGTGTATACATCACATGAGAAATGAAACTTTCTGCTGTCTGTCTGTGAAAAACTTGTATTGGTCAGCAGCCAGAGATCCTTTATATGCACCTTCCTTGAGATGTAAAAATAATTCAGTGATCCAATTACATGTCACAGCTTAGTTCTGTTCAGTGTCTGAGTCACAAAAGTGTCTAACTGTTGCTTGTAGTGACTGACTGTTTGTGTGTAAGTGATAAAATATTTTCAATGTGTTTTCTAATAATATTATTTTCTCTTTTTTGTGTGTTGCAGGCCAGCAAATCTGAGTGTTTGCGCATCAAGGAACAGATGGAGAAAATGGAACAAGACTTTTCAACTGAGATCAATGTTTTACACAGAGAACATGAATCTGTGGAGAAAGATCTATCAAATGTACTGAAGGTATTTTCAAACACTGTCAATTTCAGCAAGGGTTTGGTAGAAAAATCATAAAGTACCACTTTTTTCATTGAAAATATGTTATCATTTGCAACAGTTTCACAAAGCAAAAACCTAGTACATACATAGCTCATGCAAAACTAGTAACTTCAAAATAGTTCATATATCATGAAAAAGTGAATTATTAGGTTTCACCATTTGCATAAAAATATACGTGTACCTACATAAGGATAATTTTGTTAACAAGAAAGTGTTAGGATGCTAGAATTTCAGGACAAAGGAGTAATTTATTAATATCTTTTCTGACTGGAGGTGGGAGAAGAACTTTACCCCAAAGTTTAGCTTTAGCCAAGTGTAGTGACTTTTTTTTTTTTGTTAGTATGGGACAGAGTTTACATATTTTGTTACAGGAGAAAGAAGAACTGCAGGCCAAGGTTTGTCAGCTGCAGGATGAATTGGAGAAGATGCAAGACAACCTGGACAGTACATCTGCACCAATCTATGCCCTGAAGAAAGCCAACGATGTCCTGAAAGAACGGCTTGAGAGTGCCCAGAAGATCATCAGTGAGAAGAACACAGAAATTGCAAAAATACAGGTTTGTTGGATTTATTTTCAAATAATTAATATAAAAACAAAGGAACAAAAAGAAATTCCTTAAACCTTATATATCAGTGTTTCCAACGTGGGGCCTACGCCCCACTGGGGGGCAGTTCAATAATAATAGGGGGGCAATATGAAAAATATAGTAATATCAACATTATTTTTTATTTTACCCTATATGGGTAAAAATTATAAATTTATAGGGTAAAATTGTAATTACAACCTTGCTGAGCATAACAGCTTGTGCAGTCTAGTCAAGTGTTCACCCACTAATGTTATTATGCATCTGGCACCAGCTATATGCGTGGCTTCTGACTTGTTTAAGAAGGTGAGTTTTAGTCAGCTGCTCAACGCCCCCACTGAAGCTAAAAAAACAGAGGAAACTAACTACTGCCTTTTTGTCTGTTGTGCCACCAATGTTTGGCCAAAGAATCCACGAAGAGAGGTCGTCTCGAAAATCATTTGAAGGCAAAACACAGTATTCATGTTAATTCAAAACTGGAGTATTTTAAATCCCTAAAGGAGAAGTTTGAAAAAAGATCAACAATAAATTGATTGTTCTCTGCAAGAAGTGCAAGCAAGGATCGTGGTCTTGAGGCTAGTTATGAAATTTCTCTTCTCATAGCAAAATGTGGCAAAAATCATACAGATGGGGAGAATTTAATTAAGCCCACAATATCAACTTTTCTGAAAGTAGTTCTTGAAAAAGATTACCAAGATCTCAGTAGCAGGATTGATGAAATGAGTTGTGATGTAGAAGTACAACTTTTGAAAAATTAAAATATACAAATTTTTCAATACATTTGGATGAATCAACTGTAAGAGATAGTGAAGCTCTGTTAATGGCCTATGTAAGATATGTTGATAATGGAGAATTTACTGAGGATATGCTATTTTGCAAAGCATTAGAAACCACCACTATTGCAGTTGATATATATAAGAAATTAAAAACATATTTAGATGATAAGCAGATACCAATGGAGAACATTATATCTTGTGCTGCAGGTGGTGCTCCAGTGATGATGGGCAAGAAAAATGGAGTTTTAAAATTATTGAAAGATGATAATCACCAAATGTTGTTAGTGCATTGTGTTATTCATAGACAGAATTTAGTTTCCAAAAAGTTTTCCCTGTTCTAAACGAGACATTGAATGCAGTTATAAAATGCATCAACACTATAAAAGCTAATGCCAAATGTGAGCGTCTTTTCAAACAATTTTGCAAGGATCAAAATGCAGACTATGTAAGATTATTACATCATACTGATGTAAGGTGGTTATCAAAGGGGAATTGCTTGAAAAGATTCATAGAATTATTTGATATTCTTAGTGAATTCTTGGATGACAAACCTTATATGACTCTGTTACTGACAGTTGATGGTAAAGCACTTGTCAGTTATTTAGCAGATATATTTGAAAAACTCAGTGTCTTAAATAAGGAGCTCCAAGGAACAAATATGACTCTTGTTAAGTCAAAGGCCAAGATATTTGGCTTTATATCATTTCTGGAATTATTCCAAGAAAATATTTATGTCAAAAAATTTGAAAATTTTTCTTGGCTGAATAAATTTGAGGTAACAGATGCTACTTGTCTTGTTATTGTGGAGCACTTAAAAATAATGGTAAGCGATTTCAACTTCAGATTTTCTGATTTGAAAGAAATTAGTTATCCATCTTGGATGACTCAGCCATTGCTAGTGGATCTGTCAGATTAACCATGGAGTATCAAGGAGAACTTTCAGAACTACAAAATGATGACTCGATTAAAGCCCTGTTCAAAATAAAAGGAACAATAATGTGGCTCTGTGAAGAAACACAAACTAAATATCCAAATACAAATAGTTTGGCAAGAAAACTACTGTTACCATTCCCATTGTCATACTTAGTGGAATGTGGATTTAGTGCTGTGAATGACTTATTACTGAAGAAAAGAAACCAACTGGATATCACTAAAGATTGAAATTAACAAAATTTCTGCCTTGGATAAAATCTCTTTGCAGTAGACATCAGGCTCAAGGGTCTCATAAATTGATTGTAATTGAATTTATTTAATCTGATGGTAGATATGTTATATACATTATAAAATGGATTTTATTTGATTAAATTTGAAGTTAAACCCTTTTGTTTTATTTGAAAGATACTTTTTCAAAACTGATATTGTTATATCATACTAAACAATTAACTGATATTGTTATATCATACTAAACAATTAACGGGTGGGGACATGAAGAAATTTGTGATAAAAAAGTGGGGCATGGTACTAAAATGGTTGGGAACCACTGTTATATATAGATTAGAAAACAGAAGATATTTTAAGAAATAATTGTATCATAGAAAAAGTAAGCTATACCTTTATTGTTATATGTGATATTCAAGATGTGCAGTGGAACCTCAATAATTTTTAATGTGTTACAAGAGATGATTAACAGTAATTGTAATGTTAATAGGAAATAAAATGTAGATAAATTGCAATAATCTGTTGTAGAAACAACATTCCCGCAGTCAACATGACTTGATGAGAGAGGTTGAGGACTTGAAGGAAAGAATTCAGATGTGTACTGAAGAGTATAAACGTCTGTATGTGGAAAACAAGAAATGTCACAAACGTCTTGACAAACTTCTTCAGCGTGAGTATCATCATTAATATTATAAATGGAAAGAGTTATTACTTTCCTGCATAGACATTTATAAATATCTTTTGTGACAGTCACTGTTTTAACTTATCCTGTATCTATAGTGATTATATTACAGATCAGATAGCCAGAGTTACAACAGAATTTCTGGTGTATTGTGTCACATTTTCATAAATCCTGGAAACTTTTTTTAGTATAGTTCAAATTATTGCAACAAAATTGCAATGCTTGCCTTGGCAGTGAAAAGTTAAATACATTCATAATACTGAACATATTGGAGTAATATCATCGGAGGTAATTTCATGTATATTTTGTCAATTTAGAGTTTTTGTCTTTTTCCTGTGATGTTAGAAATACAAACTGGTTCTGTGCAGTCATACATGCTTTATCATTTTCCAATTAATTTTTGAAATTTTATTTATTTTCTCTAAAACTTTTGACTGCTGTAAGGAAGATAAATATTTCACAGAGCACCCCACTGTCCAGCAGAACTGGCATTTGATAGCTAGTCTCAAATACTGTAATTCATCATTTTCATTTATAAAATTAATGACTTGTGATACCTGTACAGACAAGATATATTTTAGTTTTGTTGTTTTCTCATTTGTACATTTCTGTATTAAACATCTTAAATATGATGTTTTATGGTTTTTTTGAATAATTTTTTTATTTGTTGAAAAGGAAAACCTAAGGATCAAGCTGATGGTAAAGAACCAAAAATTGTCAAAGAGAAAATACAGAAATCAGCATCAAGATCAGAGTCTGGTCAGTTTTATTATTATTATTATTATTATTATTATTATTAGTTATGTTTTTAGATACAGATGTAAACAATTTTGGTTTGTATCTTTTAAGAGGTTATGTTTATAATTCTGTGTCACACCATAAAACATCTTGGCTCAGTCTAGGGTAAAAAGGTGCTTTAACAGCCACATAACAAGGAGTTTAAAAACTAAATTGACAGCAGTCTATATAAGTCAATGATTCTATCTATCCACTAGAGATATAAACACAACACAAGTTATTTAATTATGATAATAATACAAAATACAGTCAATAAAACATATGTGTAAGTAATTTTGATTAATGATACAAGTAAGGTCATAAGGGGAACCAAGATAAAATATGAATTTACCTGGAGAGCAGATTAAACAACTAAAAGTGTATTGATATATAAACTGTTACTGACACAGGTTAATTGCACACTACACCCTATCAAAATAAGAACAGACAATGTCTTACCATATACATCTGTAAAGGCAATGCCATTCAAAAACATTGGTTCCCTGCCTGACTGAACTCATGTTGGCTTTTTCCTTCTCTCTTCTAATTACCAAGTGCTAACTCTCTTAAAACAACCCCAGTTGAAAAATTGGCACCAAAAATAAAACATGCAGATGTCACAGAAAGATACATTTGTTATGTAATGTGAATTCTGTGACAGCTGTTTCACATAACATAAAATATTAAATTTTCTAGATAAAATTAGAAAGAAAGAAGCTAAACTCATATACAGAATTAACTTGTCAATAAAAAAAAAAAAAAAGAAATCGCATAACTGTTGTATACAACAAAATCTACACCATTTGTAACTTACAAGGTTAATTTCCATTGTTCTGGGGAAGGTAGCTATATGTGATACATACAAATTCTCACTTAGACAGGTGCAAAGTGAACAAAAAGGTTTGATTTTTTTTAAAAATTATATCTATGTAACTAAAAACAATTTTTATAATACTTACGATCAGAATTAAATATACACATTTATACATACTTGTTATTAATATTTTAACACTAAGGGTTGCAAATGGTTTATCCCACAAGCAACATATCTGTATAATTATCTCTAATAAAAGATAAAAATGGAAGAAATAAAATAAGGTTTTTATGGAATGTAGATTAAATACTTTTGGGGCTGTTATGTCTTTCAGAGGGAAAGATTCCAGAGCGACGAATGTCTTCAAGCAGTGACATAAATGTTACCTGTGAAGAGTTGCATGTCCAGATTAGCAAGCTGAGGTTAGAACTTGAAAAACAGATGACAAAGAAGGAGAAGTACAAAACAATGTACAGAGAAGAAAAAGAGAGCCAGAATGCACTGCGTCAGCACTATTATGAACAGCTGCAGGAGAGGGATGAAGAGATTAAAAACTTGAAACTGCTCAAAAGTGGTGACCATTCAGAGATAGAACACAAGTTGAGAATGATGGAGGTAAATGTTGGTTATTATTTTATTATAAATATATTATTGTTGATGTTGTTGTTTTTATTTTTACTACCAGCTTTTAAATTAAAATGAAATAAAAGAAAGATTCCAGAAAAGCCATTGCTTGCTTTCATTAAAGAAATTTTTAAGACATCACCATTTTATATTTTAGAATTAACTTCATCGAGATATATTTATTTTTGAAAATGGATTATTTTATGAACAGAAATGTCTTTTCTGGTTATCTTGTGATATATTTGGCATGATCTTTAAAAAGTTATATTCTGTTTTCCAGAACTGTTTGAACCAAAGGGAGAAAGAAATAGAAGAGTTGAACCAAAAACTGAGAACAAGCAAACTTGTGAGTGATTTCTTTGTTGTTATAATAAGAAATCTTTGATATTTTATAAATAAATTACCAAAATAATAATTGATTTAAATAATTTTGCTAATTGTGTTCAAATAAACATCTAAATTTGCTCGTGTTTAGAATGGAGGCATCTGGTTTCTATTACACATCTTTGCTTCACAAGAAACAAATGTATGCCATCAAATAACCTTTAATATTTAAATGCACCTGTCTATGATATAAAAATGTTACAGAATAAGAATGAGGATTATCAAAGCAGTTCTGGTTTCACAAAGGACTTCGGTCTTTGAAATCTGCAATCAGCTGAAAAGAAAGCAGAACCCATCTTATTCTAAGTATTTGACTAGTAAAAATATAAAAATATGCCTGCATATTTTGACCTGTGAGAAAAGATTGACAAGAGTTGTGTACAAATTTGAAATTATAGAGACAGTTGTGGAGCGTTTGGGAAGATTCTCCTGACGACTTGCCTAAGCCAACAAAAAGAACGTCACTGAAGAAACATGATGTGTGTGAGGAACAGGAACCACAGATTCCAGAGAGCAATGCAGCCCAGAGTGAGGAGCCCATGTTGATTTATGGAAACCCATACATTGAGGAGTCCATGAAGTTGTCACAGGAAGGAGCAGCTGCAGCATCAGCACCCACTGACAAAGAGTGAGTTGTTTAAATTATTGAGAAAGTATTTAATAACAAGATTAAAATTTAAAAATATCATCATTTTTTCTAAATTATCTTTAAAGATTTTTCAGTTTTGATGACATATTTTTATTTTATTTGTCTATTTTACTTATTTCCAATTTTTTTTTATTATTACTTATTTTTATTATTTTTATCTGTTGAATCTTGTGAAACTAACTATCTTTTTTAGGGAGACTTATTTATTTTGCTTTATTCCTTTAACTTACCAGTACTTTGTTACATTTGATTATAGGACTGCAATGAAGAAATAAAATTCAGATTTAAATATTTTTTTGTCTTCTTCAGACAGAAAAGGCTGGAGAAAAAGAGAAAATTTTAATTTTTCTTTTTTTACTTTCAGGATTTCCTCCATTGATTACCCTTCAGCACAGCCAAGCCAGTTTGCTGAGACAGGGGAGAGGAGTCCAGACAGCCAGGACATGATGAGTACGTGCAGTCAAACATTTGTTGCTCCAGTCTATCTTCCCATGCCACTTCAACCAGAAGTTCTGCCAACTGCAAAAGTGGCTGCTCTAAAAGCTGCCTTGCCGAGGACAAATGAATACACAGGTATTGTAAGTTTGACTGTTAAGTGTCTGAAAATAGTTTGTTTTTTCGTGTGCTTTATATTTTTATATAAAATTTATTTTAGTGCAAATCAGCCTAAAAGTTTAAATGCATGTGTACCCCTCCCTACCACTGATAAAATGATAATGACAAATCAAAAAAAAAAGTATAATTGATGGCATATTTTATAACTTTTATTGTTAATATGCTCTGAATTGTAAAAATTGTTACAAAATGTAAGATTATAAAAGAATCTGCTGAATAAGTAAATGGATATTTTTTTTTTTTTACTTTTCAGAAAATCAGCCATTAATGTTTGAGCCAGAAATTAATTTTCCATCAGCTCCACCAGAGTCGTTTGCAGAAAGGTAAAGCAAAATGACATGACAGTCCCAGACACTATAGATTTTTATGTTGATAGAATGTGAAATTGTTTATTAAAACACAAATTGGGTACAAAAGTAGCAATTAATTTTTGTTTGTTTTATTGTTCCAGAATTATCAAGGACAATGGAGATTTGGCCAAGAAGTGTCCTATCTGTGAGGAAGTCTTTGAGTATGACAGCATTGACTTTGGCATGCACTACATGGAACATTTTGGACGAATCTGTCCTGTCTGTCGCTTGCAGGTTGATGACAATGTCTCAAAACAGGACTTTGAATACCACGTCAATTGCTGCATTGAGAAAGATAATTAAAGAGACAGATATTTGTCAGAATTATGTGCAGTTTTCTTGAAACTTTTTAAATCATTATGAATTTGTTTTTGTCAGTAATATGGAATTGATACTATATTGTGTACTAATGACAAGGGAACATGATTTATGTTTGATTCATTTTATGAGTTAATAATTAGTAAATCACTATTTAAAATATTTTTTAGTAAATTTTAATGGTTTATTTTGTTCTTTTTATTTCAATATTATTTTAAGGGTTTTTGTTTTTTTACGTTATATATGTTATATGCCTATATATAAACTGTGATTTAATCATGTATAATCTAGAGTTCCTTACTGATAAAAGTGAGTCTAAAAAAACATAAAAAGATGTGATTATATAATATAGTTTTGTTACATAATTAACTTTTTTACTGTTTATTTTATTTCAACAATTATCTACTTTTTTTATTTAACTTATACATTTTGTTATTTTGGAACTATCTTTATTGTTTTTTTCGTTTATATTTTTGCAATTGTTTGTTCTAGTTCTGGATTGTTTTTATTACTATTTATTTATTATTTTTTGTTTTTCAATACCTAATTGCACCATAGATACTTTATCAGCATAAACTTTAAATCTGATATTGTTTTTAAGGGTATTATACCATTAGAGGGAATTATAATTTTTTTTTTCTATCATCAATTGCTGTCACAGATGAGTTTTTGTCTTCTGAATATTAGAAAACAAAATTGTTAAAATTTCTCAAGTAAAGTTACGTTTGTAACATTTTGAAATAATTTAGATATCTACATGGTTACTGGTGTCTGAAAGAACAAAATTCAGATTTTATATCCAAGCAGTCACATTGAATTGAGTAAATGTATGTTCACTAGAATTGTGCATCTATCAATTCAAATAGATATGTTTATTTCTGTAAAGCACATTTGAAAATAATGTTAAAAAATTCAAATTATCCAAAACCATAATTATGATTGTAAAGATATCTTTGTGCAATTTCTTTATAGTACTCGGAAGCATTATGTAAGTTTTACACAGTGTTTGATTTTATATTAATTAGTTTGCTCCAGAGTGATTATGTAATGTCGCAAAATTCTGATAAACGAATGTAAATATTTGATATATATACAGGTTTTGTCATTCTCAACACAAGTTTGTAATTATTTCAGTAATTGTGTACAAACCAGTTTTAGCGTTTTTTTTTATTTGTCAATGAAAATATTTTGATGGTCTTTACAAAAACTGTTGAATGTCAAAATGTTTGCCTGTCACATTGTTGTGTTCAAATACATAGATTTTGTTGCCGTCTTATGATGAAAATAAAATAACATTTCCAAAACTATTGTCATTCTGAATATATTTAAAAAAAAAAAATTCTTTGTTGAATAGATAAAATAACATTTTCAAATTCTTTACTTAACCTTTGAATTATATAAAACCATATCCAATTCCACTGATTGTCTCTGTACATGTATTTTCAGTTTTAAAGATCTATGTAACTGGTGTCCACATGCCATTAATTTCGTGATGATTTCGCCGAATGGTATAAATGGCCACAAAATTACTTGACATTACTTACCTCTTCCCATAGAAATTGATGATGGAAAACAGTTTTTATAGTCACTAATTATCTTCAGTTCTCTGATAATTGCAGACAATTGTATGTATATAAGATTCTTCATACATGAAAGCTTTTGATTGATTTTCATTGATTACATGGTGTATCCTTATTTTTAGATATAGTGTAAAGTGGTTTTAAACAATTAAAAATAAAAATGTGATGAAAAAGAACAAACAAGTGTTGTCTTCAGTTGACTGAAATATGAAACAGTGTGGACAAATGATGGCAAAATAATATAAATATAAAATGGAAATAAATTTAGTTTGTAACATGACATACTTGCTAAGACTTGCTTATCAAAGGTTCTGGTGAGTGATTTCCTGCCTTCAAGGGGAACATTTAACTGAAAAGTGTTATAGTGAGAGTGGAGTTCTTGTTATTTGTAGCTACTGAACTTATGTAATATGTGTTGATTAAATCATTAAGCACTTCAGTACTGCATGCTCTGTACTGACCAATTTTCATCTTCTGAGTAGGATTTCATCATATGTTAAAGATCTTTTATAGTAACTCACATTTATTACATTGCAGGGTATTTCTGAAGCTGGAATATGTAGAAATTAAATAATTCATAAACTCTACAAATCCTAGTAAGAATTGCACATTGTCATGGAAATGATTGTTTTTACAGCATCTGATCTTCCTATCCATCTCAGAAAGAAAAAAAGGTGGGTAATGGAAAATGATTTGATGTTATGAAATATATTACATTTTACTTTTTTCTCTGACAAAGTCCATATTTTGTGAATGCAGACTTTCAAACTTGACTCCTAATAAGCTTTAATATGTACTGAAGAGCTGTTAAATACTCATGAATTTACAATCTGATATTAATGTAAACATTTCTATTACATTAATTAAATAAAAACAAAAGTCCATCACAAAAAACATATATATACATACGTACACATTATATTTTACCAATACAGAGAGCAGATACATTTAAACAACAATACAGAAACAAAACACAAACCATGTAATATAGTCTGACCTGAGATGACCATGTTTATTTACAATGACTATACAAAATTGTGTCAAATCACAAATGTCTAAGACCAACAATCTTAGACCTAAATAAAACAGACAAAATGAAAAAAACATGAAAAAAAGTATTTGTTGTTGAACTGTTTGCAGCTAGCCACAAGTAACAGAGCAAGTAAATATTTTGTTTTGGTTTCAGATGATAGAACAAAATTTCATCTTAAAATTTTCAATCGGTTTAATATTTGCAGGAGCGTTCAATCATTCTTTGTTTTTGTACTTTACAATTTAAACATCAGACAGCATAGTTATGTTATTGTATTTACAAAAATGTTGATTTTTAAATTAATAGACTTTTATTACTGTCATAATGAAATAATAATAAGATTAAAAAATGTTTCAGAAGAAATGGTGTTGAGAAGATTCAAATAACATGTACAATTTTTATAAAAGAAAAAAACACCCTCTTACCCCCCAAAACACACATCTTTTCTTTCTTTAACAATTTATAAAGATAAAGATAAAATTTTTGATCCAATTTCACTCAGTATCATTATTACTGTTTATATTTTTTTATCTGATGCCTATTTTACAATACAAACAATTTACATAATAAAAGTGAAAGGTCACTTAGTTTTTATTTTGAATATTTACATCGTACAAATAGTATGAAAAAAAACATGATAACAAAAGTTCAGGTGAACTCCATCCCCTGTTAAATTCAACACTATAACAAAACCCATTTCCTCACAATCTTACCTCTTCATCAAGATATTATTAAAAAATGTGTACAAACAGCAAACTACCTAAAGATGAACACAAAATTTTATGTGAAAAATGTCATTATGCGTGATCAAATATGACAACAATGCTGCCTGTTTGTGGGGTTAAATATGTAATTGCTATTTTGCGAATGCATTATTTTAAGATCCACAATTTAATGAATAGTACAAAATAATGTTGTTAAACACTGGAAGGGCATGAAAAAGGGAAAACAAAATTCACATATATATATGTAAAACTGGTCCAAAAGAATTAAAATGTAGATTCAAAATTTAATCGTGGAAGATTGCAATGTTTTAAAGTTATGCATAAATGTTAAATTGATACAAGATTTGTCATTATAATTTATTGCTTTTAAAATAACCAGCCACTCTGACTGCACTATTCTGATTAGTTTATATACATATACATACATACATACATATACATGTGTATATATGCATAATATATGTATTTGTTTATTTATTTATATATTCACATATATACACAATTACTGTTGCTACATGTCATTAAATCTGAAATGAACAGGAAGGTGAGTAGAAAATGTCTCATGCTGAAGACAACCATTAAATCACTGTGAAATTATCTATGATCTTACTATACACAACAATAAAACCTGTGTACACTGTTAATGCAATATACAAAGCAAACAAAATTAGTTGCCTTTACACAGAATCACATGGCTAGGCAAAAATTATTTTAAAAAAAATATCGAAATCTAATAAATAAAGAAATAAATAACAGTAACATATCCATCTGACAAGTACAATAACAGGTACAATTCATTGTCTTGCGTTTTGCTATTTTCCTCAAAGAATTTAAAACTTTAAAAAGATAAAATCATAAATAAAAATAAAAATTGAATATAAGAAAGAAAGCACAACAAATATATAAAAAGAGAAAATGTTAAAAAAAACAAGAACAAAAAAAACAAAATAAACACAAAACAAAACCAAACTATTTTTCAACGTTTCCACGTAAGTGGCCTGGTAGGTAAAATTTATTATCATAATCAGTATCAATTATACCAGCTGTACAAAACACAATAATTTTATGTACATTTTACAAACAATTTATAATTACAAAAATGCTGTTATGTACTAGTCAATCTATAATCATCATTTTAAAAAAAAAAGTAAAGACTCGAGATACAAAAATGAAATGTACAAATGAAAATTTGAATTATGACCATTTGATATGGGAGAAAAAAGGAATTTCATTATGCACGTGATAAAGTTGCTTTTATTTATTTATTTCCATTCTAAATTAGATTACTACCAGTTGCTTTTTCATCCAGATTTGTATCTAATCTAACTGAAAACTGTAACTTTTTACTGTTCCTATTCTTCATCAATATTATACAAAAACAAAACAACACTATATGTAATTATATATACATTGTTCTTATCTGGTAACTACATGAGAACATCCACAGGGTTAAAAAATGGATCACATAGTACAAAAATGATTGTTGTATTAACTTGGCTATTCTTGTTGGTAATAAATACAAGAACATTATATACTATTACGGTTTACACAGTTGTTATATTGTGTAGATGCAAAAAACAGTCCTGTTATTACACTCAGTCAACTTTACAGCAGTATTTACACATGCATAAAATATTTTTCATTTAACACTATGCACAAATCTCAAGTTAAGTACAGATATAATAAAATTTTTGCAAACCCAACATTGTTCAATTTTCTCATATATAAATACACTGTATATGTCTAACAACATGAAACACAACATCAGTATTATACATTCAAATAGCTATAAAAGTGTCAAGTATAAAAAAACCCACACCAAAACATATGTAATATTTGTTGCCAATGAGAGATGCCTATATCTACTTAAATATATTATATGTATAAAAAGATAACCTAATTTATATTACAGCTAACTGTAATGAAAATACTGGGTAATAGTGCCATAAAATAATCCACAATTCAGCAGCTTGTTTTGTGTTGTTTCTTTAATTATATAAAATTATTTTATTATTACTGCATAACAAAGTGATTTTATGGGTTTTATATCAATTAAACAACAGACAGATGTTTATAAATGTCTGATAGAATAAACATATTTTGTTTATTTCAAGTTACTGTTTTATCCATTTTCATCAAATCTTTTCAAATAACAAATCCTGACAACCAAATCACAAGTTAAGCAAGGATATTTGGTAGCTGACATTTTCACTTTTCTCAAAGCCCTAATTCATGTAAAGAAATATAAAAAACATGAAATGTCAACTGCACCATGATTTTTCAGTTTAAGATTTATTTATACGACCTAATATCATACTATAAAGTGAGATATCAGCATTCATACAGCCTTACATCATTACTTTTGTCAATGTCAGCAAAACCTGAATTAAATGAAACATTAATTCAGAAATAATTAGCAATTTGTACATATTATAAAAGGTTCATTTTAATCAAAACTGCATAAATAAAGACAGTTTTAACTTCAGTGAGACAGTGGTGTATGTTTTTAATTTGAAAATTCATTTTATTACATTTCACAGGCAGACTAGAACAGGTTATTTTTCATTTAATTTGGCACCATACTCTTCTTCAGTTTTTTATATATATATATATATATATATATTGTTTATTTTTGTTTTGTTTTATTTTCATTTTTTTTTTTATTTTACAAGAAATAATTTTATGATAAATGGAACAATGTTGATGAGAATGTAATTTCCATTTTAAGCCAGCTGAAAGAATTATATAAAAATTCAACTTATTTACAAGAGTTTTAGCACAATTAACTTCCAAATTCCAATCTTAAGAAAATGTTTTGGAACAAAAAATAGAATAAAAATTAATAATAATAAAAAATAAAAAAGTTCTCCAAATGCTACTGTAGTCACAGAAGCAAAATATTCAATATCAAAATGGAATCACCAGGTTTTTGTGGTATCAACCATAGTCTTCATTTGAGCAGAAAATGACATCCTGATATAATTCAAATTTACAAAAAAAAAAAAAAAAAAAAAAAGTCCATGATGGCATAAAACTTGAAAAATGTTCAAAACTGAGAGTTTTCACAGTTGTTCTGTAATGTTGTTGTGATTACTTGTTCAGTTCATCCATTTTCGACAGTTTGGAGCACCACAAAGACATGGAATTTTGTGCTGATCATCTTCAAAATCAAATTTGTAGTCATATGTTAGCTGCAATTAATTACAAATAAGTAAAATGTGGAAGAGACAAATGTAATCGATGGATGGATAAAATAAAAATAAAAAGAAGTTAAATTTAACAATAATTAATAAGAGAAATATGATTCTTGAAATAAAGTTGTGGTGATCACCTGACAAGAGACAGATATACAAACACTCATGATGGGGGAGAGACTGGGGGGGGGAGAGAGAGAGAGAGAGAGAGAGAGAGAGAGAGAGAGAGAGAGAGAGAGAGAGAGAGAGAGAGAGAGAGAGAGAGAGAGAGAGAGAGAGAGAGAGAGGGAGAGAGACTGACTGACTGACTGAAAGCAACATAAATTTGTTCTTTTTAGGACTTTAAAATGTTAAAGTATTATCCTGACCTCTTCTCCTTTTGAAATTCTACAACTTGTGATGATGATGATTTTGCTTTCTTTCTCAAACTGTACTACTTCAGCAACACAGTTAGGTGAACAGGAATGGTTAATGTAGCGAGCAGGGCCACCTGCCATAGTGGCATCAACAACAGTGTCATCATCAATTCTGAACATGTACACACCACGGTTCTGTATGACAAAGAAAAAACAACTGAATAATATTCAGTGAAATGCTTCTAAAGAAGGAAAATAATAGATGTTGGTTTTAACTGTGTAAAGCATGCAGAAGAAACCAGTTATATATGATAAATAAAGTTACCTGAATATCATACATCTTCTCCCTTCTGTTGGCCACCTCGTTGCGGATCAGGTCACCAATGTATTCAATCACCATTGTGTGCTTCTCAAGATCTCGGGCAGCATACAAACCCAATCCCTGCAAACATACAAGTTTTATCACCTCAGTGTTCTGTTTTCAAAAGACTTTACTATATATGACAATGAATGAAAAAAAAAACCCAGTACATTGTAGTTGGTAAATTTTTGAAGTATTTTAGAAAGAATAATATTGCTAATAAGAAGAGCCATTTATAATAAATTTTGAACATTATGATTAAGTACAAACTTTTTGATTAATACATTCAAGTCAAAACAGTGAAAAAAGATTTATAAAAATAAAAATACCTGAATTCTGGAGCGTGCTAGGAACACGTTAGTTTTCCACTCAGTTTTTAGTCTTCTGTATTGCTGTGACTTGGAATGGACGAACTGTTTGATGTACGGCAAGTTTACGTCACCAGTTATTCCTGTCACTGTGGTTGGTAGTGACCGCGAGCCACTGGACTGCAGGGTGTGTGATCTGCGAATAGCGACAAATCTGGACCAATTCCAGACAAACATATTACCTTTCACTAAAGAGGCAAAGCACGGAATGTGAAGCATGCATAGACAAATCAATACAAGCAGTTCTAAATAAATAATGAATGAAAGAATCAATAACACTCAATATTTTTTATTAATGATTATCAAGAGTCATACGTACAGTTTTGTACAATGGTATGAGAGGAAGCCGTTTAATTTATCAGTTACCAGCAAGGGATCTTTCTCAGACAAAGAACGTAAAATAGCCATCAACAACTGGTTGAAGTACTAAGAAGAAAGACAGCTGTAAGATATTTTAAAATTTTTATTTGAACCTAAAGCTTAATGTGTCAGATGAGTGGCAAACTAGTTGTTAAAAGGTGAATAATTAGTGTCTAGGACTATTCAATGCTGCAATGTTTTTGGATGAAATAAACTTCAAATAGTCTTGCTGCAGTCAAGCAATAGTCACTAAGTGTAAGAAGTGCCAGTTTAAAATGGTATGTGTAAAATGCAATAAGTAAGTGAAAAACTGATATGAGTGAAGTGGTCAATCCAGATAAATGCTGAATCTAAAAGCTCATATACCTTCAATGTGTATAAACAAATGCATTTAAAAAAAAAAAAAAAAAAATCTTTTTATGAAGATATTATTTATCTATCTAATCATGTTTCAAAATTTGTTAAGTAGCAGAAATATACTGATCAATATAAAATCAAATATTGTCTTTTAATAAAATAAATATTCCCAAATTATTACGTTTTGTTTCTTAAAAAAGTATATTTAGAAACATTTAGTATGAAGTATTTCTTAATACATATATGAAGACTTTAGTTCCAATTCACAATAAATGCCAAATTCAAACTTTTTAAGAAAATGCCACCAGTAGACTATAGACCTTTGTTCCATAACACGATAAGCACCATGCATAGTTTTTCACTAACTGTGACATATCCTTTCAATCCATCGTCTGCCACCATTACCATGATGTCATCCAATATGGCAGCACCGTTCCATGTAATTTTGGGCCATATTAGCCATTAATAATGAATAATTTCAATGGAGCCGATGAGTTAGTTGAAGTTTCTAAGGTGGGCAAGAAGTGTAGACATCAAAAGAAAATTATTCACAAGAAAAAGTAAAGAAACTTTGTCATTCAGGCGGCAGCAAACTGCCATCTGTGGCATGCATGCACAGTTTTGTCATGCAGATCAGCTGATGCCAGGGGATATTGACTTGAATTTCAATACATTTTATGAAAATCCTAACCAAGTCAAATGGGACCAAGCTCTCCTTTGTATTTTTGGAGAAAAGTCATCATCTGTTGCTTTCTGATTGGTGGTCTCTTTAGCAAGGTGGATGCTATGGTCTAGGCAGATTCTTTACTGAGTGGTCTATTCACAGATGTGTTCTGCACATGTGGTTAAGCACAGTTTTAATAATTTTTTTGATAATTCCTGCTATGTTATGCATGACTGAACAGAACATTACTGGCATGCTGCATGCTTCTATCTTCCGGCTGCTAGTCATTACAGATATGTAGTACTTTGGAAAAAAATTAATTATTAAAAAATAAATATTATGAAGCAGGAAAAAATAAGACAAGTTCTGTAATATGTAACAATGGAATTATCTGTACCTTTTGTAGTGTGTCCTCATCTTTGGTTCAGTTCGTGCAGCACCAGTTGGATTGATAGCCAGTGGCATTTCAATAAGTGGAGACCGGCCAAATTTGAAGTAGTAGTTGTTTAACAAGTCAGTGCCTGGTAACTATTAAAACAAAGTATGTATGCACAATATAGTGTTATAAAAAATTACTATTTAAAAACTGCACTAAATATTTTATTTTTGATTCTGGATAATAAAATCTTTCTTGCAATAAATATTAAAAAAATTATGATCAGTTATTTTTTACTTCTTTTGTAAATATCACAAGAAATGACATATCATGTAATAATTTAAAAAACATTACAATTAAAAATATTTTTCAGTTAAAGGATAATCAAATAAACTACTTAAACAAAAATAGTTTTACAAAAATAATACCTACATTAAATAACAACTTACTGATTCAATAACTTTGAGAATGTTTGGTTCAGTCAAGCCAAACATTTCCTCTCCAGTAATGAATGTTGGAAACATTTTCACAAGATCAGCTTTTTTTCTAATCTTTTGCAATGGCTCTAGAATATGACTCCAAACACCTGAAAATTTCAGTAGTTAGTAGTATATATATTTCAACAGGAGTAATGTTTATGTTAGTAACATTCAATGTAATGATTTAGAATTCTACTTATAATTTATTATTTTATATAAATTATTTTTGTATAACTGAACAAATAAATATTTTCACCTGTTTCTAGATAAACAACTGGTAAGACTTAACAATGTTTTGTAACAATGATGTAAGAGAAAAAATTGGCTGCTGTTTCCCTTTCCAGTTACAAAGCTTTTTAAGTATTAATTAATTAAAAGAATATTATTTAATGATAGTTATTATTAAAATTAAAAATGGTCTTTTGCAAAAATAAATTTTACAAATTACCTTTTGGAGTGACATCTTTGAGCACAATGTCTTCATAGTCACGTTCCTGGATTCGAATTGTAAATTCTGGACCACCGTCAATGTCAGATATGCTGCAGATGTAGCGACACCGTTTGTAGAGATGTCTCATACTCCAGTAAAATCTGCTGGTCTTGAATCCAACCTAGAAACACATCATCATTGTTAAAAACTAATTTTCTACTGCAAATAAAAGTATGCAAACAAGAATATAAGGAAAAGATAATCAAAGATTATGTTCTTTTGATGTATTAGTGTGTGTGTGTGTGCCTAAATACATACATACATATATATTTTTTGTTTTTTTTTTGTTTTTAAATATAGCCTATTTAAGATAACAGGCCAATGAAGTATACTAACTGGATAAATGTATTCTCTGGTGTTAAATTTGTTAGTCTGTATCTGGTGTGGCAGAAGCTGTCCCACACTGTGTAGTGTCAGAGACCCCACTCTCAGAATGTGTGAACCTTCATCCTGGTGGATCATACTGAAAAAAAAACAATACATTTTTATAATACTTTTTTATTTTGTTTTCATAAAAATATACCTACATACTGAGCTACTCATAATGAAATATATCTTAAACTTTGCCTTTTCTTTTTTAAAAACATGTAAAACTGTCATACTGTTACTATCAAATGCATGATTACAAATTTGTTACATAATTTTCAAAGTTTAAACTGGATAGATTATATAGACAAGTCACGAATAACAAACACAATATGATTGCTAAACTGAACACTGTTGTTTATAGTTTACCTGGCTATCTGTTTATCTTCATCTCTGTTGATGTACACACGTCTGAAAACTACTAGAGAATCTAGAACACCTTCCAGATTGTCAGTCTTTGGTGCATGCACAGAACACAACAAGGTCTGAAAACAACACAGTTAAAAGTTAAATGTGGTTACATAAAACACCAACAGCAACAACTTTTGGTAATAATAATATAGCATACACACAAACTGCCTTTTTTGTGTCACTGTTTTACAGTCAGAAATAAAACTGTTAGTACCAGCAGAGTGAAGTCATCTCTGCAATGATCCAGCAGAATAAATATTTCTACACACAAAAGGCAATGATCCCCTCCCCCCAAAAAATTGAGAATAAAATGACCATCTCCAAGTGTCTATGCAGACTCTTATTTTACATAGTTTATAAAAAAAGAATTAAATTAAAAACAATGTACTTTTTTACTGTTACATTTTATCATCTTTAATTTAAGGTATCAAAATAATATGAATTTTGTTAAGGAACATTATTCACTTTAATTTTATCTGTAACAGTAAGAAGAAGGTATCTCAAAGATTAAATAAACTTGCCTTGTCCTGAAAGAACACACAACCTGTGTTTTTGGCACACACCAGATGGTAGGAATGGGTACATCGGACCTTGAAGCAGCTCAGGGTAGCTCCCTTCTTGTGACACACCACACATTCTGCTGTCTGACTGCGTGTGTAGGCCACATCTACATTCATCAATGCACCATTCACTGTCTCATAGACGTCATAGGACCACAGAGCACAGTTTAAATGGGTCCATTTATCTACATCCATATTCAGAAGTCTGTAAACAAAACAAATATTGAATATTAGTTTATTTCTTCTTTATACTAATAAATAATTTTAAAAACCCCCAAAAAGAACACCAAAAATAGAATTAAAAACCATAAAATTATTATTTTTTTTATTTGTAACTATTATACTGTGGTAATTTCAGTTATAGGATATTATTATAAAATTTCTGATAAAATTAAATGCAATTAAAAGTAGAGAATTTATTGAAAGAACACACCTTGCTGCACTGTCTGTGTGTCCATCACCTGCCTCCAAGCAGAAAGCACAAGTTCTTGTATCTTCAGGTCTTGGTTCAGGTTTTATCAGATGAACGTACTTTCTCCATATCTGTGAAATTCAGAATCAATCAACTAACATGAATAAACTATTAGAAGCTGGCATCTAACCTACAGACATGAAGTTCACAATTAAATGAAAATTTTAATGTCAAAAAGTTGTTTCTAATTATTTAACACTAGTTTTATCTTGTATCTTGAACTGAAGTGTTTGTTATGGAGTACTTTTCTTCTATCCCATACATATACCTATAAATTAGTTATTGACATTTCTTTTTTTCCCTGAATATAAAAGCTTTAGCAAACCTTTTTCAGTTTCTTTGGAGATCTCTGTTCTCTTTTTTCCACTGATTCAGCTATGGCAACTGACCATTTTTTCCACCTGACATCTTTCCACTTTTTCTCAGGTGGCTATAGAAAGTTAAAACATTTACAATTTTTAAATAAATAGCTGGACTAAAACAATCAAATCTAAATTCTACAGTTGTGCTCTTTTAAACTAATTTCAATTATTTTTTGCTTCCATTTTAACAATGATAATCAAAATAAAATCTCATATATAATTTTACATTAAATGTAACTAAAACTATGGAATACATTGACCAGCTGATATTATTAAAAACATCTTCATAATAAAACTATAGTGATGATTAACTTGTCTATGTACACTCAGACTCACTTTGGGAGGCCAAATATCTGAAGAAGTGCTGCTGCTTCGGCGATGTTTCTTAAGCGGTTTCTCATCAAGTTTTGGTTTTGATGATGGACTTGAAAGCATAGGTGAAGAAAGTGGTGATTTTGTGACACTCAAATTAGATGATGAAGCTGGTGTTGTTGGTGTTGCAGGCTGCTGTGAACCTGGGACTGGTGTTACTGGCGGAGTAGTTGAAATGGACAGTGCGGATGTGACAGGAAGATGGAGAGGTGAAGCTGATGGCGTGGAATCACTTTTATGTTCTATGATATTGGCTGGCTCAGATTCGTGCAATGTTTTGTTGGTGATGGCAAACTGCATGTAACAGTTCATACTGCAGAATATCAACTCCTCATCTTCATTTTCCTGAAATACAGTCATCAACATCTATGTGTTTTTTCTAGAAGTCACTTTGTCACAGAGATTTCTAACATTTGAATTCATACTGTGAGATGTAAATTATGACTTCATTGTGTAACTTAAATTATTTATGATTTAACAATAAAACTGCATGCTTTACACAAAATATGGCAACTAACAAAATAAATTAATGAATTTTAACATAATATAACTTTAGGCATTCAGCAAAATTAATACTTGTCATTTACAATTAGTTTGTAAATCTTTATTAAACAGACACTCATTTAAATGTATACCCTTATATGTCAATTATTTGTCACCAGAAAGCTATACCAATGACTGTAATTATATTAATAAATAAAATAGTAAATAATAAAAATAAACCTGGTCTTCTTTGACTAGAAAAGCAAGTTCAGACTTTTTCTTCCTGATGCCTGAACTGAGAACTACCACGTCACAGTGACGACAGAACTTTGGCTTAGCCTTGATCAGTGATTTGATGTCTACAGCTTCTTCCTTGTCTAGAACAAAGATATTATGTCATTGTCTTTAAAACAGCATAATTAATATTAATATAACTTCTCAGAAATGGAATTTCAGATCATGAAAATACATTTTCCGCTAAAATATTCATTTGAAATTATTTATCCATTCTGACATAAGTGCTTTATCAGAATCAAACACAGATACAAACAAAAACCTTAAAACAATAAAAAAATAAAAATAAAAAAAATAAAAATTAGAAAATCTTATAAAATTAAAAATTATTAAATTAATCATTAATTTTTATCAACTTGTGTATCTAATTCCAAGTGAAAATAAAATAAAGATTAAAACAACAATATAAGAATTTGTTTCACAAATTTACAACTAAGTTAGAGCAGAAAAAGTTTTGGAAACTGAAGTAGTATAATACAAGACTCACGTTTTACACTAGTTCTAAATGAGTCTGGAGATGGGCTTCGCGTCATCTCATATGTTGGAGGAACAGCTATCTTTAACAGATCAGCAATGGCTGACATCACTCCACCAATATCTTCTGCAGCTGTAGCTGATAGCGTCAGAGTTACAGATACTTGCTGGTCCATCCCAGGATCCATGAATGGCCGAGTTAAACTTTTTGTAGACAGCATGTCCTTTCCTAGAGGGTCAAACATTTCCTTCTTGTCCGATATGGAAATGTCAGTGACATCTGACATCTTCTTAGATTCTTTGTATTTAGAATCCTCTTCAATTTCACTCTTCACAAGGCCTATCTCTGATTTTATTGGAATAGGGTGTAAAATTGGGACAACTGGTGATGAAATTCTTTCTGTTTCTTTCTTGGGTAAATCAATAGGTCGTAAAGATGGAAAATCTGGCACTGGCTCACTAAAACTACACTCAGGAGATGAGGAGGAGATTACAGTGTCTGGGCTATCACTGTCAAATAAAAATGTTGAGTTTTTTATTTTGTAAAAACAAATTACTTCAGTGGACAATTTAAATATTTTCTATACCAGATTTTAGTTAAAAATATAACAATAATCAGAAATGAAAAAAACAAAAATTCTACTGAATCAGGACAGAACAGTAATTTCTCAACCTCATTTCTTTTCTTTCACTTCTTGACAAACTAGGTAACAGTCTTTAAAAGAAATATTTTTATTCATACCTTAATGGTGGTTCTCCTCTTGGCTCAACTCTTGGATGAGGGGGAAGAACTGGTAGTCGCATCCTGGGATCACCATGTAGGAAGGGAGATAACTGAGATCCTGTTTGTCCCATTCCAGAACCAAGAAATGCTTTCTCTGTCATCAGATGATACCTCTGTTCATCTGCAACACATTTTAATTAATTAGTGATTTCAAACTCAAAACTGACCAAATTATTGTTAAATGAATAAGTTGCATCAGAATATTTCTTTTAAAACTATCTGTAATACCTACAGAAAAAATTAAAAATTAAAAATTAATGAATAAATAATGTGTATTTTGATACCATCAGTAAAGATACTTAATTACAGATAATTTAGAATATACTTTGTGACTAAGTTTTAAATGTTGTACATCAGAGATAAATTAACTACCTGTAAATGTTGCACTATCACTTTCTCCAATGAGGTGGCGACGGGAAGCAATGTCACCTGCAGGTTGGGTACGAAGACCTTGTGAATGAGGAAGCTGAAGACTTCCGTAAATATCAGGCACATTTTCCAAATATGCTCGACCATAACTTCCCTGCATTAGGTTTCCACCTAATAAAGTTCGTTTATTTTTTAATATTATAAAACCAAATAAAATTTAAATATAGAAAATATTGATAAACAGAGTTGCTGAATTATTACATTATTATTTTTCATTATCACTCTGATTATTTAATTATGTCCCCCAGATGATAAAATATTTACCATTCTAGAATTATTTAAAATGATAAATGTTTGATGGCACATCTGCATTAAAAAATAATTAAAAATAATAATTAAAAATAATAAATAAAAATAATAAATAAAAATAAAAATAAAAATCAAAATAAATAAATAAATAAATAAAAAAAAAAAAAATTAATTAATAAAAAAAAATTAAAATTAAAAATAAATAAATTAAAAAAGTTAAAAAATAAATTAAAAAATAAATAAATAAATAAAATAAATAATAATAATAATAATAAATCCATCTGCTTTAAACAACAATAATTATATAAATAAACCAGGATGAAACAGTAAGTATAACATAACATTACATACCTTCTTGATCTGTGCCATGCAGTGGAGTGATGAAGTTGTTAACAAGAATGGCTGGTTCTCGCAGTGGTACTGCTGGCATATTTCTCAGCTGTTGCATGAAGTTTTCTGATCTGTCCTCTGTCTCATTGTCTTTTCCCTTTTGTTTCTTTGCTCGTTTCTTGGTCATACCTGGCTGGAGATTTTCACCAGGTTCTGTCTGTCGTTTTCTCCGTCGTTTTGTCTCTCCTGCTGCTGTTCCTTTACCTTTCTTCTGCTTTCTAAGATTTTCATATTCCTTCCTCCTCCTTTCATATTCCTGCCTCCTTATTTCTAAAATTTAAATGCCAATGCTTTAGATGATTTATTTTATATTTAAAGAAAGAACCAATAGTAAAAAAAACTAACAAAAGAAAAAAAATCCCTTCCCCAAAACAATAACTTCTAAAATTTACTTTCCAAAAAAATAACATATCAGTATTTTTATATTACATTATTTTAAAAAATAATGTCAGATGTTCTAATAAATGGATAATTTTTGACCTGCATTATAAATAATCATTTCATCGCAGCACTGCAGTACAATTTTCCTTTCAAACTGATTTTAGTCTGGTATGCTTTGGATATATGTGGTAGAAAAACATACTCTCTTTGTTCATCAAATGTTTAAACTAACCAAGTATTTTCTCTCTTTCTTCTGGTGTTTTCATCTCCCACTCTTCAGGAGAAATCTCTGTCTCTTTACACAAAGGCATCTCGTCTATCATCTCCAACTGTCGCCGCTGTTCAGGTGTAAGGTCAGGCAATTCTTCATTCTAAAATAACACACATCACTTAAATATTTAGCATATTCATGTTTGAAGGTCAACACAACCTTAAAATTTCTAACATTTAAACATCTAATATAATACATTTATTAAACACAGCAAATTTAATTTTCAAACATATTGCAGATTTAAATACCACTGAATATTAAACTCTCTTCCATTTCATTACTTCATGAGACATAAACATAATGTAAAATGAATGTGAATTTAATATCCTATTTATTATTATCAATTCTTAATTAGTATCTTTTAAAAAATCCAATAAAAAACTATTTTTCAAAAATAAATAACATTTTTGGAAAAAGACCGAAATTCTATACAAAATATGTTAGGCTTATTACACCAGATTAAAAAATTACAATATGTAGTAGTTTAGATGAAAACAAACCTGTAATCCAACAGATAACATTTTGTAGTTAATCTGACATTCATTTATTATAATCAGTTTATAATCATAACGATTGTGTAATAGATTTTATGTTTGTTTCATATATTTTAATTGTATGCTATATGGTAATAAAATACCCTATTCAGGAATAAAGTCAAGGTTATTTTGTAAATATTTTAAAGTGTCAAAACAAGAACAAAAAAACCCAACAACAGCTGATTATTTTAAGTTAAAGCACAAATTAGTGTGTTTAGATTATACCACATGTCAATTATTTACAGCAGTATATTCAACTCTGCATTTTAGTACTAATATACTTTGAACAATTCTAAACTTACAAGAAAATAAATGGTCTTTAATGCTATATATATATAGCAATTTGGCTGCAATACTGTTAATCAGCTAGTCAAAAAGCCATCTTTAGGTCACGTTTTAGGCAACTATTGTTAATTTTTTAAAGTCAATATGGAATCAATCATATTTTACACTAGTAACTTAACAAATCTATCACTGTTGATAGGTACTAGTTGTCTAATTATTAATTAATTTAATTTTATATAATACTGAAGAAAATGAGTACAAAAATGAAAGGTGCAGAAAAATAAGAAGAAAAAATGCATGAACAAATATGACATTGTCTCTGTTGGTTCAAAAGACATATGCAGATAAGTAGCATACGTAACTGGTGGGTTTTTTTTAACCATATTTTGGCAAATTGAAGGAAAGAACAATTCTGGCCAACTGTAGTTTGAAAAGTAACTGATATAAAATACTCACAATTAACAAGAGTGCTGGGACCAACTTGTTTTAAGTGTATCTATATGTTCACAATAACATGTTGAACATGCCACATTTATCAAAATGGAAACTGGCAGAATGCCTCTAAAATGACTCAGTGCAAACAGACACTGGTTTCAGTTTTGGTCTCATTTGAAAAATTCAACCAGTGTTGTGAACAATTTGTCAAGAACTTCCAAAAGACATTGTTGAGTCTAACATTACTTTTTTTTTTTCCTGCCAAGCCCATAAAAAAACCTTTTCAATTTGAAGTAAAACTGTGAGGCAGTGCATCCGTAAGTTCAGTTCATAGCAACCATTATTTCTTGGCACTTTAAGCCCCCAAACTTTGAGAAAACAAGTCAGGGTAGTTTCAGCAAGAATTAATTTGAATTTAACATTTATTTATTGTTGTTTATAGTTTAAAGAGCAGCAGGTCTGCCATTGCTGCAGTCACTGAAAGAATTTTTATTTTTATTTATTTTTTTAATTTGTTTCTTTGTTATTATTGAGTATTTTTTAAAATTATTATTAGTAGTATTTTCTTAAAGTTAACATATGTTTTAACTTCAGATGCATTTTATTTTTGAGTCATACTGCATTTTAAGGTAGTTAAATGACTCAGGGATAGCCATTTAAGAAAAAGATAAAAAAAAAAAGATATGGGTCAAAGTTTTAAACACCTTTATATATAGCACAGCACACTTTATTTACATAAATAGTTTGATTTTTCTGATTATTAATTAGTAGTAATAAGTTAAAATACTGTGATGTGTGTATTTCTATATATATATATAAATGTTACTTAAAAGAACTACAAGCATTTGATGTAACTATAATCCTCTGCAATATTCAGCTTATAAACTCTGCTAATCATTGGTGTCTACTCCAGAAAGGTGTTACAGGTACAAGTTATTAGAAGTATGAACAATGTAGAAATATAATCATTTTAAATAGTGCCAATTCTTTTTAGTTGCACATAGAATCTGTGGCTATTTGGCCTGATAGGTCACAGAATTTACAGCAAAGATGGCACACCGTAGTGTTGCACACTGTTCAAAAGTAAGCGAATGAGCTTTTGTTTGCAAGTCTTATTTTCAGCCTTTTAAAAAAAAAAAAAAAAAAAATTGATTTGAAGGCAAGCAAAAATACCGTTTTGCACAGAACTTTTGATAAAAGCCAATGCCACCAACAACATGTACACTGTTAGAAAGATCGAACTTTGAACCTCCTAGCAGTGCTGAAAAATAACACTGAAGTAACTATTATGTAGTTAAGCCAGGTATTCATAGGGCAAAATTTTAGGACTTTTTACTCCACACTTTCAACGGCTGACCATGGGTGCTGAAGTTTGTTTAACCCCACCACTTATACAAAGTGCTGATTTAACACACAATTATCTTTCTTTCCACATATTTGTTTTTCATGGTAGGTTTGACAGAAAGGATTTTGGAGTGGAGGAAAATGGACAATAACTAAACTTTTAACAGCTTTATCCAATTATATCGGTTAGGTTGCTGGTATCTACTGTTGATAAAATAAAAAAACAAACCTCAGTGTTATCTCCAGATGTATTTTGACTTCCAGTTTTTGCTAGAAGCTGTTTTAACATTGCATTCTGAGCTCTCTCCTCAGCAGTCATTTCTATCTGACTGTCAAGATCTAAATGACGTCCTGAAAGACAAAACATCAGATCTCAACTAAATGACATTATCACATAAAACAAAATACCATATTAAGTATCAATAGAAAGGACCAAATTAAAATTACTATTCAATATTGATTGCATAATCATATGAATATTTCTAGAAATAGTTTCAGTGAAATAAACAGTTTGAGTGAAATAAAAAATGTATGAATGCAATCAATATAATAATTTATATGTCAAATATTTTGTTTTTTTTCCAAATTTCAAAATGATCTGAAAATAAAAATGTACATCTCTTACCTGGAAGATCATGGTGCTCTTCTTTAGGTTCTTGTTTTATCTGCATCATGGGTACCCGAGGAATAGGTCCAGCTGATGGAGGCATCTGCATCATAGGAATAGGCAGGGGAACAGATCCATCAACTGATGAAGGTGGAATTGGGAACTGCATTGGCATTCTTGGACGGTAATCTGGACCAGTTGGCATACAGTCACTCTGCATCATACGAGGCATACGTTCTCCCATCATAGGCATCATCCGTTCCCCTTGAGGAAAGATATGTGGCATTCGATCCCCAGGAACCATATGATGTAAATGCTGAGGTGGTATGCCACGTGGCATCAACATACCAGGGGGCATCATTCTAAGAGCCATGGACTGACCAGGATGACCTGTCATGCCTCCCACCGGATGAACCATCATGCCTTCTCCAGACTGGCCAGCAAAACCTCCATGTTGGGTTGCCATTACTCCAGGCTGAGTTACTGTATTTGCAGGTTGGGCTGACATACCTCCAGGTTGAGAAACCTGTCCTTTTTCTGCTGAACTGACTGACTGACCAAATTTATTCTCATTATTCTCCATACTCTGCAGAATTTCTGCCTGTGGACGTTCCTGGTTAAGTTTACTAGACTGCAGAGTCACAGTAGGAATACCAGGTGATGATGCCGGTGGCTTGTCTTGACTAACAGAAGCAGGTGGCATTCTGGAATATCCTGAAACTGGAGGCTGGCCTTGACTTGATGAGGTCTGAATTTCCTGTGCTGAAGATGAAGTAGATAAACTGGATGAACACTGTGGAACTCCAGTATTGGGTGTTACTGTATTTGGTATTCCTGAAACTGATGACATAGGAGTCACAAACTGAGAAGCTCCTGAATGGCTTATATTATGACTCTGAGGAAGTGAAGATGGTTTAGTTGCTCGAGCAATGCCTTGACTGAAAGGATGCGGACTGGAAACCTGTGACATGACTGCTGCCATTTTTTCTAAAGCTGATGGATGATTTCCTGGGGCAGATGGAAGGTCTGCAAATGCTGGATGGTGAAATGTTGGATGTCGCATTGGAGGCATCTGAGAATGACCAACATCATCAAACCTAGGTGGCATCATTCCAGGAAAATCACCAGGCCCCGGTCCTCTCATTCTTGGCATCATATGAGATCTAGGTCTGGCCATTCTCTGAGATACTCCATGTAGTTCAGCAGACATCATTCCACTAGGCATTGGTGGTCTGAGTCTCTGATGACCCATCATTCCAGGCATATTTGCAGCTGCATGGTTCATATCAGGTCTGTTACCTGTGGGTGCTATAGATGGCAACCCTGGTGGAATACTGGCTGCAGTTGAGCATTTGGTCACACCAGGTCGGTTACTAGGCATGGGCATGCCACGCCCATGAGCTGCCATTATAGCAGAAGCATATGATGGTGGAAGATGTTGCATTGAATGTGGGATACCACTTGAAGGATGTGACTGTGCCATTTGCATTCTCATTAAACCTTCTTTGTGAAATTCATGTGGAGGTTCCCCTACATTTGAGACAGACATGTGAACATTTGATGGTGCCACAGTATTTCTATGATCTGAAGGTTTAAGCCAGTCTTCTTGTGACACAGATGATTCACTAACATCAGGAAGACGAGCAACAGCATCTATGGTAGCCTGAATGTGAGAACTTATAAGTTCTCTGTTTCTCTCAGCTTCTGTTAAAGTACTTTCTGATGATGATGTTAGTGTTTTTGCTTTAGATGATGATACAAAAGTGGATACATTAACAGAAGATGCAGTAGTATTTTGAGCTAATGAAGTCTGTATTGAAGATGATTCTGAAGCTGTGCTTACTGTTACAGATGGTTCAGGCTTTTCTGATTGTGTGTGTGACATTCTAGGTGCTAAGCTCATGGTAGAAGATACTGATATTCCGTCTCCTGCAGTAGCTTTTGAATAACTAACTGATGATAGGACACTGAGTGATGATGAAGACATCTCTTGTGATGTTGTTGCAGGAGCTATTACTACTGTTGTATTTTTACTGACTGGTTGATGGGAAACTTGAGTTTGAGGTAGATTCTTTGGGACAACTGAAGTTTGAGCATGCATATATGAAGGCAACTGAGAAGATGATGATGTTACTGTTGATGCTGAAGGAAATGATGAAGGTAATGATACTAAAGTTGGGGCTGATGATGAGAATGACACTGATACAGGTAATGAAGTTCCTGAAACAGCAGTGTTCAATGTTTTTGATGAAAGTGATGATGTCATTGCAGATGGTAATGAAGATGATGCAAATTGTTGCATAGATGTGGATGCTGGAAGTGTTAATGATGCTGATGAAACAGTATGTAAATGAATAGTAGATTCTGAATGCTGAAAAGAATCAGTTGTTTGTGATACTGCTGCTGAGACCACAGTCTGTTCCATTTGCTTAGGACCTGGATGCTGCAGTTGAATTGCTTGTTTTACTGATTCACTGGGTTCAGATGTATTCTGAACATTCTGTGTTTGAGAACAAACTGCTGACATATTTTCTTGTAAACAATTATCTGACAAGGTTTTTTGTTTATCAGGACTGTTGGTCACCTTGCATTCAGTTACAGAATCTGGTGTGGGCTGTTTTGATTGACCTGATATAGATTGCAATTCATCAAAGTTTTCACCATGATTTTGTGTAACAGATGCAGCTGAATCTTCTGACACTGGTTCTTCCGATTTCTCCACAGATTCACCTTCCTGTTGTGTAGCAGATGAATGATGATCAACCGACTGTTGTTGAGATGTCTGTGCCTTTTCTGAATCCAGCTGAGGTGGATGTTCCTGTTCATTGTCAGTTCCACAATGAGTCTCATCATTACAAATATTTACAGTAGTTTTGTTTTCAAAATTAGAATTCACTTCTTTTTTAGATTCATTGCATTTGTTTGTTCTTTTGTCTTTATTTTCAGAGTCGTCATTCTCATCATCTGTGCCACAATGGACTCCATCACTACATTTAGTTTTTTCATTATTTTCATCTTCATCATCAGTTCCACAATGGATTCCATCATCACACTTTGTTTTCCCAGCTGTACTTTCACTTTCATCATCAGTTCCACAATGGACTCCATCATCGCATTTTGTTTTTCCAGCTGTACTTTCATCTTCATCATCAGTTCCACAATGGACTCCATCATCACACTTTGTTTTCCCAGCTATACTTTCATCTTCATCATCAGTTCCACAATGGATTCCATCATCACACTTTGTTTTCCCAGCTGTACTTTCATCTTCATCATCAGTTCCACAATGGACTCCATCATCACACTTTGTTTTCCCAGCTATACTTTCATCTTCATCATCAGTTCCACAATGGATTCCATCATCACACTTTGTTTTCCCAGCTGTACTTTCATCTTCATCATCAGTCCCACAATGGACTCCATCATCACACTTTGTTTTTCCAGTTGTACTTTCATCTTCATCATCAGTTCCACAATGGATTCCATCATCACATTTTGCTTTTTCATTACTTTCATTTTCATCATCAGTTCCACAATGGATTCCATCATTGCATTTTGCTTTTTCATTACTTTCATTCTCATCATCAGTTCCACAATGAATTCCATCACTGCATTTTGCTTTTTCATTACTTTCATTTTCATCATCAGTTCCACAATGAATTCCATCATCACATTTTGGTTTTTCATTACTTTCATTTTCATCATCAGTTCCACAATGAATTCCATCACCACATTTTTCCTCATCTGATTTCCCACTTTTATCAGTTTGAGTTCCACCTTCTTGCTCGTTTTCCTTAACTTTTTCAGGTGTTTTCTTGGTCATTTCTGGTCCAGACACTGTAACTTTTCCTTCATTCATCCTTCCTTGTAACTCAGTATTTGAAGAACTTTCTGAAACAGACATCTTAGGTTTTTCTATATCTGATCTCACAGTTATACCAGAATCAGATAAGCCACCTGATACTTCTGAGGCCAAGGATTTCAGTGTATCTGATGCAGCAGAAGAAACTGGATGGGTATGAGCAACAGAAAGCATTGGCTGTGATGGCACAGAGGAGGCCTCTGATTGTGATATATGCACAGTAGGTTGGGTAATGCTGACAGACAATTCTGTAGTCATGTGAATATTGGCCATCCTTTGAAGACCTGAAGAAGCAGATTCCGTTCTTGGTCTGGGCCCAGTTACTGAATTAGAAGTACTTGTTAAAGTTGATCCTGGTCCAAAACCAGGCCCAGGTAAAGACACTGACAGATATTGATGATGCGTAATGCCTGCCTGACCCAGCATCTGTTGCTGAACAGAATCTTCCATACCAGACCTTGATCCTTCAGATGATGCTGGACTTTTTCCTCTTGGACTTTTATTTCCGTTGCTGCCAGAATCATCCTCTTTCTGAGCAAGAGCAGCTGAATTGCTGAGTATTTCCAATATTCGTCTTTCTGTCTCTGACTGTGGCTTGATGGGAAATTCTGATAAAGGTTTGTTGCTGGTCACAGGAGGAGGAGGACGAACTGGAAGTCCAGTCTGAGGTGATTGTTGTGATACAGATGTTGTAGATGTGCTGTGTGGTCCTTTATTTGGGAAAAAATAAAGTAAATCACGTATACAAGATTAAGACAGGTATTTTTACTTAAAATTATAATAATAAATACTATAGAAAAATTATAAAATAAACAAAACATAATACATAATAAACACTAATGTTAGCTTAAAAATAATATTGATACTTATTCTCCGTTTTCATATGCAAGATCACATAATTGTATTTTACCTGCATTAGCTATACATATAAAGTAACAAAAGTTTATATACCTAACACCTGTGCCTGATTAGGCATTGAAGGAGGTAATGGCTGCATCTGAGCACTATCAGATTCAACCTTCTTCTTTTTCTTCCTTGTCTTTTTAGCTTTTTCCTTGACTGCAGTTGTGCCCATCTCAGCTGGATGATTGGCAGGTTGTGGGACGCCAAAGCCTGTAAACAGCCATGGGTATGGAAGCTTGTGAAAGGACAAACATACAGAGCAAGGCAGCAAGCACAGAAACACATGCCTTTTATTATTAGTTTAAGTTTTTCTTTTTCTTCTTTTTTTAATTAGAAGTTTTCCATGCTTTAAATCTTTAAGCAGATGATGATGTCATATCTATCCTAACATTTTCCTATAACATTATTTAAGTGTTGTTTTATAGTTAAAAGGTATATTTATGTTATAAAATATATAAACAATTAATTTTTTTTTCATTTAAATCTGTTAAATTATATTTTGTCATATTTCATATATATAAATATTTTATCTGATTTATTATTCTTAATTTTTTTTTTAAAGTAAATAATACATAATAAATATATACATTAATATCTATATTAGTATCATAAAAAAAATAATTAACCATTCATCTTCAGTTGAGAAAGAAACACATTCAATCATCTATATTCATATTTTATAAAAACTTGCTTTTTATTTAACAAAAAATTAAATAAATAAATAAATAAATGAATTAAAACAAAAGAAAAGAAGGAAAATACTAATGTTGTACCCTCATTGGTTTAATATTATTTGTAACTCTGTATGTTTTTCTCCCTTTACAAACATCCTTTCATTTTTTAACATAGAGCATGAAACAGACAGCACCATGACGTTACGCTTAACTGAATGCATGTATGTATTTATTTAAAGAAATATAAAAATGACCAGACATTTACATTTAGCAAAAACGTTTTAATTCCATTTCTATAGTTGCTAATATTATTAAATGAGACAAAACATAATGATATGAAAAAAGTAATTTATCAAACAAAATGTTATGGATGAATAATGGATTTGCAGCTTTCTGAATGCTATTTCAGTCCTTTTTTTAGCAAGAAGAAATTCATAAACGTATTAACAGAACTATAAACACTGTTTACAGGCCAAGTTTGAGTATGTTGAACACATTTTGTATTCTTTGACAGTTTCATTTTGTAAATGTTTGAAACATTTTACAGTGAAATTTCAAAATAATTTGAATTAAAATATTTAAATGTTCAGTATTTCATTATTATTACCATTAGTGTCCATGCCATGGTTATTTTAATAATGTGTTATCTTAGTTCAGGTGGATTCAATTATTCACCAACCTGAAGATGGGCTGAACCATTTTAATAAAAATGAGACATCATATCAAACTTTACAAAATTGATTAAAACTTTCACATGCACCAAACTTAATTTAACCAAATAAGACCAGGAATATAAATAAAGAAAATATAAAAATGAGATATTTTTAAAAATTTAAATAAAAATAATTAAAATTACATGTATATACTAATTAAAATAAATATATTAAAAGCAGAACACCCAGACCCACACAGAGAGAATCATCTACCAGCAAAAAGCAAATAATAGCAAGCTCTTGGGATTAAAAGGAAGGGAGTTAACTGAGATGGGCAAACAGCAGCAGAATCTAATCTATGTTAAAATAAGGCAACTCAGAATGGTTAACAGAATATTAAGCACTAAAACTGTTAACAATAAAACTGGAATAAAGAAAGCTCACATTAAAATAAAATAATAATAATAATAAAATTATTTAAATTATTAAATAATACTGAAATAACAATAATAATAAAACAAACCATGCTGCCAGAATTAATTATACCATTAATTTGTGGATCTTCATTAATTTTATTACTCTTCCCACCCCCACATTTATTATTTTCTTTGGTTTTTGAAAATTTATTTAGGTTGGGCTTAAACACAATGAATATACTTCCATCAATATTGATGCATTTTTATCTGTTGTCTCTGCTACTAAAACAATATAATAATATTACTATCTCAAAATTTATTTTGTATTCAACTATGGTACATGAAAATAATGTTTTTCTATTTTATGTTTGTTCTTTGTATAACATAAGATTTACATTCTACCATGTTTCATTACACTGTTTACTAATCTTAGGGCCAATGCACAAATAGCATTAGATCATTTGTATTGGCATTTTTTTCAGTAAATTTTACACAACAATGTTAAATATAAAAAAACTGGAACATAGTAATTTTTTGTTTCCAGATATTAGCCATTAGAAAAAAAATTGAAAGTGAAAGAGAAGCAGACGTATTTAAGACATTATATCAAGATGCTTCGATATTCTCTTAACAGTAAATTTTTATTATTATTATTTTTTAATTTTGCAAATACAGTTTGGATAAAGAATTAATTCATAAATAATTTGCCAATAATATTAAATTTAATCCACTGAAAGATAAAAACAAATATAAATAATTTAAATTTTCCAAAAATATATAATTATGTGTGTTTGTGTGTTACACACACATGTAACAGTTCTATTCAAAGCCACAAATTACTTGGTCTGATTAAGGCTTGCTTGAAAAAGCAATATTATTCTAGATATTAAAACTGAAGACACAGATTATAAGAAAAGGTGTTAGCAAAGACAGATACTAAAAATATAAATAATAATAATAAGAACACCAAGAAATTTACCTCTTATCATCAATTTTTCTCATTTTAAAATTTACTTCTGTATCTTAGTCTCTTTTTTTTCATTCTTTTTATATTTTATTTTTAATCTGTTTTTGCATTTTAATCTTTTTAAAAAATATTGTTCTTAAATTGATTTTTAAAATATGTCCAACCATTTTTCCAGTATTTGTTGTACATTATAATGTACGAATGCAAACTGCTTGTTTTCATGATGCTTAAGAAGATCCTACTATGGAGATGAATACAATTTGTAATGTCTTGAGGAAGATCACAGAATATTAATAAGATTAGAAATAAAGCTTGCTTATTTATGCATACTTTAAGCATGTTGTAATGATTGTTAAAATTATAAAGTTATTTTATAATTTACTGTTTAAATAAATATACACAAAACCACTAGGTTTTATGTACCAAATCATTTTGCCAGATTTATTAAACTGCACTAACCTGGAGTCATTGGCATTCCCTGCATTCTTATCTGGTCTACTTGTTGACTGCCAGGCATTTGAGGAAAGCCTCCAGTGAATCCAGGTCTTGGACCTTCAAAAGGAGGTCTACTACCATCAAAAGGAGGTCTACTACCATCAAAAGAAGGCCTTGGTCCATCAAATGGAGGTCGTGGTACATCAAAAGGAGGTCTTGCACCTTCAAAATGAGGACGAGGAGCTTCAAATGCTGGTCTGGGACCTTCAAAAGGAGGACGAGAGCCTTCAAACATATGTCTAGGACCAGTTTCTGGGAAATGACCTGGGCCAGGAGCTATACAGAAAAATTAAATCCCTCCAAAGTCAATAATAAAATGAAAATTAATTATCACACAACCATGCTGTTCCACTTCATTATTAAGGTACCAAATTTCATTTTAAAAATGAACTTGTATTTAATTTCAAAATCATAATGCTGAAGGTAATCCAACTGTTTTCACTTATATAATAACTTTAAATCAGAATTATTTGTTTTGTCCTTTTTATTTTCTTAAAAATCACATTAAACTCAGTTCAGATCTGGATGTTATACTTCAGGATTACCTGCTTTCATTTTTATACACGTCAATATATTTACCTCTCTGGAATCTGGGACCCTGTTCAAAAGAACCACGCTCACGAAAGAAAGGCACTGGGCCTGGTGCTTCAGGTTTAGCTGTTAAACATGCAAATATATTATTATTAGTAGTACTACTTTTTACAAATATTCTTATAACATATAGTTCTGCCAAAAGAAAAACTTTAATTATTCTAAACCTTTTTAATTATTATTCGTTACTAGAAAAAAAAAAAAATAAAAAATAAAAACAATATAGACATCTGTCCATAAGAAAACATTCTTTCCAACTGAAAAATGCAACAAATTAGAAGTATTTTTTATTTAAGATATACCTTGGAATATATCACAGATATAAATATATTTATATGTTTTTTTTTCACATTCATGTCCTTTATGAATTAATGATTTTAATAATAATAAAAAAATAACCTAGAAGTCAAAAAAAAAAAAGGAAATAAAATAAAATATATATATATATATAAAGAATAATAAACATCACAATAAAGGAAAACTTATTTTAAAAAATAATTTTTGAATACACACAAAAATATTTCAGTAATGTTTTGCAACAAGTATGAGTATTGATAGAAACTAATATATAAACAAATCTATCTCAGCACCTGTAGCTGCAGTATCTCCACTTGCAGGTTTTGTAGGATCAATTCGCTGTCTACCCTGGACCTGATCATGGAATCGCTGTAGTTGTTCTCTTTGTTGAAAACCTTCAGAAAATGGATTGTTATCCTACAAGAAAAATAAATATGTGAACATAGGTTAGACTGCAGTATAACAGCAGTTGACAAAATATTTCTGAAATCCACAGAAATGACAGTGGATGAGTCTCAATTTTAATTATCATTTTATATTCAGAAAATGTCAGAATAGGTCAGAAAAAAAAAAAAAAAATAAAAAAGATATGAATTAAAGATCAAGTAAATAAAACAAATTTGCATTTGGTAGTTTTACAAAAAATGTTTGCTCTATTAATAATTTCACATTAAGTATTTTAAATTAATACAGAAGTATTAGGTATTACATTATATTAATACTGGTAATTCAATATTCAACATGATTTTTAGCAGAAACCAATTTAAAAAGAAAATAAGGTCTACAGTATTTTGAGAAAATAAATATTAATACATACATAATGCAAATAAATGATAATGCACAGTACAGTTACAAATCCAAAACATTAAGACTGATAACTTTTTTAACTGGAAAACATATTTAAAAATTACAGAGCAGGACTACTTCAAGCTACCGAGCAATGAAAGCACGTAAACAACATTATTTTAAAAATTCTGCATGCAAGACATTATGCTATTTTCTCTAATGGCTTTATGTTAAGTGTGATCTCTACTAACTGGCATGAACAATCACTCTGTAAAGTACTTCTAGAAAACCACACTATCATAAATATTACAAATGAAGGCTGAACATTAACGAGAAGTCGAAATAATCCAGTGGTCAGTAACTGTCTGATTATATGGTACTTTAATATAATCAAATTGTACATGGTTTTCTCCTAGTATTTGAAATAAAAGAAACTGCTTCATAAGCTCAGCAATTACACTTGTCATGTAAACTAGTTAAAATTACACTCTGTATTGAGAATATATCTATTTAGTGCTATATTAACTAATGAGTAAATGAATGAATAAACAGCACCCCAGCACTTTTAAAGAAAACTAATATTTAGGAGAACAATGTAATGATGTCAGAATTGTTTTGATACTTGGGAATTATACAGAGGAATATTTTACTCACTCCAATAACTGTCTGTAGAGGGGTTTGCCCACGCACATCTGCTGTTTGTCCTTTGGGAGCTTCTGGTCTAAGTCCCATTGGGTCAGGCACTGTAGGAGTAGGAGTTCGCAGTCGTGGTCCTGGGATTGGGTTTGGTCTTGTTGCCTGCCCTTGACTCAAAAGTCGCAACCTCTGCTGCATATAAGCATCATATTCCTGCCTGTCACTTCGAGTCATCCTCACAGAATTTACAGATGTGCTAGCAGAACGTGGTGCTGAGGTTGTAGGTGCAGTAGTAGTTGCTGCAGTGGATGCAGCCACTGAGGTCTGAGTCTGTGACTGTGAAGTTGTAGGTGGAGAGGGTGGGGGTGCCTGAGTTTGTGAAACAGGTGGTTGCTGTTGAGATGTGGGTGGTGGCAGAGGAGGAACATTTGGAGGCCAGTTTCTGCCAAACACCTCCTGAAAAATAATTTATATTCACATCCAAGCACTTTTAGGTATAACCTAACAGATACTTCTGTGTTTGTTTTCAACTAAATTCAACAAACGCAAAAATCCTTCATCAATAACCATTTAGACAAATTTTCATGAACTGTCTGGCAAGGCTTTTCTTTAATCAAGTAGATCATTAAGTGATATTAGAACTTAATGATCCTGAAGTATTTTTAAAAACTTTCAAAAATAAAACAAAAACAACAATGAACAAAACCATCTTAATAATTTCATTAATATTTCCTTAACTAAAACAATGTGCTGAGGTGTGGTTGAAGATACTTGTTTCTTCTGAAGGAATGTACGGCCAATTATTTTATTAACATTAATCTAATGTTAGTCTAAGCAAAAATATTAAAAAATTACAAATAACAAAATATGAAAACTAATAAATTTTATTAGTTTGCAAATACTTCACAAAAGATCTATGTATTTAGCAACAACTGGTCTGAAATCTAATATTCTAATAAACAGCACTAACTTTACTTTAAAATAAAAACTTATTCTAATTTAAGATTAATCTTATTCCACAGCTATTCTATGCTACCTTGTACACATACCTTCTGCTTATTCCGGTAGTCTTGAAACTGCATCTGATGTTGACGCTGCTGTTTACGAAGAGACTCTAATTGTTTCTGGAGTCCTGACTGTTCGCCTGAGATTCTCTCAAGATCTGCTACATCAGATGGATTTAGTTCATTACCAACCTTCTTAGCCTATCAGTAAAAAATATTAATAGGATTCACTTAATTACCAATCCTCTTAGCTTATCAATATATAATATTTTGCATGTGCATCTGTTCTTGTGTGTATGTATGTGTGTACTGCAGGTGTTGTTTCTGCTTATGAAAATTGTGAATTCTGCTTGTAAAATGTGTTTTCAGTTTACTAACAAAAATTATTTTTCTATCTTCAGAACTACTAAGCATTTTCAATGAATTTAATAAACATACTTCCTTGAAAAAAATGAAACACATTGCTATATTTATTTAATATAATGGTACAAATACAACAACATCTGTAACATTTCTATACAAACTGATTCGTTTAAAATTAATTTTAAAAACTCAAGAGATTAATATAGTTTATACCATTAATCCTTTTATTTTCTTTCAATAGCCTAATATTTAATAATTAGAACGACATTTTAGAAAGAAAATCAATTTTTATTTCAGTTGGTATCAATTCAGAAAGTGAGGAGTCTTTTGTTAATTTATATAAATGTGTGCATGTACTCTTTCTTCCGTGCAATAATACACATCTTTGGAATTAGCCAACCAAAGAGAACAGAAATGAGCTAAGTGACTTAACTAAAATGGCTCAACTGTTGAATTAAGCAGAAAAATTGTTTATTTATTAATAAATAAATAAATCTGTAAACTGACAAAAGATACTGGCATTTTGATTGATAATTCAGAAAAATTTAAATTCTATTTGATGGATATATTTACATACATACATACATACAAAACACATATACATATACATACATATACACACATGCACAAACACACACACACATACATACATACATACATACATACATAAATAAATAAATAAATAAATAAATAAATTTATGTATGTATGTATGTAAATGTGTGTATATGTATGTATATATGTTTTTTGTTATGTATGTATTATATCCATCAAATAGAATTTAAATTTTTCTGAATTATCAATCAAAATGCCAAATTTATTTATTTATGTATATGTATGTATGTATGTATGTGTGTGTGTGTTTGTGCATGTGTGTATAAATATGTGTTTTGTATGTATGTATGTATGTAAATATATCCATCAAATAGAATTTAAATTTTTCTGAATTATCAATCAAAATGCCAGTATCTTTTGTCAGTTTACAGATTTATTTATTTATGTATGTATGTATGTATGTATGTGTGTGTGTGTTTGTGCATGTGTGTATATGTATGTATATGTATATGTGTTTTGTATGTATGTATGTATGTAAATATATCCATCAAATAGAATTTAAATTTTTCTGAATTATCAATCAAAATGCCAGTATCTTTTGTCAGTTTACAGATTTATTTATTTATGTATGTATGTATGTATGTATGTGTGTGTGTGTTTGTGCAATATATGTATGTATATGTATATGTGTTTTGTATGTATGTATGTATGTAAATATATCCATCAAATAGAATTTAAATTTTTCTGAATTATCAATCAAAATGCCAGTATCTTTTGTCAGTTTACAGATTTATTTATTTATGTATGTACATGTATGTATGTATGTATGTGTGTGTGTGTTTGTGCATGTGTGTATATGTATGTATATGTATATGTGTTTTGTATGTATGTATGTATGTAAATATATCCATCAAATAGAATTAAAATTTTTCTGAATTATCAATCAAAATGCCAGTATCTTTTGTCAGTTTACAGATTTATTTATTTATGTATGTATGTATGTATGTATGTGTGTGTGTGTTTGTGCATGTGTGTATATGTATGTATATGTATATGTGTTTTGTATGTATGTATGTATGTAAATATATCCATCAAATAGAATTTAAATTTTTCTGAATTATCAATCAAAATGCCAGTATCTTTTGTCAGTTTACAGATTTATTTATTTATGTATGTATGTATGTATGTATGTATGTGTGTGTGTGTTTGTGCATGTGTGTATATGTATGTATATGTATATGTGTTTTGTATGTATGTATGTATGTAAATATATCCATCAAATAGAATTTAAATTTTTCTGAATTATCAATCAAAATGCCAGTATCTTTTGTCAGTTTACAGATTTATTTATTTATGTATGTATGTATGTATGTATGTGTGTGTGTGTTTGTGCATGTGTGTATATGTATGTATATGTATATGTGTTTTGTATGTATGTATGTATGTAAATATATCCATCAAATAGAATTTAAATTTTTCTGAATTATCAATCAAAATGCCAGTATCTTTTGTCAGTTTACAGATTTATTTATTTATGTATGTATGTATGTATGTATGTATATATATCCATCAAATAGAATTTAAATTTTTCTGAATTATCAATCAAAATGCCTATCTTTTGTGTATGTGTGTGTGTGTGTGTATATATACACACACACACACACAAATACATATATTCACACACACACACACACACACACACACACACACACACACACACACACACATTCTAAAGTGTGTACCTGACGTTGCCTGGCCTGAATTGTTTTCTTGGCTCTCTTTTGTTTCTGGATCTGCTGTTCTAGCAGTTTAATTTGCATGTCCAGAAATTGAGCTTGTTTTGTTAGCCAGTCTTCATACTGGAACATCTGACGATGATATTCAGGTCCAAGCTCCCCTGCAAAATAAGATGATTTTATAAATGTACTTAAAACAACTATGATTTTATTTAAAATGTAACTTCAGTGGTATTAACAAATATCCTGAATATTTATTTTCTATCTATATTTGCTTCTAAGCACAAACTTGTAAAAAATAATCTTAATATATTACATCTACTTTACCCCATTCATGTATCTTTAAAATAACCCAGCTGTGTTTTATTTATTGGCAGATAATTACTACCTGGCGGAGGTGGTATTGGTGGTTGTGGTGGGGGCTGTAACATTGTCAGGGGGCTCATTCTTGGAGCCTGCATGCCTGGTGATGGTGACTGAAATGGGGATGGTGTTCGAGGACTCAACTGCTGGGTTGGAGGACGTCCAGAAAATCCTGGAAACTGTGGACTGTCACCTTGTTGTGGACTGGTCTGGGATGGTGGACCAGGCCATGGTGTTTCTGGAGACTGCATTCTACAAATATTAAAGTTAATGAGATGCATAATTTAACAAATCCAAAATAATATCTATTCTAAATAAATATGGGATCTACCTGATCATAATAATATCTAATTATATCAGTCTAATTAATGAATAATATCTCAAAATAAAATACATATAAAAATATCTCCTTGAAATATTTCAGTTTTGAAAGTTACATCTTTCAGAGCAAATTACTAAAAAAAATTGAACCAGTACTCAATCTACAAGATAGATACTGTTTCAACATTTTACTATCATATGATTAAAATAACAGCACACAGTGATATTGTTTTCTGACAATGTATTAATTTCAATGTACCTAAGACCATGCTCCATTCGTGGGCCAATCTGTTGCACAGTGTTCATTCCTGATGGAGGAGGTAATCCTACAATGATGATCAAGGCAATTATAATAACTACTTTTACATTTAACAAACTGTATAAAATAATATGTAAGCAGATAAGCATTTCTTCTTAACCTACTTCATAACTGCATCAGATATGAAGTTTATACATTTATCAAAACCTGAACAAAGAAATCGTGATGTCTGTGTATTGTTTTAGTAAAACCTCTTGATATTGATCATCAGCACACACTATAAATAGCAGTTTTTTATTTCCTAATCAGTTCTTGCATTCAACCATTGCATTTAGAGTGAAATAGAAAAGCCATGGTTACCTGGTCTCATTCCACCTGGCATGTCAAGTTTACCTGTTTCCCGACGGAGAAGAGCTTGCTGTTCTAACTGTCTTTTCTGTTCAAGTTTTTCCTTTAAAAATAAAATCAAGAATTTATTAAAAGTTTCAGTAACAGGTAAAACACATTTAATGTTCCTTTTATATAAAATTTTATATACACATAAAAATATAAGCCTCTTCTCTAAGGTTTTTGCTATGTCGTATGCCATGACTAAGAGACACTTGATACTGAGCCATTTCAAAACATGAGTTTTGCCTGACTGAACAAAGAAGAATTTTACTGGATAAAACAGAGAGTGTATCATTTTAGGACATATGTTGTATGTCTGACTACAGGGCAGTCAAGGATTATTACATGCATTTAGATTTTAAGCTCTGATTGAAGATTATATTTTTAACAGTATAGAGATTACAGAACTGACCCAGTTTCTTACCTGTTCTAATAATTCATCAAGAAGAGTATGTTGTTGTTCCTTCTGTGGCATTCCTGGTCTCACTTTTCCTTGTGATACCTGTGGAGGACCTGCACCAGCACTTCCACCTGGTCCTCCCTGGAAACCAGACATTCCTGTTAATGATTGTCTTTGCATTCTCATACTTGGATGTTGTAATCTTTGCTGTCCTGGTCCAAATGGACGCATTCCTCTTGGTCCAAGATTACCCTGAGCATGAGCCAGCTGCTGCTGCAGGTTTGGATGTGCTGCACCAGGCATGCCCATTTCAGGCCTTGGGCCCATCATTACTGGGTGCATTCCTCCTGCTGAACTTGCTGGCATTCCTCCTGATGCTGGCAAAAGTTTTGACAGCTCCTGAATTCCTTGCAGTGTTTGGGATACTGAGTGCTGACCTGCACTGTCCATTAATAAACTCTGCCCAGGCATTCTCTGAGTTTTAGGAGTCATCTGGCCATCATTCTGCGGCTGTCCCAAATCCTGAAAACTTTGGGATGATGGAGGGAAAGGCATCCTTTGGCCTGGTCCTTGCTGCCTAATAACTTGTTGTGCAGCAGCTGACTGGCCATAGAGAATACTTTCAGGAGTTGGGGTTAATGTGTTTCTTGGTGTCTGAGAAGGTGGCTGTCCATAAGTTCCTTGAGCATACTGATTAGTTGGAGTGATTGTTCCCCTAGGTGAATGCTGTAGAGGAAATGGTGGATGGCCCAAAGTCATGCTGGGTGGAGTGTTTGCCAAAGATGGCTGAGGAGCCATTGTATACATTACTGATGACTGAGCTCGACTTGCTCCTGATGAAGGAAATGGAGACTGAGACCCAGGTATCATTCCAGTGCTAAAGGGTGAATGTGAAGCTACAGGTGGACTAAAAGGTGAATGTCCTGCTGAAGAGAAAGGAGACAACTGTTGGCCTGGAGTCACAGGTTGACTAAGTGGAGAGTGACTTGGCATAAGTTGATTAAATGGTGACTGCATGTTTGGTGTCCGTGGTGAATGTTGACCACTTCTTGGAGATGATATGCCTGCACCTGATGGTGACATCTGAATAGGGGTATGCTGACCTCCTTGCAGTGGAGACATCACATGGGAAAGTCCTTGCCTCTGTACTGACCCCAAAGAAAGGGAATCTGGACACATTCGTTCTTCTCGTTCTTGTCGACTTCCAATAGGTTCTGTTCCTTGGAGCAATGCTGCAATATGACTTACTCCAGGAATATTTGTTTTGCTGTCCTTTGTTTCTTTCTGACCTTCTTTCTTCTCATCAGAAGACTTAGGATCCTTCAGTTTCAGACTTTCTTCTTCTATTTCTTCTGCTCGTTTCTGACTGAACTCCAAAAATTTTGCTTGGAAATCAGTGATTCCCTTTTCTTGTGGTTTCTCATCATTGTCTTTCTCATCTCCTGTTGCTGTTTGTTCATCACTTTTTCTTACATTGGATTTTGTAACAGATGTCTGAGGATCCATGCCTTCAAGTTTAGTTAAGTCTTCTGTTTTTACATCTGTGTGTGCACTTTTTGTCTCATCCATGAAATCTAAAGTCTCCTCAAGAATTTTGTCATCATCAAGATTCAGCTCAGGATCAGCATATTTTAAAATGTCAAATGTTCCATCAGCACCAGTGAAAAAGCCTGTAATCAAAAGTAAGAATATTCTAAATCAGGAGAGGAAAAGTTTGAAAAATGCAACCAAAGTCATCTACTGACCTTTTAGTGGTAGTAACGTGTCTACCAGATAGTGGTAAGTAACACATTCACTACCATGAAATTGAGCTATATTCCTTTTTAGTTGTGGATATATTTATTTGACTGTTATTATTGTATATTAATTGTTTACCAAGTTAAGAAAAGTAATGTCTCTTATTTCCTGATTTTTACTATTGCAAACAATCCACCTATTTACTGAAAGATTTTATGTTAAACTTACTAAGCAGATCATCATCTTCATGTTTTTCATCTTCTGACATGGATGGTTTGGAGACTTTAACATCAATGTCTGGGAGCTGTAACTGATCTCCATCAGGATGTGACAGCTGTGAACTCTCTGAACCTCGCTTCAGGTCAGCATTCTGAAACATGTCATCCTCACTGCCTGCCTGAGTATCAGACAACTGTTTTGATAAATCAGCATCTGGAAAAAATAATTTGAAATTTTGTTTTGAACTACATTCTCTTCTATTTTGTTTCCCAAACATTTTACTGCTTTACACTTGATTCAAAAACAGAAATTAAATTAAAAAAACAAAATAAACCAACAAATCCCTTTCAACCAAATTAAGAAAAAATATATTACAACTTTATAAAGAAAATCAACTCTCACAGTAATCTACTCTTACAGTAGTTTTTGATTTGTTGTTTTGATTTATAGTTACTTAACTACAGTAATTATCATCCCTTTGTTTATATTCAACATTTTATTGTTGCATTAACATGTATTCTTCTGAACAATTAAGATTTTAGTATTTTACTTTTATTCTTCTTTGATAAAATAAAAGTGAAAAAATAATATCAGAATGGTTTATTATACAATATGAGGACTAATATTTCATTTTAGTCATGTAGTACAATCTCATAACATTTCAACAATATAAGACTCTTATGATCATTTATTTCAACATTTTGTAATTTGTCGTCATCATCATCAAGATTTCTTGTAAATTATAGTAAAAGTATTACTACTATGTTTCTGAAACGAATTATCTAGCAAACCAACTATGAAAAGATATGTATATAATGAAAAAAAGTATTACAGCAAACTAACAAAATTCAAAATGATTTTGACACCAAATCTGTAATAAACAATTAAATATATTACAAGTGTGAAATGATAAACAGTTGTTATAAAACATCATTAATAAACAAAACATACAATAGCTGAAACCACAACATGAACCAACAAAATACCTTGTGGTCCCATTTTAGCCTCTAAATGTTCAGAAGAATTATCACCTGATGACTGTCTTTGAAGCTCAATAGTAGCATCAGTCCGTGACACATGAACAAACTGTTGATTGAAACTTGTTGATGATATAGATGAATTAGGGTGCTGCTGCAGTTGCTGACCAAGCACAGCCAACAGTGGATGTCCAGGTGGGATCAATCCTTGAGCATGCAGTGCCTGAACAAACTGTACTCTCTGTGCAGGAGGCATTTGTTCCTACAGAAAAATCCTTTTATGTCATAAGGTCATTGAAATTCATAAAATAATATATATATTCCAGATCTTTTGGAAACTGTTATCAAAGGATTACGTTGTACTTAAGACTTGGAATGACAGAAATGACAAAAATAACTGTAATCAAAATATATGTGCTAATTGACAGAAATTTAATATGTTGGAAGACTTACTAATTGTTGTGGTGTAGGAAAAGGTCCACCTGCATGTCCATGTCCTTGCTGAGGTAGATCTGATATTGGAGGATGCAACTGCCTCATCCCCATAGGAAATCGTGGTCGCATCCCTTCCAGGTATGGCCCTCTAGGTGCAAGAAAATTTCCTCTCTCTGAAGAAAAGTTTACATAAAAGTCACAAATGTCTTTAATATTATATCACAACAATATATATGGATGAAATGATTAACATTTATTTCAAATTTAGCATTTTAACATGTTTAATTATTATTATTGAGCTGCTAATTATTTTTCAAACTAATATTCTGAAATATGAAACAGTGTATTTTGCAATACCTCCAAAATGTGCTGGATTTGGAGGTCGGACTAGCCTCTGTCCAAGAGGCCAGCGTTCAGGAGGAGAACCAGATACAGGTTGATCAGTCATTCCAGGATTGAGGCCTGTCAAATTTAAATGCAATTATTATTACCTCTCTACAACATTATTATGAGGAAACAAGGTAAAAAAATAAACACGACAAAAACAAAAACACACACACACACAACAAAAAAACTGAATTAATAAATTTCAGACTTGTACTTATGTATTAAATACTTCAAATCATTTATAATATAAAAGTAAGTGATCATGTATATTCAACAGCTAACCTTGAGGCCTAGGTCCCATTGCTCTTGGAGACCCATCAGAGGGTGGCCATTGTGGATGACCTCCCATATGTGCCTGTTGTATCATTTCTTCTTTCTGTTTCTTCATAATCTGTTGAGCAAGTATTTCTCGCAGCTGTTGGTGTGGTATATTTGTTTGATTTCGATCTCCTTCGCCTTGGTCACCTGGACCCTATAAATCATTCACACAAAATACACCTATGTAACACTTACATCTGCTCCATGTAAATACTTAACATCGTTCATTTAAAAAAAAAAAAAAAAAAAAAAAAAATTTTGCCTCCTTAATCAAAGCTGCATGTAACCAATTAAAAAGCTCTTTTAAGCAGTGTATTTTTCATTTGATCTGTTACAAAAAATTATTATAAAGCATGCATATAAAAATATTACAAATAACAATATTCAAAAATATTACTAGTCAAAAATGATCCAAAAAAAAAAAAAAAAAATCCCAGGAAAGGAAGGAATTGAAACTAAAATTGAAGAATAATAACAAATTTTAAAAAAAGAAAGAAAATAAAATGATCAGGCATTTGTTTTGTATTAGTATTCAGTACTACATATATTAAAAATGGATATTAAGATGCTTTATTGACCATAACCATTATGTTAGAAAAAAATGTTATAAAGCAATCTAACTCTCAAGAATCATCTATAAAATGAAAAAGTGGCAATGAATAAATGTCAAAAATAATCCAGTATTTGTTTTTAATATCCATACCAAAACACTTTCTTTTCTTTCTCGGTCATATGTCTAGTCAGTCAGTTTAATCAAAATTTTGATAAACTATGGAACTGCATATTCACCAAAAATAAGATAAAAATGTTTTTAAAATTTTAACCGACAAATCACTATAATCTATGATAGAACCAATGTTATTCTTTTACTGATAAAGAACAGAAAGTATAACCTTTGTAACTGTTTGATAATTGTTTCATTCTAGCCTTAATGGTTTAACATTAGTGTGTAGGCACTCATTTCTATCCAAAGCTAATTGGGAAGTGTAGGCTACCTTGTTTTTCTAACATTACCAAGTCTTTAGCAAGACAAACCAGACTTCTGGATTCCTTGTCCAAGGCAGAAATGATGTACCTTTAGTGGACATTAAACATAGTTTATGTAACTGATAATTCTGTGAATATGATTACAAATAGCTAAAACCATGTTTTTAGGACATAACAGAAATTTACCAAGACTTCACATTGAATTATAGATTTAAATATCAGTTACTCTCAATCCAAAATAAATAAATTAAAAGTTACTTTTCTGTTCCCTATATGTAATCAAACAAACATTAAAACCAATTATACGGAAGGGAAGTGTCGTGATACATTTTTTTTAGGGGGTGGATTATTTTGTGAAAATCATATAACATGGACTGAAGCTGCTAAAAGAAATAACAACTATATGAAGTGCAGAACTAACTTACCAAAAAAGGGTGCTTATAAGAGAAGGACCATGTCCCTGAAGATAAGACTGAACCCCGACGTCTGCCAAATAGTTGCTCGTGCTACACAACAATGATACGAAGATTTTAATTCAAGCATCTACAAGCCTAACTCTTGACACTAAGTGTTATGAGCTAATTTCACATGCTATTTAATTAACCACAAATATTTCTTTTCTTATACTGTATTTCATAACTGTGAAATTATTTTTATGTATATCTCATATTTACATTAATTTCCTTCTTTTACAAAGACATTTTGAAATGTTCATCAAATTATAACAATGAAGTCAGTCTTTATATATATATATATATATAACCCGTTACTGTCTTCCTTTTCCTTTGCTCCTAATATAGTAATAGAAATGTAATTTCTATATAAACCTTGAATGCAAAAACTTAATTGTTATACAATGAATGAGAGCGATAATTTAGTTGTTCAGAACAGAGTAAGGTTTATATAATATTTCACTGTAGGCATTTCCCTATCTAAAGATTAACTGAATTTACTCATTTATTATACATAAGAAATGACTAAGAATTGAAAACAAGAAGGCCTATTTATTATTAATAGATCTGTTACATGTGAAATTAGTTCACGTGCCAGAATCTTTTCTGATATCAAGTTGTTTCAGTTAGTACTCTAGTCTGCAAATATGCTAAGGAATGCACTTATTTATTTATAATTATTAATTTTATTTTTAATTTATTTTATTTATTATTATTTTTTTAAAGATTTATTTTATGCACCTTTGAACAAAACAGTACAGTGTTATTAATCATTAATTTTTATTACAATATTATTTTTATCTTTTCTCAGAAATTACTTTTTTCAAAATAATTTGGAGATGACAGAAGAATGACAAGAATGCATCAAACAAAATAAGTCAATGAAACACTGGACAACCCAATTGTAATGTTTCTCTTTCTATATTTAAATATGTTTTAACTGTGGAGGTTTTGTTTTTGAGCATATTTTAAAATTAATTCTTTCTTCTTCATTTTCAGATCATTTTATAGTCAAAACAATTTCTATTCTTTAAAGTTTTAACATCCAGATTTTATTCACTGATCTATGAAGATATTTCAGAGTTGTTAAATTATGAATTACAATAAAACAAACAATGATACAAAATTGGTTAAGCAGTTAAAAGAACAAGTAATAATTAACAACAAAAAAGATTATGGCACGTACATGTAGTGTTAAAATCTAGACTAAATAAAGAGCTATTCAAAAAACAAAATGTGAAGAGAAAAAAGAAAAAGACAAGACAAGAAAAGAAAAGTAAACCCCTCAATAAACAAGCACTTATTATGTACATATGTGTACACATATACAGACACTTTCTTTTTCTTTCATTAAATACATATTTACAGGTGTTTCATTTTTGCTTCTGGACTCCACCACCCCTGTGCAGTAATGTGGATTTCAAAAACAGAAAAATGCCCATTGCTTTCAAAGTTCATTAGCAGTTTCCTAGTTAAAGAACAAACTGGAATCTGTTTTATTTCTTGGAATAGCTCAACATATTTCATTAAGTGCAACTGAAGTTTAGGTTACAAACTGTCAATGATACTTTCTATAAACTAATAACAAAAACCGTAACAGTATATAAAAATATACATTAACTCAGTCTAAATTAATGTTTATCTAACTCTACATATTACAAAACCTACAAAACGATTATCAGTATTAAGAAAAAAAAACAGTTTATGAACATATCCTAGTATTAAATACTCAGCTGGCAGTATGAGAATTTCATTACAAAATATACCATCTTACTTTTTAAAAATGTTATTTAAAAATTTCCAGTTGTATTTATTTGAATGGTAATTAAAACAATCTTCCAAGAATGTATATATTTTTTTTAATTAGAATTTTTTTTGTAAGTGAGAACTGTATCACTGATAAATAAGGAAAAACCACTTAAATTTAAAGTTTTATATGCATTATATAAAGTTATAGTTTTAACCATTATTATTATTATAATTTCATTTTTAATTATGTAACTTTAATTTTTCTGACATGTTCATCAATTCATTTCTATCAAATTTATATCCCAAATAATAATTAAACTGATTTATATTAAAAACACCTTTTGAAATTTGTAGATCATTAATAATTTAAATAGAGTAAAACCAAATGCTAAATAAGCATGAAAGAAGAGACAAAATATATCTGAAATATGCATATTTGTGCTGGGAATGTCCATTATTACTCTTTTATTTTCAGATGGCTGGTAATTTCTTGTTTTATTTTTGTAAATGACTGTTTTTATCTACAGTTAGAATGGTCATGCATAAATGTACTGGAATACTTAATTATGAACCAGCGGACAACCAAAATCTAATGTTAGCTATAAATTCAATGTTTTTATTTGACTGGATCTGCATGAATCAATTATATATTGTCTCTGAAAAATTTAAAAACTTTTCTACACAAACTAAAGCTTTCTAACACCAAGCCACAATATTAAAACAAAAGCATGCATGATAAATATGCAACTAGTCACTGTAACACAGTAAGAAATAAAATAAATTTGATTGAATGTCTATTATTTTCTAATTTCAGCTATTGTTTGCTAAAAAAAATAAAAAAGTAAATAAATCCTCTCCAAATGTATCTAACAAAAAAAAACTATACATACTTAAGGAAGATAAAGTAATATTTTATAGGAAGATATTTTTACCAGTGCCGATTCCTGTGGAAACATTGGTCTTGGTCCTCTCTGCATATGCTGCATAGGTACACCAGGGCCCATTTGTGTTACAGATCTAGAAATCATAGAAGGTTCCAGTCCTGGTTGAGGAGTGCCAGGCTGATGACTGTAAGGATCTGGAAGACTTTGTGATCGAGCTATCTGAGGATGAGGATGACGGAACTGCTCCTGTCCACCAGGAAAGGAAAGATCCAAGTGGCGAAGAGGCCCTGGGGATGAGTGAGGTGATTTGCCAGCTGTCGAAGGAAGTGGTGTCTGTTGTGGAATTGCAGAAGCTCCAGATGACTGTGTTTCTGGATGCTGTTGGCCAAATGTTTCTGATGGTGTGGATGTGGCTATTGCCTGCTGGAACTGTTCAGGTGTACTGGGTTTAATGCCTGGTGACATCTGATCTGGTGGTGAAAATCTTGGTCTTGGTCCCATCATCCCTGATCGAGGACCACGCATGGAATGCATAAAAGTATCTTGGGGGCCAGCTGGACGAGCTGTATCTGATGGAAAAGCATAAGGATCAGAAACTGGTGGTCTTGGTCCTCTGACCATTGGTTCAGCCTGACCATGAATATTTGGACTCTGTCCATGAAACTGTTGATTAGGTCCTAGATGAGGAGTTCCAGGAGCTGAGGCAAATGGATCCTGTGGTCCAGCCATTCTTGGTGTACCAGGAGGATGAAGATAAGGGTTTGCTTGTGATGTATTCTGATTGGGAGACATCTGCTGAGCTGCCTGCTGGTCAAATGATTTTCTAACCTGAGGAATTCCAGGAGTTCCAGGTGGCTTTGGATAACCATTTTCATCATGTGTCTCATTGTGAGGTGTGTTTGGAGGATGAGCATATGGATCAAAAGCCTGTGGTGTCACTTGTCGAGGTGGATGACTCAATCTCACAGTTCCAGAACCTTGAGCAAAGTCAGGTCTCGGTGCAGATGGCTGAAAAGCATAAGCATCAGTATTTGGTTGTCTAGCAGGATTAAGCTGATCAGGTGAGAGAATCTGTTTGATGCCTGAAGGATGATTAAAAGTAGCTTTTCCATCTCCAGAGGGACCTGCTGCACATTTATTGAAAGATTCCTCTGGCCATTGTTGTGGCATATTCCTTGGACTTCCCAAACCACCAGGGCTATGAAGTGGACTCATTTCACCTAAAACAGTAGTTTTCACATGAACTGTCTTGATATTTATTTTCAGAAAACAGATTTTGAGAACACAAAATATAACACAACTTAATCTCTTGACATGTGACAAAACTTTACTTAGTTTAGATCTGATGTATACTTAGGAATGAATCTATGAATGAATCTATGAATGAATAAATGAATGAATTACTGATGAATGTGGATAATAACAGCAAACATAAATAACAACTCTGTCTGCCAGATGTCAAGGAATCAAGGTTAAATAACATCAAGACAACAAAACTATCATTTGATCCTAGTTGTGTTTGGAAACATCTATGAAAATAAATGTGAATACCTTCCATTCCTGGTAGAGGAGATCGACCTGGACTAGGACCACCATGTCTAGGTGACACTGGCAACATCCCCTGTATAGGTCCTTCAATAGGTCTACGTCCTGTAAACAAGTTATAAAATTACATTACTGTTTTTAAATGTGCACTAATGCTTCTATTATATACACAAGACCTATGTTCTTTTTTTTATCTTCTTTACAACAAATTTCACTGAAAGGTACAGATACAGCAACTACATGCTGTAGAAGGATGTTTGCCTATTTTTATATTAAGAGCAATGACAATTTTCAACCATGTTATCAAAAGCTGAACTCAAGATACAGATTTACTAAATATGTTTTAATAGACAGGATTATTAGTGTAAAGAAAAGAAAAATAAAGAAATATTTATTTTATTTGTTTTATTATTTATTTATTCATTCATTCATTTTATTTTTTATTTCTGTTTCAAACAAAATGAAAGTGAACTTGTTTTTATGAGCAAAATATTTTTTGTTTTGTTAATACTAATTTCTTTCTTTTCTTTTTCCTCCCAAAGAAATGTAATTTTAATGTATATTTTAACCTTCTTGAGGAGAGAGTTGTGGAAACTGATCTGGTACTCCTGGCATCTGTCCCCCACCTGGAGAAGGTAATGGAGGGGGAGCTGGGGGTGGTGGCATAGCCTGACTGTCCTCTCTCATTTGAGCTTCTTGTTGCCTTCGTCTGAGTTCCTGTGAAACCTGCTGAAATAGTAATTAAATTCTTGAATTATACAATATGTCAAATATGTTCTTGTTTTCAATTCCTTTTATCTGTTGATTCAACTTAAGTTAAAAAACAAAAATACATACATGTTCCATATATTGCAAAATATCTATTATTATCTTTAGCATTTTTCAATTTAAATATAATTTTTAGTCAAGTTAATAACCAAACATTTAAAGCAGGGAGTGTGTTCTGTAAATGTTTTTTTTTTTTTTTTTTTTTTTTTATAATTAATGGAAACATACAGTTTATAAAATATGTACCATAATGATAATGTGCAGTTCAAAACATTAACAAAATGCACTGCTGACTTGTTATTATTATATAAACCTAGGAATATTTTGTGTGCAGTTATTTTTTAAATTATTATTTAGGTATTAAATGACTAGAAACCAAATTTCTATACCTCATTACATGTCTAATGAAGAGCATTTATAGATTTCATGGTAATTTATATTTGTTAATGTTATGTATATGCAGAACATGAAATATTAATTATGTCATCAGAGGAGCAAAGTATATTTACTGTCCTGGTATTTTATAATAATTACTAAATTATCTATTTTTTTCAAAATTGTTGTCATTCCAAATACAAAAGAGAAAAATAATGCTAAATATCATAAACAATTTACAAAAATGACATGCCTTAGGTGCAACAGTAATATATATGAACACATAAATCTATTATTATTTTTCCACAATATATACAAAAAATAAAAAGTTAATGTCTTGGATAGAAAGAATATGTTAAAAAATAAATTAAAAAAAAAATAAATAATAATAATAATAATAATAATCCCATGCATCTTTTCATGCATAAAATCATATTCATGCAAAGGTAACAATAGTATATAAAATACTTTTTAATCTAAAAAATATATAAAATGTGAGTTGGTTAATAACTTACTAAAAACAGAAGAAAACAATAACTTTATTAACCTTGCTTCAATTCAGTAAAAACACAGACATAAGTGTTCTAAATGTGTGTGTGTGTGTGTGTGTGTGTGTGTGTGTGTGTGCCCACATTTGTAATGTTAATAACACAAATACATTACCGAAAACAAAAAATATAATTTATATATTATCTATTAAAACAAATATCTGTTATTTTACTCAGGGGAAAATGAAAATTAATTTTTAGCCAACTACTCTATTCATGCAGCCTATTACTAAAAGAAATACATGAATTAGTGCATACTAAATTTTATATATTTCTCTTGATCCAACCAAAAACAACAAAAGTAATAATAATTAAAATATTAAATAATATAAACATAAATGTATAAATTAAAGCGGGTCAAATAAGCAGAAAAGGCAAGAAAAAATAAAAAATAAATAAATAAAAGGTAAACTTAAGTATTGTCGTCTACCAACCTCTACATCAAATTCACCAGCCTGCAAATCAATCAAATCCCAGAAGAAAAATTATTTCCAAAATATTACACAAGAAAGATGATGATAAATGTTCTTAATAATTATTAATATTTATATAATGTTGGAAAATGTCAATTTGATGTTTCTACTTAAAATTTTACTAATGTAACCAGCATTAGAAAAAAGATAGTTTTAGTGGAAAACAAGACCTAAACTCCATAAATACAGTCAGAAATTTCCAGGTAACTAAATATTATTGTTTGAATTATTTAAAATAAAAAATAAAATAAAAATGATTTAAACAAAACTAGTACCCACGATTAATATTTGTATGTTAATAAAAGTATAAGCAGATGTAATATAATTTACAAAATTCAACATTTAAAAATAAACATACCAAACAGGCATAATGTATCTTTTATATTACTATAATGACAGTTAGATGTTTGTGCAATATTTGTTAATATACTTTAAATGTACATATATGCCTATAATGAACCATTTCATATGATGTGACATAAAATTTTCAAATTGTTGTAAATAATATGCTAACATGAAAATGCTTTAGTACACGATGTATACATAGCATGAATAAATTGTTTTTATTTTGTAGATGAGTGAAAGAGCATCTGGTGCAACACTTGTTATTAAATGCATTCAACATAATATATTGAAATAGATTTAAAATATAAATAGTGATTATTTTTAAACAAAAGTAAAACCAGTATCAACACCCCAATGATTATTATTGGGGGATTGTATTAAAGTATTTTTTAACAAGCACTTTCTTACAGACTAGGGAAAGGGAAGTATGGCCCTTGATATACAACTCTTGAATTACCAGCTTTAACATCAAGATTAATAAATATTATCATTAAGGAATATATTCCACCATATCTAGTAACAATTAATTCCTTGGAGAAACCATTAATTGTATCATTTATTAAAACTGTTTAATGTGAAATCTAAATCACCAGTCTGTAGCAAGTTGTTAAACATCCACCAACTTAAAAATGCATGCCTTACTTATCAATTGTTAGCCTAATTGTGATGTTTTGAAGTCTACTTTTACATGAATGTTTAACCAAAACTGAAGGCAATTCTTTACAATTCAAGAAATGTGACAGCTGTTGTCAATTAATGAATTATATTATCTTCTCTTTAGTTTTACTTCATGCAAAGCATCCAGTATTTTATTTAACAGCACCATGCGTTAATGTGTTACAGCACTAATGATCAGTCTTGGCATGCATTTTAATGCTTTTACAATTATACTTACTTTCTGTGCTTTCAGAACTCGGCTGCTGGTTCGATTTTTACGAGCCTTTGCCTGGAAAAGTAAAATGCAACAATACATCCTGATGACATGCTACTAATAACTGAATATTTTCACTGAAAAGAAAGAACATGCTATGCCACTGAAAAGCTGGCTGAAATGGGGAAAAAAAGAAGAGAGAAAAATGGATAAAATAGATATTTTTATTTCTTAAAGAATTTTACAAACTATTTCTTAAGGAGGCAAATATTACAGAAATAAAGCTATAATCCATCCAACACATTTCATTTAAATATATATTTTAAATAAAAATTTTACTCACCAAATATGGTTGCTTTTCTTCAGGTGTAAGTTTTCGCCACAATTTTGCTATCTGCTTGGCTCTTTCTGGCCAGTCTAAAACATGAAAATATTTGTGAGTTAAAATTTACTGATGTTACTACTTATGATACAAAATAGACAGGGTCACCCAAGGTCTGGATCTATTGGCATAAACGTATGATTAAGTTTTATTACAGTAAATGCTAAAGTTGACAACCTTGAACTTTGTATCGGTATGTGCTAAATGCAAGAATACTGAAACTTTGTTAATGTAACAGAACTTATGTTGGTGCTGCAATGGCTGATCTGGGCTGATTCTGATACTGACTTAAGATGATCAAAGACCAATCAATTGCTGTTAGGACTGGACACCAACTGGATCTTGCCTTCTGATACAAATTGAAAAATTTCAAATTTTGTCAAAGGAAAGTGCCTATAGATGCAGACGTTTGGGGCATTCTGTATATAAGGTATATACAAGTAAGATCCACGGGCAACATTTTTTCAGGTCTTTCTTAAATATCCTGGTGCATTCTATTATATTAATAGTTAAATGATGTGTTAGTTATTAAAATTTGAATTAATATAACCTGTGTATTCTGTTTTCAGTTCTGGATGATTCATGTTTACATAAAGAATTGAAGATATTGTTGCATTCAGTCCAAGGGCCTCATCTGCTTCCCACTTGATAATATTTCTTCGACTGCTGCCTTCCTCAGAGTTAACTTCATCAAGTGCCCAGGGTGGGGCCTGCTTTGGACCAAACCCAGGACTGATCTGCTGTGGGCTGATAAAAAAAAAATAATCAGAAAGTGTGTTTAAATTAAAAAGAAATTTGGCATGTAACAAATTATTGTCTATTATCCTAAGCAATAATTTCATACATTTTTTCAAATTTTAATTAAAAAAATATGAGTTTTAGATATATAAATCTACTTATTAAAACTGACCAGTTTCAAAGCTTAGAAATTGCAGTCTGAAAATATTAAGAAAAAACCCCAACAAAAACAACAAAAAAGACCTATTAGAACAGAGGTATTTCACATCCCACTGCGCATGTGCCCAGTGCTGGGTAATATGAGGATGCATATTACAAGATCTTGCCAAAATAGCCCTACCTGCAAACTAGTGGGAAAAAACAATAATACTATAATGGGAGGCCATGACCATTGTTCAGTTACTAACTGTTCCAATCACAAAAGTCCAGGAAATGCATATTGGAAACTTGAGGGTATGTTCAGCACATTTTTTAGGTGGGAAGCCACTGTACAACAAGAAACATGTGATCTATACACCAATCTTGAATATGGGATGGGAAATTGTCACAAAATCTAGGATAACAAAAAACACAAATGAAATTAATGACATGATTCAGATAACCACAGAGAACAACACTTTCTTAATTATTCAGTCTACCACAACTATTAAATAAGTTGCTCACATTTCCTTCATAAACAAAAGATTTAATTAATCATGTTACGGTATATCTTGTTTATTGAACACACTATGTGGCCATGTGTCTACAACAAAGTAAATACTCTGGCTATAAATGGCATCATTTGAAAGACTTGCTGAACAAACAAGTTATTGCAAATGTTTGTAGTGCATCTGTGGGGGATGGACACATGCTACCCCTTGATCTGGACTTGAATTGTTTTTCAATTGTACTGTGTGTAAGCATAAGCCTCCCATTGTTGTAGGTGGGAGATGACAGGGTGGATAACAGACTTTATGTTAATATTATGCGCGCATGCATGCACGCACACATACACACACACACAATACTGAAACACACAAATATGCCCTGATTTTGACATGGGTATATTTACAATATTTATGCATACGTTTCCAGTAAACAAATTATATATATCCATCCGAGATATATTTATAACCTTTCTAATTTTTAAACACTTATATGGAATCCCTGTCAAATGTTTTGTTTGTACTTTTTACAAGATAGTCTTTTAATCTGGCGTTATCAAAACCCTTGGGTTCAAGTAGCAGACTTTATCCAAGTAGTTGCACTACTTTTTAACTTGAACCATTCCACTGTAAATTTCAGTGGACCATTTTCTACAGACATTACATACATGTTAGTTGCCAAAGTTTAATGTCTCCTATGAAGCTACTGTCATGCCGTAACAATCAGTTTGTCATGCCCCTCTATTTGTAAATAGATTAGTTTGTCTAGTTTGTCAAGGGACATTACTCTTTGCGTGCGTGCACAATAGGAATGTGAAATACCTCAATTACAGTAAGAGAATATATAATGATAAAAATAAATAAAAATAACTTGCTAAATGAAGAAATTTTAGAGATCACTACTGCAACACTTAAATGTCATTTTAATAAAAGCAGTGGCTAAATATTTCATGGTGCTCAACTCAACAAATATGCTTTCTTGAGATATTAGATATTTCAAGAAACTTACCCAAAACCTGGTGGGAATGGTGGACTGGCACCAAAGCTAGGCAGAGGGCCTGCACCAGGTGGTCTGTCAGCATCAGTTACATGCTGTGGGTTAGGACCCTGAATTGGCATACCGATCATTGGAGCAGGTCCTGTTCCCATCATTCGTGGCATTCCCTGATCCTGTGGATACATTTGAGGACCTGGTAGAAGAGTTGGAGGATGGGGCATGTTGAACTGGTTAGGACCAAGTACTGGAAAGAACAAATTATCTCGTAAGTGGAAAACATTCATCAGAGCATTAATAATGTATCTCTCACATTAAAACAAAGTGCCATGTGAAAGAATACTACAGCAGAAATGTTCCATTCTGACTTGTATTTGGCTAAATATTTTTATTTATTATATTTTGACTATTTCATTAGTTCTGTCTACTCCAAAAATTAATGGAAAATTGTATACATGTAAATTATAATAATACCAATGTAATAGCAGTAATATTTATTTATTTATTTATATTATTACAACATTATTTTATTCCAACAACTATCATCTTAATAATAAATAGCACAAATCAGTCTATTACCGTCTGTAGAAGCTGAAGGGGCAGTCTCGGGTCCATTTGGTTCATGTCCTTGTAAAACTCCTTTAAATATGTCTTCCACCATTTTGCTGTCAATCTGGTCCAGATTTGGTCCAAGGTTTACTGAAATGTAGTGGAATTATGATCACAACTGATGGACACCAAACAGTAAATAATTTAATGAAATAATATGTTTTGACAGACTGAACTATAAACCATTATGATAAAATTCAACTGAAGCATTCCAATGTACAGTGAAATTTAAGCAAATTTTACATGAAATTCTGAAATTATATGCACATAAATTAATTTTTACCATCTGATAACATTTTGTCCACATCAAGATTCTTGTCTACACCAAGGTCAGGGGTCAACATGTCAAGCTCATCTTTGCTAGGTGTTTCTCTGATCTTATCTCCAGAAGAATCTGTGGGTTCACCTTCAATGGTTACATTTGAAGCTAATAAACAAAGACTGCATTCAAATATATACGTAGAGAGAACAGACCATCAAATGACTAAATTTTTCTGTACTGTTATTTATATTTTAATACATTTATTTTAATGGTTAATACCATTATTATTAGTTTGGAAATTTTGGAATCCACTTATTATTGAAATATGTTTTTGTAGGGAATTCTATTGGTACAAACAATACTGATAAAACAATTAAGCAATTTTAAACATATTTCTTCTGATATAAAAAAAGAACATTAAACACAACTGTAAAGACAGAAATATTAAATAATGAGATAAAAATAATACAATTACCCTCACTGTCAAACATTTTAAGAATATCATCTTCAGGTGGAAGATCACTTAAATCACCTGGAAGAATATCTTTGAGGTCTCCATCATCTAAAATAAACATATTTGATAACTTTAGCAGAAAACCAGGTTTGTGCAGCATTAAAGAAGGTCAGTATTAATTAATTTATAGGAATGTCATTTTGAAATAATGTAATCAACCTTATATAGAAGATCTACAGGAAATTGCTGTTTTTTATGTTTTGTTTTTTTGAGAGCTGCTGCAAATTATCAAAAAATATAGGTAAAATGAATACCCCCCCCCTCTGCTATACTACATTCACTGTCAAACATAAATACATCTATTCAATTCCACAGTAAATTCTAAAGTAATAAAGAGACAGGTATTTCACATTTTTAAATTGATTACCCAAATTATGTGGATCATCTGTGTGTCCCATAGATGGGAGAGAGACATCTCGGTGCCCAGCAGGTAAAGATCTGACAATATCAGTGTCTGTGTTACTACCATGTGCAGACTGTCGAGATGATGGACGAGATTTCTCTTTTTCTGAGTCAGACCCAATTAAAATCTCTCTGCTCTCTTTGCTTGTGTCTAACAGTGACTTGCCAAAGAAAGCTTCCTAGTAGATGAAATATTTTAATTACAGTTAAGGTCAATGGCACTGTTATGTGTGTACAACACATCATGATAACAACAACTGCATGCAAGATCAAATATAAACCTTAAGGTTCTTACATTACTGGTTATGGATTAAAATATCTTCCAAGTAAAATCAAGTATAATAATTTCAAAAAGAATTCATCTGATTTATTTTACTCATTTACATTCCCAAGCTATTTTGACTTCTTGCAAGATGAAAGTGACTAATTCCTATATATTTCAGTGACTGATCAGTTCAACACAAAACAAAATGGTTTACAAATACATACATGTACCTAAGTAACAGGGAAAAATAAAAGGGGAAAAAAAAAAAAGAAGATCTATATCTATTTCTTCTTTGTTTTTAAGCTGATGTAATTATTACAAATAAACTGGATTTTAAACTATAGTGTATCAGAATATTTTACCTGCAGGTATGTTGGAAAACTTTCCTCAAGTTTAGATTTTCGGGATCGTCTTCGACGTTTTTGTTTCTCTGGAGCATGTGGTGTCCCTTCAGGAGTAGTTCCTGGTTCACCTTCCACTAAACAGGTTCAAATTATTAAATACATTTAACTTCTATGTGTTGAAATCCAAATTTCATAAACTACATTTACAGGTCTTAAGTTTCTGCTGTACTACCTCTCTACTCAACTGTTTGCATTATATTAACCACTTCTCGTCACTACTAAGATGGGTTATCACCATCTACTGGCAAAAATGTAAAGTATAAAAGATGAAAAGAAACTACACCAATGAAAGTATGATATAATACACTGAAAATTCTGGTACCTGAATGAAGTAAAAAAAGTTAGTTTATGGAAGAAAACCATGGTTTTGAACAAAAAAGAATAAAAAGCAAGCATTAAAGAATAAAAATCCCTTTTAAAGAATGATGAATAACATTTTTGTATGATCAAATAATGAAAAATAAACATCTATAATAATGAAAAAATAAAATCATTGGTGGAAAGAGTGTTTGTTTTTAAAAATTCTTTACCATCCATGCTTAAATCCTCTTGAGACTGTGATTGTGTCTGTCGCTTCCAAATTGTAGTACGTGACCGTTGTCTAGCAACAAACCCTCCAACTCCTAATAAATATTAATGAAAATATCAGATATTAACTTTTAGGACCTAATATAATCAAAGTGGAAACTGTCACATATAGTAAGGAAAATAGCATTTCAATATAATAAAGTAAAAGAAATACCCATTCTAAAATCAAAATAATTAACAAGCAATAAACACTGGCTTAGATATTTGAAATTTTGCACCAAAATCTTACCAAGTCCAGTCTGTTTTCTTGGCCTTCGTTTTTTCAAACCATCTTCTGGTTCATCGGGTCTCATCTCCAGACCAGATAGTGATGGGGCAGCAGGTATGACACCAGCCACAACCAATGGGTTTTCTGTCATGTCTGAGTCTGGTGTTTTTAAATCTTCTGTATCTACAAATTCACAACAAACTCAGCTGTAAAATCTAATTAGTGTAATGGTTAAGAAAATGTTAAATATTTGTAATTATTATTCAATATTTTACTCTCAATTTAAATAAAGGCAAAATCCTTTAAAATTCCAGTGAAAATGCATTCTAAGAAAAATATTTATTACCATTTTAAATACAAAACATCATGACAACTATATTATAGTAAATAATAATTTAGTAAATCTGAGCAGAGACAGTGTAATCAAATTATTATCCTGATAAATAATCTACTAATTCAGTGAAGAATAGATGATTCCCCTGATATTAATAACATAAGAGAGATCCTTTGTTAATAAACTGCCATACTATTCAACATTTTTAAATGGTAAACAAATACAAAACAATGACTTAATGAATCAATATAATCCAAATACCTTTTTCCATAGATTCCTCACCATCCACTGATGACATGGAAAGTAGTCTAGCTACATTTGGATGCTTAACAAGGGGATCTATTAATGGCTGATCAAGCTTTTTTGGTGTACGTTTCTGTCGAGGTTTCTTTGGAATTGGCATAGAAAGACTCTGAATATGTTCAATTCCCGAGGCAGACAGATAAACGCCATCCATGAGAAACTGCTTTGGTAGTTCTGTTCAAATGTACAAAAATAAATAAAGTAAAATGAATCAGATTTATGTTCTGAAAATGAAGTACACAAAGAAAATTAATTTATGTAAAATGATTTAAATTTCATGTCAGTTACAAAGGAATTCATAAATATTCATGAAAATTTATTAAATGGACAAACTTTATTATTATTTTTCACATATTTCCTGGTAGAAACATCATGTATTGTTTAGCCTGGTGTTACCACTAAAAGCAACAGAATGATATGGTTAAAAATATAAAATTTTAAACCATAAATGTGGCATAAATGAAATTAATCAGACAGCCAAAGGAAGGAACCCAAAGACATCCATAACATTATTTTTTGGTTATTTTTATTTTCCTTATTCAAGCAACAAAAATCAAATGATCTACCTGGTTCTTTTGGTGGAGGCAGCAGTACTGGTGTGGGTGGGGGTGGTGTTGGAGGTCGTAATTTCTCTTCAGGAGGTGGGGGTGGTGGTGGTGGAGGTGGCACTGAAAGAGAATTAAACTTTTACAATGATGTTTCTGTTCCATATAAAAATTACACACATGCTTCTATCCTTTACTATAAAACAAGAAATCAATCTGCTTTCAAAATTGTTCATTGTAAAATTATATCATATAATCAACAAAGGTAATAATAAAAAAGACATCAACCGCTAAACCTAAAATTCATATAATAAAAAAGTAGTACCTGTGACTGTATCACTGATGAAGTAAGACTAAAGGTTTTACAATTTAAATATTTTTACTACATAAATCTGTGAAATAATTTAAAGACACTTACAAGGACCAGGACGTTTAGTTTCTGGACGGCAAAACAAACAATGATATCCATAATCAGCAGCCAGCTCAGCCTCATCCTCAGTGGTGAGACCATCACATAGAGAGTGAAGCCATCTGAAACACCATGTACAATTAGATCAATACATGTCACTGGTAAGTATTATTAAGTAAATAATTATTCATAATTCTAGAAACTGTATTAAAAACCATAAAATTTCAAAATCCATGAAAACAAACCAAAATATTATTTTAAAGAAAAGATTAATGTTTATTCTCCTACAGCGTATCATTCACTATATAAAGGCATACAACTCATAATTTTTCTATTGTTGTTTAACTATAATTATTTCATTTTAAATTATTTTTTTATGTTGGAAATGAAACAAAAAGGAAGAAACTTAAGCACTGATAAAAACTTATAATAATATAGTAAGAAAATAATGACAATAATAACCATAATAAAAATGGCAGTAACAAAAATGTTTGATAACAAGAACAAAAATTTAAAAGAAAAAACTTTTTTAACAAGTACACCTTACCTATCACAATTTATACACTGAATAATGAGGTCATCTTCTCTGTACATTATGCGACAGGCAGGACAAGTAATCTTGCTAGCACAAGGTGCACATTGTGTGTAGTTGTTCTGCCATAAGCTGTTAACACCTGGAGACTTTGAACCACAATACTGGCATATGACACACCTAGAGACAAAATTCAATATGCATGTATGTAAAAACAAATAAAACAAATCCCAGAAAAATTGCAAACAACATATGATGGATTAAATGAGGAATACATTAAAATTTGTTGTCAATAACTGAAAGTTTCTGGAAGTTTCTATGTAAACTTTCAACAGATCTCTGCTGAATAATAAATTAAACAAGCCTAATGACTGCACCATATTTATTTTATCTACCATTATAAAAAATCATATAGTCAAAGATAACACAGATAATAAAATAGAAAACCAGCTGCTGCCATACAATAAGCTACTCTTTATCAATGAACAGTGAGCAATCTTTTATACATGCCTTTTCAATGACAAATAAGTAAATATAACAGTCTTTGGTAGTGGCCGTGGTTGGAATGAGAAATATCTGCATTTTTCATGATGTTGTTACGGTTTTATTGGTTTAAAACAAAGACACACTAACCATTTACACTTCCATGTTCCTTTTGGCACATGTTCTAAGGGTGGATCTAGACAGTAGGTGTGATAGCTGATGTCACATTCATCACACAGCAGCAGTCGTCCCTCATCATGTGGACTGCCACAGCCTTCACACACTGTACAATCCAAGCATCGCCACCCCTTTTTCAAAACCACTTTAGTAACCTTAAAACAAGATTGAATAAATTATACAATATTTTATTTCATTAAATGTTCATGTACTAATATTACCAAAATTCATAATTACCAAATGATTCTAAAATACACCAAAACAAGAAAAATTAAAAGACAAACAGCATAGTTTTAATTTATATTTTAAATAGACATGTCAGTATACTGAATCATTTAAACAGAAAATACTCTTTTATGTTTAATTAGAACACATCAATATACAAAATTCAAATATAAAATGTTACCTTGACACTAGCACAATATGGATGATAGCACTGACCACACTGAGTGCAAACAATCATTTTTCCTTCTTCTCCACGACCGAATGCCCCACAACTTTTACAAACATCCTGAAATAAAAACATTTAAATATTCAAAACTGTAATTAACTAAACATTTCAACAAGAAAACATTTCCCATTTTCCCAAACCAAACTGGTGATAATTTTGACTGATAATCAACTGCAGGAAATTAATTAACACTCAAAATCCTATTATTTAAACAGTATGGAAATTGGAATTCATAATGTAAAATAAAATAAAAATAGTTCTGAAAAAACTATTTTGTTGAGAATATACAGCATTGAATTACACCTGGATAGTCTGATGGCTTAAAAACAAATAGTTTCATAGATTGAGAGGCCAACTTTTTCACAAATTAGTTGTAAAATATAACACGGAAAGAGTATTTTATATTCTAAACTATCTATCTTAAATCATACTCTAAGTAACTTTAAATTTCCCCAATTCTAAACATATCTTATTTTTTGAATATAAAATTTACCTGGTCTAAAGTAAAGCTGTCTTTAGAATTAGCTAAGACAATTGTTGATGGATGATCATCTCCACTGTCATCTTTAGAAGTGTCTGTTTCAATTCGGCTGTTTCCCTGTAAACACATAACATGTAGTTTACAGTTAATATTTTACAAAATCATATTCTATGAAAGAAAATAAATGAAGTTCAATATGTGTACATATTATTTTTTTATTTTACAAAGTAATACAGTGACAAACACAGTGACACACTGAATATATCTGAACAATGAATATCTAATTTAATGTTTTAGGTTTAAATAAAAATGTTAATTTATGTTTTGTTAAAAGAATTTATTATTTTACATAGAGGTATTAGCTGGAGGGTGCAAATTTTAAACATTTTTATTGTTTCAGAATTTATTGTGTACCATGTTGTTTGCACTTATTTGCCCTGTTTTTACTCTTGTCTTTGGCCCTCGTCGCTTTTCTCCAAATGACAGAGGACGTCTCCGTTTTTCAGGAGCAAGAGGCCGAGTCTGAAAATTAATTTTGAGTAAATTATGTTGAGTGTAGTTTCATTCTAATCAAATTTGAAATTAATATTTTCTTGTTCTAACTAAATACTTTCTTATATTAAAATAGATTAAATATATTAAAATATTGAAATAGATTTGAAATAATCATTTATAAACGATGTAAGATAACAGACATTTTTTATAGTTAAAAGAAATCATTTATCATTCTATATAGTAATATTTATAATTATAGTTGAAACCTGCATTAAATTCATTGAAAAATGGTAAAATTTTAAACCTGTTTAAAAGCTGACTAATCTTAAAAGATTATTTACTCTTATTTTTCTTACCCTTGGTCGGCCAGCCCCTATCTTCTTGCGGCCTGGAGGAAGACGGCCTGCTCGCATATGACCTTCAAGCATTTCTGCTTTAGCAGCCATGTAGGTAGCCAGACCTGATGATGAATGTGATGCCTAAAAACAAAAACAATATTCACTTCAATTAAATGATTTTATTCATCAAATTACAAATTTTCTGTTTACAGTTTAACTTTTAAACTCAAAACTTTTCAAAATATTTGTGATTTTTTAAACATTAATGTATTGAAAAGTTAATAAAAAGGGAAGGAATGAAAGACTATAATAATCTAAAAACAATCAAAAGGTCACTGTAATAACAATTTATATGCAGATCAAACAAACAATATATTTACTTTTTCTGTGTCTATATCGATACTGGAGCTAGAATCTTCACAGGTGTACAGTGATTCCTGTGAGCTAGCTCCCATCAGTGACATTTCTCCAAAAAAGGGATCATCTTTCAAGATGGGATCAGACTCTGCAAATATCAATTTAACAATATATACTTCATGATTCAAACATGTTCGCTTTAGCATGTGAGTGAAAAAATCTAGCTGTTGAAATAAAGTAATATTAGTGACAGAAAAGATGGCCCATGACAGCTTTAGGATACCAAGTATATGCCAGTCATAAACTGAACAACAAAACAATTATACAACACTGACTTACAGTTAAACCAAAACCACATTGACAAATTAACACTTTATCCTAGTTAATAACACCTTTAACTTACAAATCACAAAATTCACAATCTAATTTTCAAAAAAACAAATTCATTTTTAGCGATTTTAGAAATATTGTTTTTTGTGTTATTATTCAGAAAAGGGAATGTGTAAATATTACCCTTGTATGGAAAACCTTCCAAAGATTCCTCAGTTCCATAGGAACTAACTGGAAAGGTACCAAGCTCAGACTGATAAAAAAAAAAAAAAAAAAACATTTTGGATGAAAATAAATACTTTAATATTATAGTAAATTTTAATACCTTGTTAGTAATATTATTTGGATGAAGGCTGTTAATTTGGTAAATATCTTTATCATAAACATAGCTATATAACAGCCATATTTTACATTTTTCAAAGTATTTATTTACTGTTATCTATTTTAATTACATCTTTATTTCTGTAACATTTTGGGTTTTTTAAAATGCCTTTGATAATTGTTATAATTCACACTATTCTATTCTGAGATTTGTTTCTCAAGAATAAAAAAATTAAGGACATGCTCACATCTGGGCCTATATCTCTACAGACAGAACAAACATAGTCTGTCTGGCCATTACCGCTGTCTTTCAGCATTTTCAGCAGACTGGCATCTATTGTTAAATCACACTCACTGTGAACAAACCTGAAATGACAATGTTAATATTATGATACAAACAACAGTATTAACTAATCTATTTATCTGTAATGTTTTCTTATTTTTTTTGAAAAAAAGAAAAAAAAAAGCATTAATGAAATAACCAGTGACAAAAAAATAAAAATAACAAAAATCCCTTCCTTAACTTAAGAGAAAAAATAATAATAATAAAAAATAAATAAATAAAATAGTTAAATAAGAAAAACCAGATAAACTAATACTTTACCCAGATTACTAACAGTTTAAGAAACAATTCCCATAATTTTTTATTTTTTTATATCAACTTACTTTTTACACTTGTTACACTGTACCATTGTTTTATTATGGAAAGTGCGGTAAGCTTTTCCACAGAGAGGACAGCAGAGACCCTTGTTTCTTTGTTGATAGCAGCTGTCACAAACGGTGTAATTTAGATGCCATCTGGAACTTGGACCATTTCCTGGTGTTCTTGCTCCACAGTCAGTGCATATTCTACAATTCTAAATCATACAAATTTATCTGGTAATTATATACTGAATAAATAATAAATGAAGCTTTGGGTAAAACTATGATTAGTTTAAGAATCATTAAATGTCAATTTATGATTTGTTCACTTTAAATCATCACATTCATTTTTTGATTCTTGACATACACTAACACATGAAGTTAAATAATTTTACAAAATAACACATTTATCTTTCAAAAAGAAATGAAAACAAAATCCAAATAGCTTGATTTTAATTATCTCCTACTTCAGTTTAATTATTAATTTATCTTTTACCTTGCATTTCCAGCCATTTTTGGGGATGGTTGTCATTGCTGGCTTTAAACAGAATGTGTGATAACCTTTGTCACAGATATCACATACAAGCATTTTACTGTCATCTCCTGGTTGTCTACAAATAGAATATCCACTTACGTATATATTAAAATGCATGACTGAAGTATAAAAGAAAGAAGGAATCAAAGTTATCTATATTTCAACTTAAGAAGAGCAATATAATTATTATGATATATATATATATTAATATATTATAAATATTAACACCTAATAATGCAACTTACATTATGTATATGTATTTCATCATGTTATTAAGTGAAAGTAATAAGTGTAAGTAACAATCTTGCCAAAATAATTTTTAAATTGACTTCTCCCTCTAGACATATTAGATACAAACAGGGAACTTTTGGAAGAACTGAGGTTTTGTGAAAGAGAAATGAGACAATAAAAGGTAACCATGCAGTCACAAACATAAAATTAAACATACACATGTATCCATCAGTATTCTTTTTGCAATGAAACAAAGTCTTTAATAAAATATTTTATATGGACTCATATAATTAAATTATTTAATAGATGTTTTATTCTGATATTTTTTTACGATTACTTGCATCCCACTACCTGGACCAATTAGCTGAATGGTAAGAGAAGGGGATTTGTGTTTAATGTATTTGAAAATTCCAGAGATATAAAGAAAGCCTATCACTGATCTTTACATCATCAGTGTATTTGTGGTTGAAAGTGGTGCAACTTGGAAAGTCTGCAGCAATATTTTTATTTTTGTTTGTGATTTCTTTATTCAGCCTCTTGCTTTTATAAAACTAAATGTAACTGATGTAGAACAGCAATAAAATATTGGACAAAGTGGAAGCAAAATTTACCAATTCTTCCAAATGCTATTTAAAAATTATGAACAAAAGACATATAGAACTTCATCAAGAGTTAAAAGTAAGGTGAAGTTTAGTTATCTAACAAATGTCAGCCTTTTACTTAAATCTGACATTATTCAAGTCTACGAACCTACTATTTCATCTGAATCTGTTACTAGGAATTGTTAAATATATTTAACACTGCATTCTATAAGATCTAACAGTAACTGTAAAAATTAATAAATCTTTTTTTCTGGCTTAATTTATTAACAATAGAGCTTTATTTTATTAATTTATCTTTTTAAAAAAGAAAGTGGTTTACCTGCATGTCTGACAGATTTTACAATTTGGGCACTGCCAGCCAGCTCTCACGGTTGGTTTCACTTCAACTGGTGGGCACAAGCAGTTGCCATGGTAATGATCTCCACAGTTTGTGCAGAACAGCTGTTCTGCAATGTTTCCCTGTGTACCACACTGAACACAAAGTGCTGCAGACCCAGCTATAAAAAACACACAATAAGATATGAAAATTGTTCCAAATATTTTTTCACTACTCTTATTACTTTTCCTGAAAAAAATCTTTTATCAAAGAAAAATACAAATATTCTGTTACAAAAAAAAAGAAAAGAAAGAAAATTTGTTTCTGTTTATTTTCTAACCAATATATTTCAGTTATCTTAACCGCAAAATGTAGAAAATGCATCTGTACAAACCTATCATTTCAGCTTGATCAAAATGTTCTCCACAAAGCAGAGAGAGTGTCTTTATATCCTGTATGTAAAAACAAACAAAAATACATCATTGGCTATTGTACTGTGTAGTATTATTACACTTAAAAGTTTATTTCCATGTGTGCACATATATTCTATGGTCAATAACATTTAGCAATAAAAAAAAAACAAATAAAAAAATGTTTTAATACTGTTTATTTTTTTATTGCAATTTTTAAATTTATATTGATCCAAAAGAAAACATTACAAATAGATGAATTATTAATAGTTGTTTTTAATATAAAAAAAATTCAATTTAATTCATTTTAACTTACATATACAGTAAAGCCATAAACAATTATCTAAGCATAAATCTAGTTAATAAAACAAAAATTATTAGAGAAATTAAATATAATCAGTTCAACATATTTCTTTAAAATTTAACCAAATAAGTTATAAACTAAAGCAGAAAACAGAGAGATATTACCTGAAAACATCCACCTGCAGAAGCACATGGATAGTGAAATCTTTTATGGCATTGTGGTCCCCGACAGGGAATAGTTGCCCCAAACCGTCTACAATAAGAACATTTTTGTGTCAATCCTGCAAACACAGCCCGATCAACAAACTGCAGTTTCTGTTCCTCTAGTGTAACACCTTCTGACCAAGCAGCACAACAATGGTGAGACCAGCAGTGCCCTGCAATGTAATAAAATGAACCTATAATAAATAATTATCTGATTCAAACTTCCACGTGCTGACTTTGTTATAAATTAGGCAAATTATTGTAAGTGATATGTGTCAGTCAACTACATTTCTAAGCAGTTCTACAGAATCTGTCTTTACTAATAAAGTATGTTTAAATCAAACATTCATAGGCTGACATCTTTTGAGTTTGGCCAGATAAAAATAAGGCACATCTGTAGTTGTAGATTATTATACAATAAACAGAATATAATCTACTGTAATAAAATAAAACTTAAAATCAACACCATCTGTTCAAAATAGTTTTATCATCTGCCTAATTTTAAGCACATGGTCAAATCATCAATAGCACAGTGCAGTTTGACTTAAGCAATCTATTGTAATCAAATACACTATGCTAACTTGTTAATGCCAGCTCCTGTTAAGCATTAATTATGTGACTAAATGATCAGCAGTACCATGCAATGAAACATATATATAATAATTAAGAGTACTTAAGTTGAACTTCACTCTTCTGGTTAATCTGTATTTGTGTATCACAAAATACTAATTTCATAACAAAGAATCAGTCGAAAGTAAAGTGCATTAAATTACCTTTTTTTTTTTTTTTTCCTATTTGAAAGAACATCTTAGCAGTTATAAAAAGTAAATGAAAGATTACCTGTGGCCTCAAAAACTTGGCTAATTTCGATATCTTCAGGAAAACCAACAACATTCAGTTCATCAATAACTTGCTGACAGCCTGTTTCATCTTCAAATGATGAATGACGAGGAGATCGACTTCGATCTCTGTAAAAGATTAAGTAATATAACAACATAGATAATATATTTAACATATAAGATAGTAAATAATAACTCACAGAAAATACACTTTTGATTACATCTGTGACAATGCACAATGAATCAAGGACTAAACTGCATTTTAAAGGTGATGATATATGGAAACATTTTTATTTCCTTAGCTTCATTTTGATACCATTCCCATTTTCAAACTGTATGTAGCTGCAAACATATCCCTTCAAAATATAATAGACTTGAAAATGTATATAGCTGTTTCTGTAAATTAATTCCTGACTATGTGTTCAGGTTTTATTTAATTTATTAGGCTTCTGAATACGGACCAATCCACTGTCAAAAAAAAGTCAGAATAAATATTGTTTAAAAATAAACAAACAATACATGCTTCATATAATAGTCTTTAATTGTGTCCAAACAATACTCTGGAATACAGTCAAAATCAATTAAGAAATTCTGAAGAAAACAAAAACAAACCTTGATATTTTCAGAGGATGGCGAGTTCTTCTCCATGTGAGTGGCTTTGGGCTTTTATCTCTACCTCGATCATCTTGTTCAGCTGAACCTCGTCTTGTTTTCTGCAGGACTCGTTTGAAAGGGTTAAATCCAGGAGTTGGTTCGAAGTAACACAACTCACCTTGGCCTAGTAGACTTCTCTCACCACAGTTACAGAATGAACATAAGTGAACTTGTCTGAAGAAAGGTATGTGTAAAAAATGAAAGGGAAATGAATGAGCAATTATTACCACCAAAAAATATTAGAAGAATGTAATATCTGATATGTGACATATCATTCCTCCAAAAACTACATGAATGATTACGTATCAGTTTTTTTGCATAGAGGTAACACAAATCAATTAACAAAAAATTAAATAAATGAAAGTTAAATTCCTTTACTTTAAAATAGCCCAATATTTATCTTTTAAAATTGTTGTTACTGATGTGTAATAAAAAAAGGAGATAAATTTTTTATTACAATATTTCTGCAACATATTACATACCCTTGTGTATCAGATTCCTCCATTGAAGGTTCATCAACAATTGCTCTTGTTCTTTCCAAAGAGGAGCTTGCTGTAAAAATTAGTTTTATGAAACTAAGTCACTTATGAAAACTATATTATCAGAAATAAAATTAAGCGATAGTAATTTTAGCAGAAATAAAAATTATTAATCATTATAATAAAAATGGACAATGACTTTAATTTCTCAAGAAAAATTTAAAAGCAAAACAGTTAAAAAAACATAAATATGTATTCAAAGGATTGTTAATAAAGAACTACCTAAAGCCATGATTCTAGTTCTGCCTTCAAAACTAGAGTCATTAATACTTGTTTCTAATCGAGATGGAAATACTCCTGGACGTAAACCAAAGGTAGTAGCAGAAGACAGGTCTTGTCTTGATGAGTATGGTGGTGACTGGAGAGCCTGTCTGTATGCTAAGCTAGAAGCTGCTGGTCGACCTCTTCGTCCTGTACCTCGAATTCTCCTAATACAAGAATTTCAAAGCTCAAAAAATATGGCCCATCATTTTGTCCACAATCAAAGTTATTTTTGATAATTTTGTTGTTTGCTTTTTAACTCTATCTTGTAAACAATGTATTACTAATTAAATATTTTGTAATATTTAATTTCTGAATTAAGTGATGAAGGATCTAGCACAACTAAATGTCATTTATAACCAAATACATTAGGATAAGATAGTAAAATTGTAGTATTCAACAGTGTTCAATGCATATTCACCTACCTACAAATGATATCAGAGTAGGTTTATCTCGATTATACCATGATAGAGAAATGTTAAAACATGAAACTATTTCTAACTGTGTATTTAAAAAACAAAATATTTTGTTGGTGGGCTATCTTCAAATATCAACATCAACTAATTGTATATCTAAAAAAGTATATAACTAAGATATTAAATTTCATTAATATATAAATAGTATAAGCAAAATTTAATAACAGTGTTGTTTTAAATAACAAGCAATTTAAATTTAAATAGTTTTCACATCATTAGTATATTTCAAAAAGATATTTATTTTTAGGAAACACTTACGGGCTTCTAAGAAATGTTCTTGTACCTCTTCCAAATTCTCCTGGACGACTTCTAGAAAACACAGAAAAATACAAACTGTAGTGATTTCGTATCAAATGTCATCACAACTCCATATTGTAACTTTAACTGAAAATCTATTGTAATGAATGTTAATTTAGCAATAGTGAATGATAGTTTCTTGTAATCAAGGAATTTGTCTGAATACAGCTTTATTTATCTCAGCTTTTGTATCAGATGAAAATGGAGCAAATGAAGGTTAAACATTAAAGGCTTCAACAAATTCTGTGTAAACAAAGATGGAATCCAGAATGAAGATAGCATGTCACTGGTATTTTATGAAAAGTTCAATAATGAGTATCAAAGTATAAAAATAAGAACTTATAGAACTAACCGATAAATTGCTTTCCTGGGTACAGGTGATAGACCATCTTTTCTTGGCCTGCCAGGACCTCGTCGACTGGGTTTGATAACTGAACTTGCTGGGTAGAACTTAGCCAATGTAGGTTCTGATGTCTGTGCAACTTCAAGTCCAGTATCAAATGGCAGTGGAGGTACAGCTGATGGTATAGTAATATTCCCTAACACTTCACTACCAATCTGAGATTCATCATAAAGTGGCAGTTCTGATTCTGGTCTGAGTTGAGACTCGACTGCACTCAGTGTATCAGAAGTATCTAAAGTTGCCAGGGATGTGTCAATTTCAGGAGTAGAATCGTCATCTTCATTATATTGAGATTCCACAGTAGAAAGTGTGACATCATCATGCTGAATTATCTCCTCCTGATTGAAAGATTCCCGAGTCTCCTCGGTTTGCGAGACATCAGATGTCTCAACTTCAGGTCCACCTGGTATCTCTGATAGAGGTTCTGAATTGGCTACAAAAACATGGCATTAAATACTGTAAAGTTACAAAAATATATACCTATAACAATACATTATAGACTTTTCATTTATTTTTTTTATTTTTTTTAAATTATACATTTCACAGACTTTATTGAAATATGATAAAGTTATTTATAAAGTTGAATTTACAGATGTTGATTTTTATTACTTTTTTTGGGGGGGGGGCCTTCTGCATTTTAAGTATTGTATTAAATGTTCTCTAAGTGCTATATTTTAGCAGGTTAAAAAAAACTAAATAAATAAATAAATATAATAAATCTGAACCATTCATTATGTGTTGTGTATATTAATGGACAAAATGGAATTTCTGATCCTAAATATTATTATAGAAATATATGGAACTGTATGAAAGATATCGTGGTATTTATAATGGAATATTTTGACAAAATCTGGAATCCAATCAACAACGGACAAAGTCTGGACCATCTCCATGGCAATAAACTGCTACCTGGTTTACCATTGTACCTTCTCACAAATCCCACTAATTCACTGACCATATCATATAAAGATATATATTTCTCAATTTGTTTTTAAATGTTTTGCTTTTACCACTTCCACAACAGAACAACTGTGAACTCCATGAGACAGCATCATGGATGTGGCCATATACTTCATGGAACTAGGTCAACATTAAGGTAATTAGGTATGTCTACTGTCTTAACTTTTGAACAAGAAATGCCACAGCAAGATAGAATTAAAAAAACACAAACAGGAAATTAGTTCAGTAGCCACCAAATGAGCAAAGTTGTCATGTTTGTTTAGGTGATTCAAGATGATTTCAGTGAAAACTTGATAAAACTGATTAGGTGCCCTAACATTTCTCATTAAACCCAAGGCAAAGTTGTCTGTGCCCTCAAAAAAATAAAAATAATAAAATATAAATCTCTGAAAAGTTAATCATATTTTTCATTCTAAGAAATTATTTTACTAATAGATAGGTGCCAGCTGCTATTGTTAGAAATAGGTTTTCTCTGTAACCGTCAGAACTGGCTGATTTTTCTAACCTTACTGTTGTAAGTTGTTTTTTGCTTCATTTTCCATTAATTTGGTTTTTTTTTATTAAATACAATGAATCTTAAAAATTAAATTTCTATTGTGAGATTTAAAAATAATTTTAGAATATTTGTTCAATTGAAACAAAAAAGGTTGAAAATAAATCTTAGTTGAAACAACAATGTAAATTACAGATTCATAAATCTTTATTAGAAAAGTTTCAAATTTAATCTGATTACAACTGTTTATTTATGCAAAGAATGAATGAAAGCTATGTCATGAGAATTATATGTGTGTTTGTGAGTATGCATGTGTATATACACACATACACAGATTTCTTAACACTGTGTGAGAGTTTCTTAATGCTGCAGAATAAAGTGACTGTATAAAATGTTCAACATATATATTTTCTTTATTTGAAATACACACAGTGTATACAGTTATATATACTGGCATGACTTTGAACACTTTTACAACACTGAGAAATTTAAAAATTGACAAACACTTCAAACATATAGAATTGTGCCAAATCAAGAAACAAACTGTCATTACAGGTTTTTAATAGTACACTGTGCAGTAGTACATGCATGTGTCTACTGTAAACTGATTAAAAAAATAAATTTATAAGATGACTTTCATTAAATAATTAACACAAATAGAAATGACAATTATCAACTATACTAATTTAGATAGCTCTCACAAAATTTATTTACGCATCACTACCTGTTTATTTTTATATTTTAATTTTATGTATTTTATCATAAAAATGCATTTAGAAATAATTTTGTCACACATGATACTTTTAAAATTAAATTCAGTTCCATGTCTTACATAATTGGTAATTTGTTATACATTTATTTTATTTTTTACAGAATTATTTACATAGTTCTTTAATTTAGCAGCTTGTAAATGGTATTAAACAACGATGGTTAAAAACATAAAAATGTAAACTATTTACATTTCTAATAATAAAATCAATGAAGAGTATATTTTATTTCACTTTACAAGATCAGAAAAATATATTTTTCAAACAAATAAAATTCATGGATTTCTGTCATTCTTTTATTTTACTTCCAAATTACACAAAAATAGCTATTAATGGTCTCTTGTTGTTGTTAATTGTTTGGTGTTTTTTAATTTTTAACTGAAATATATTGCACTCTTCAAAGGTAACAGTCTTTTTAAAGATATAGTTTTGCTATTTACCTTTTGCTATACTTTATGTTAATGTCAATAAAATTTACAAAACTTTAGTGGGAAAAAAAATAACAACAACTACATAATACCTAGTGTCTATGCATATAAAATGCTATAGTAATTCTATACTAAAACTACATTTAAAAAAAATATATATGTTTACATCATTATTTTAAAAGCGTAATTGTTAGTAAATTTATGGTATATACTGTTAATTTTAGTTCTACAAATGCTTAAATACAATTGTTCATTATTTTATTATTACTGTATCAGTTTAGGACTATAACAAAGTATTGTAACTACCTGAAGGGACAAAATAATAAAAAAAATATTAAAAAATGATATGTTTGTTGTGTTACACAACCCTTTAATTTGTCTTACCCTCCATTTAGAACTGCAGATGTTTTCTGTGACAAGTGATTTTATCAGGTCTTGACACTGAATCCATGTCGGATGGCTTTAGTCAGGAATACACACCAAGCCAGCCGACTGAATTTTTGCTTTTTGCAAGTCTTTGCTTGACCCAGCTGGCCACACCGGGAATTTTACACCTATGATAGAAAACAAGCAAATAATAACATTCAGAGAGATAGAAAAAAGATTGAAACTAAAAGATACAATAAGCAAGCCAAATAACAACAAACCAGTACTATGAAACAAAGCTAATTATACAAATTACGCCAAGCACAGCGGCATCTTTGTCCACATTGATTGAGGGCAAACATGAAACAAGCGAGATGCAAAACACAGTCAAGCAATACCTACCTAAATAGATTATGGAATTTACAAAAAAAAAATAGCACTGAAAGTTAGAGCTGTAATTAAATTTCGTAAAAATTTAGAAACTGTAACGTTATAGTATTATTTAGTCCTATAATTCAACGGGAGAATAATCCCTGCACAAAACTTCAAGTTCGAGAGTCGCCATGTTGGCCTTTTTACACATTGTATATTTTCTATTAAAAAATAGTCCAATGATCAATATCTTTGATAGCATAAAATAACAAATATTTCCAATGTAAAAAAGAAAGCTAACTAATTTCGTCATTTATAATTATGTTCAGGCTATAAAGAATTTCATATACTTAGTACGAATGCTTGACCTCTTTAATACGCGTATTAATATACCAAGGTGCGTGTTTGTGATTAGATGCAAAGGGGGGGATTCCGATAGTAGTTAGCGAAAGGGGGTTGGGCATTACGTTAAAATGAATAGGGAAAGAGCAGGGTATAAAGACAACCAAATGCAAATCTTAGTATATTAATGTTATTTTCTCCAGGTTTGGTAGTTTCACAATAAGATGGAATATTCATATTAATCTAACGCCATTAATTCATGAATATTTATTTGAATAAGTCGAGCTCGCTTGACCCAGATTTCATTCTCTAGAGAACCCGTTAGATTTACTAAGTTGTTGAAAGCACGGGCCGGGATAAAATTCGGACTAGAATTAATGACGATAGCATTCACTTTATTATTATTATTATTGCTTGAAAATTTAGTAATATAAAACAAATTACTATGGATTTATTATTAACGAAGAAAATCATTATTTTAATTCATAAATTGTCCTCGTTGTGCTATATAATATTACAAGCTATAGTGAAAAATAAAGTATTGTCCAAGATAACAAATCATAAATTATAATTAGCTAAGACTCAAATGAAATTGGTGTGCAAGCATAACGTAAATTAGTATTCAAGTGATGACCGATTTAATATAATAACCTCCATCCCACTGCGCGAAAATAGTTGTGCTTAATCAAATTATTCTCAAAAATATGAAAATCTCTCTCTCTCTCTCTCTCTCTCAACTGATTGATGTAAATTGTCAATAATTAGCATAAACTCCCAAAAATGTATTCATTTCCTGCATATTTTGCACAACAACAGCAACAACAACAAAAACAACAATAATAATAATAAAATTAATTAGGTTTTGTAGGTAATTTCTTAAAGTTCAGTTGAGTTGTTCGTGCGTGATTGCTGAATAAATGTGTGGGTGTGTGTGCGTATTTTTCAAGAAATGACATCGGGTTCTGTCGAATTTTGAAATGTAAATACTTTTGGAAACAGAAGTCTTTAACTGGGTTAAAATTTCCTAATTGTTTGAGTCTACAGTAAGTATACACTATACTATATGTATTTATTTTTATTCATTTCTTGCGTTCTCAGATCGCAGTTAGAACATATGGATGTACTGATTTTTATAATCAGTAAAAAGTTTTAATCCTGATTTGTTACTTTAATTATAAGAAAAGTAACGATTCAAATCCTAAATAAAGCCATCGCTATACTGTCGCATATAACTATCATTTCTATTTATTTTCATACTAAATCTAACCGGATGCAGTTGTTCACTGCGGCCCTGCAATTTTCAGAAAACGTTGCGCATGGCAGGCCGCATGCTGGAAAGTTATTTGCGTGTTATTGCCAGTTTTGGCTTTTGTGATTATTTGGTGATACATTTCAGACATTGTAATTGTGTGTTGAAAGTTAATCATGGCAGAGACAAATCTTGACGATTTCTTCGCGAAGAAAGATAAAAGTAAAAAGAAATCGAAGTCGAAAAGCTCGCCCATTGACCGACCCAGTATTTTTGGTGACTTTGAGAAACAAGAAACAGAAAAACCAAAAAAAGAAAAAAAGAAGAAAGATAAAGAGAAATCTCAAAAGACACAGAGTTCTTCAAGTTCCTCTGGTCTCACCTGCTCGTTAATTCAACAGGTTCTAAATTTATTGTTACGTTTAAGAAAGCGAATTAAAGAACCGTATGGCTTTACGGCTTAAACTTGTTAAAGCTGTTAATAACTTCGTTATTGTTAAGACTTAAGCAGTTAAGATGTTAAGACTGTATTATAATTTATAATAATAAGTTGCCATAACTGTTTTAATACTCATATTTTTATACTAATAATTGGTGAACTATGTAACTTATAAGATCTGACAAATTTAAAAACTAAATGATCTCTTTTGAAATTTATTATTTTATCAGATAATTTAATATTTGTAACAGTAATAAAAAACAAAAAAAAACAACAACAAAAAACCACTAAACATGCATTCAAAATAACATAGTTTTTTAACACTTAGACAAAGTGAAATTAATTAAAATATACTTTCTTTGTTTTCAGGAAGATGATGAATGGAAAGATTTTGAAGAAGAAAAAGAAAAGGATTATTCTGGCCTCAGAATACAAAATTTACAGATAATAAGGTAATATTTTAACATATCTCTGGATTGTTCATCCCTTCTGTCTTTTAAATGTTTAAACGTGTTAAAGTACAGTTGTCAAGATTGGTGCTTGCACATTTTCTGGACTGTTTACTGGTGGGAATGGGCATTATGAAAAGATTTCACTGTTATATTCTGCCATAACTGAATTGTAAGTGTCAGCTGCATTTTGATGCAAATGTTATTTCATTCTTTGTTACATTGATCTGAATGTTGTAGTTTGTTATATTATTTGTGTATCATGTGTAAAGACTTGTTTGTTTCCATAAGCTTACATAAAAATTGTTGTAATATTTGGACAGTTAATCCTTTGTAAATAACAGCTGTAATAAAAATTTGGAAACTTGAGGGGTCAGAACCGTAATTGATCACTGAATTAAACACAACCCTACTCGCATGACGTCAGTTAGCTTTCAGGCAGAGCAAGAAGTGTGATTGCTTATTCCAAATATAAAACAAACCAAAACCAAATTTTGTTTGCTTTACATATATTATAAATTTAAATACAATAGTTCAAAACAACAGTCAGATATAGCATTCATGATTGTTGCTTGTTAAGGAAAGCCATCTGCTACTGAACATAACCGTTCATTTAAAAATAGCAATTCATAAACATATATCTTTGATGTAGAAAATACAATTTTTTTGGAGATACACTTTTACAGGACCATATGATAATCCAGTGTTACATTTAAAGTCCATTCAGTGAATTGATAAAAGTTATTTTTATTCTTGTTTACAGTAAGGAGGAAGAGGAAGAAGAAGAGGAAGATGTAGAAGGAGAAGAGGGTGAGGTAAAAGAAAGGAAAGGTGGTAGCCAGGTTCCTTGGTTGCAGACCACACAGTCATCAGGTAATTGAAAAAATTCAGTTTTGGAATTGTACATCTCAACTGTGGCGATTTAGTTTACTTTCTTCAATTCAGTTTTTTATCTGGATTTGTTTTTAATTATTTTATCAAAATTTCAATAGGTCAAATAAGCGTTTTGAAATGAAACAAACCATCTGCTTAATACTTTAAATTTAAATTTTATTATTTCAGCACAGCCACAAAGGCCACCATCTCCTATAAAAGAGGAAGACAGACCAGCAGAAGAGGCAACTCCTCAGCAGCCTAAGAAATATGTTCCACCAGGTGCCCGTGCTGCAATGGCTAGTGGTGGATCTGCTGATCGTTTGAGCTCAAGAAAGAAGAAAGAAGCTCCAAATATAAGTAGCGAGCAAGATTTTCCAACACTAGGAGGGCGTTCTGAATCGTAAGCAAGATGAATGTTTTAGATAATGTATGAAAAAAGTTTTATTGTAGGAAACTTTTAATTGTTTTGTTCTCTTACAGAATTTGTTAGATTCATTTAATGTTTTAAAATATGTATTCATTTAATTTACATAGTAACATTACAGATTTATCTATAGGATGCTGTATACTGAATTTTATTGGACATTTTTTTCTGTATTAAATGTTTTCATGTCATTTTATACATTAACATGTTTATATATATTTATCTGACACAGGGTAGCCATTTAGTTTTGTTTTGCTGCTATTTACAGAAATCGAAGTAATCCAGAATTACAGTCTCAGACATTTGGAAGCTCATCTCAGCGTGCTCGTGCTCCTCAGCTTAGCCTGGAAAATAAATTCTCTGCACTACAAGACTAAATCTGTGTATTATTTGCCATATTTGTTCTTCTTGTTATGAAATATTTATGTAATTATGATCTTTTTTGCATGCTTATGATGATATTGTTGTGAACAGTTTCACTACCTGAATCATTCTGGAGTTTGTATTGTCTTAATCATTGTTAAAAACTTGCTTTTAATCACACTTAATGTGTGTATGTAACAAAACTAATAGAAATAACTATGCATGATACTAAAATAGTTAATATATGTACAGTGTCCATGGAAATGAATTTATTTTTCTTGTGATAATGTTAATCATAATTTATATCAAAAGAAATGTTATGGTGGGAGGGAATAAAAATTTCACAATATATGCATTGACTACTAAACATAATAGAAAAATAACAATGAAAGTAAATTCTAATACAAATAATAAATCAGTTATACTAAGTAACAAACTGAACCTGTAACTGAGATAGCCTATGCATTTCAAGTACTGATTAGATATTGAACTATATTAAAACATGGATTTAAAGGAAACAAATTTGTACCAAATTTTAAGTTGAATTGGGAAAATAATGATAAATTTAAAAATTTGAATGTCGTAATAATCACTGCTCACAACATTATTCATGATTTTCCCAAAACGTCTATGCTTATTTTTATTGCATTTGCTGATAAATTATTAGGCTGTATATAAGAAAGAGTAAAGTAATAATTTTGACTTCAGTCAGATATTGATATGTGTGTGTGCATGTAGATATTTACTTATATATGTATTTAAAGTTGTTTTTGCTAACTGGTTTAACCAATCATCTAAACAGACCAAATGTACGACAGCCATAATTTAAGGTATAACAGAAATTACACAATTTTAATTGTGACGATGTTAATATTTGAGTCCATATGAGAATGCATTATTTTTATGCAGAGCAGTTGATGGATGTGAATTTGTGAAATTTTGATACAAGCTGCTGTACTCGTGTAAAGTCACAGTTTGTAATTAGTTAACCATGATTAGAATATACATTTTGTGTTAATGTGATAATCCAGCCAGATTTGCAAATTTTGTTTTGGGTGAATTATCCATCAGCAAATCATTATTTGCATTGTTCAATACAAAATTATAGAAATCATTTTACAGACTACCATACCAATTATTGTCTTAATGATTATTAAAATTAACATTGTAATAAAATTTGTTATTGTATGTAATCTCGTGAATAATATAATTGTTTATATCTGACAGCATAACACTGATAATTTAAAATTATTATTAAAATGTGTAAATTATTTTATCATTTATGTAGAGAATTATTCCTTTGTTAAAAAAGCCTGCTGGCTTGTTAAAAAAATCTTATCTGATTAATGTCTGAAGTATTTCTCTTTCTCTGTAATAAGGTGCAGATGTCAACCTGGCCCGTTCTTTAAATTAAAACCTCTATAAATACTAGAACTCAGGAAGTTTTTTTCAGGTTTCAATTTTCTTATGGTAACCATTGTTGCCTTATCATTTTCAGGTTTTTGATTTGCCTTTGATATGTTTCCATGGTTATTAATCTGTCTTTATCAAACCTAGGATATGCATTCATGACATACGATACATAAATAGATATTCCAGAAGTCAAGTTTTCATTTCTTCCCATATAAATTCTGTCTTTGAAAGCAAGATTTCTTTTTTCTCCACTGATGATTATATTGTTCAAATTTTTTTAAATTTTATTAATAAAAGTAAAATAATTTTATATGAAAAATATTTATATTTTACCCAGAGATAGATTTTCATAAATACAGCAGTTCTGTAAAACTTGGTTTATCTTCATAGTGCTATCATTTTCATTCTGAAAGCAAATCTATATAATTTGGTTCATCCTTTTTTTTTTTTTTTTTTTTAATTTTTGGATACCAGATTCAAACTTTTAAACTGACGTTGGGATTGATATTAGCACTGCCTTGTAATTTAAAACTGCATACATTTTTTAATGTTTACATTACTGTAACACCACCTATTTTAATAATAATTTTCTTCTGTAATACAATGTAATACAGATGTTGCTTAATCCAAATAATTCTATCTTATTGGGTTTTGTTGACTTGAAATATGTTTAGATTTTCTTTTCATTTACAAATAGCCTATTATCAATAAATAAGATGAAATTATTTCAAAAAGAATATACAGATGTATAATTTTTAAAAATTACTTTTTTCTTAACAAATTGATCTGTGACAATATATAACAAACATGATATAAATTTATTATGTGAATTATTTCAGACTATTTTCTCCAAACAAAGGGGTTTTTTTTAACACTTTATGCTGTATATATTTTCAAACATTCTTTTGGGAAAAAAAAAAAATAACCATCCAATGGAAAATAAACTGATCTTTTGCATAAAATTCTTTTGTCTTTTATGTGAAACATTTATGACTGCACCTATCTAATACTGGATGCATGAAATTTGTAACTGTTGTGTGAATAGAATTTTCATTAAGAAGTGAAAGAAGAACCATCAGCTGGCAAAATGTAGGTGCAATTTACATACAGAATTTATCCAGTGCACACTTTTCTGTGTACCTTTTAATTGTTTCATTTAAATGATTTTTTTAATATAATCATTTAAAGCTTTTCATTTGTGTGCTTTTAAAAACATTTGTCAAGGCACTGTCTACACTGTATTGTATTTGTACATGCATATTAAACTGGCATGATGTTAGATGTAGCTGTCTTACATTCGACTATTTGATTAGCAAGTATGTTTCTATTTTTGTTAACATTCATTCCTGGTCTAAAATTATTCTGATTAATAACATAAAAAATTATATTTTTAAATTATTAATGATATATATAAAAATTATAAACAAAAGTTTACGTCAGAAATTCCCTGATATACTGTTAACATAAAATACATTTTTTTTTTTTTTTTTTTTTTAAATGGAAACTTAATTACTGATTACATATTTATTACACAACTACCCAATTCCATGTGTGATATTGGCATTTCATTCATTCAAGTATCATCTTGATCAAATATCTTCTGGATCTGACAGATCCTCACTGGAACAGAAAAAGAAAACTAGATACAAAATCAAAATTTTATTTTCTATAACATAAACAAAAAATAAAAAGTTGATTGATATGGTACAAGTATTAAAAAGTTATGTATAAGACTAGATGGTCACTCCTTTGTTATAATACTGTTATTTGCTTTATAGTTCTGTCAGAATATGTTTCACAATTTTATTATCAATAACTGAATAAGCAAGATAAAATTATTACAAAAAGAATATACAGATGTATAATTTTTAAAAATTACTTTTTTCTTAACAAATTGATCAGTAACAATATATAACAAACGTGATTATCTGGTAACCCTAGAAGTTGTTATGATTAAAAAGGTACAATAATAAGTTTTTGGGTTTGTATTATTTCATAATTAAAATGTTTCTAACAATGATTTCTGTTCAGTTATTTCTTTGGAGAAGTAATGCACCTTGATAGTAAATCATAAAAATATCTACAGCTTGTTGTGTAAAACATAATAATATATCATAAATGTGTACACTAAAACATATTAATAATTTGATTTTTTTTAAAAACTGTAAACAATAACAATTATCTACTCTTGACTGCATAAATTAAAGCAACATTTTAATTTATTTCTAAAGAAACGGCCATATTCAAGATATCACATCTGTTGCTGGATGATAACCATTGTTAGCTTGTCTATCTCTTTCACACCTGGTCACATAATGCAATCCATGAGAACCGTACGCTTCATAATTCTCAAACATGGTACCATCAAGTAATTGTGGCTTGTATTTTTTTAAGAAGTAACAGTCACATTCAACTTCCACATGCTCCATTAACGCCTTGTCTTCAGCATCATGTGTTTGCATGACTGTAATAATGTCTCTTTCATAGAAAGTAGGATGACATTCAAATTCATCCAGTGATTCCTGCATTTTCTCATCAATTTCATAGATTTCACCAATGACATTCTGAAAAATATTGTATAAATTTCCTATTACTGTTGACCCATAACTGTTTCTGGAAATAAGGAACAAAGGAAAAACCACAAAGTTTGAACTTACAACTATATCCCAGTTGAAACCTTACTTCTAGATACTGTTTGTCCCACAACAAGGTAGGAATAAATTTTATAAATGCACCCACAACTATCCTAATCTAACATCACAGCAAAACCTACATTTTTCTTCATCTGTACTGTATCATATTTGTTTACATTATTGTTTATGTTTGTATACTGTCATTACGTTATTATATAGCTGTTATGTATACTAAAGTTTAATGTTACAGTAAATTTTTGGGGTTATGTTTGCATTTGCTATTTCCAGGACTGGTGCTCTTTCCTATCAGTCACTGAAATCGAGGGTCAGCAATCATTATAAATAACTAAATATACGTGTTGAATCATGCAATGTGTTATACTGTCATCAACTTTTCAAGTAAATCAGCAGAATTCTACGTTTTTGTTTATTATAGATATTTAATATACTGGGACTTTTAGCACTCCATTGTTGAAGTGTTTCCAATCTAATGTCCGAAATGATCATGTTTTATAGCGACGTTTTCCCTTCCATAGAGCGTTAAACAACAATAAAACACTCCTAATAATCATTAATTAATATTTAAATGAACTGAGATTTTCTTTAAAAAATCCATTTTATATCGTAAGTACATACTAAAAAATGCAGTAAATGTTACAAAGTATTTTCTACATATATCATTCTTCATTCTGGTAATGAACTATTCTGAAAAAAATAATTACCTGTCCTTTTCCGTCTACGAAGAGTAAAAAGGGTATGTTGTACTTGGAACCAATAACAAGCGGAAAACGTTTAATGGTTTTGCCTGTACCCACCAAAGCACACGATCCGAACTCTTTGCCAAGCCGGTAATGATTTGGTTGACCACGTTTTAATGTTCCGTACATGAAAGTCAGTATTTTTTTCTTGGACGACATACTATATGAATTAAAACACAGTTTACAATATATTAGATAGGAAATATCTTATCTTAAATTTATTAACATGTAATTATATCACATGACATTGGTTTTCTGCCTACACATTTCTTTTTACATGCGTCGATTAGCAATAACATAATTATAGAGGCAATCGTGTTTTAGAGTTATATCCCCTGATTCACTGCCGTCTTAGCTTTAACATGTCATGTATAACTATCATCTTATGTTTATCGTTTTTTCTTTAAAAACTGAACTGTATTTTACTTCTTTAATTTTTCATTATGGTAAATATGCAATTTGGTTGTCATTCTGACCATTATTATTATTATTATTATAATTATTATTATTTTTATTTTAGTCGTGCGTTAAATATATCTAACCATTATTAATCATCAATTTAATGGTATTAATAGATGAAATTCTAAATAATATCATGGATTGTTGTTTTTAGCAGAATTTCTTCAACATAACCAGAACATTGCTATAGCTTATCATTTTTCTTTTACTTTGTTTCTTTCAAAGAAGTTAAAACACCAAGACCAGCATTCAAACTAATGCAAATTCTGGGCACATAAATTAACAGTAATGTTTTATTTATTTATTTATTTTTACTTTTTATTTATTTATTTATTTGTTTGTTTGTTTGTTTGTTTGATGCTTTAGGTTATTCATCATCCAGCAGCAGAATCTCTTAGTTAATTTTTCAATGAACAGAAACATATGAGAGGAAAACTTATGCTGGTTCTATTCAACATTTATAGTATGAACACTGTATGATTACACTGGATGACAGATACCATATTTTCTTTTTATAAAACAATTTCTGTTATGGATGGAACAGTAAATAGTCTAATGTAAACAGTTGATTGTACTTATCCTTAAAACAACAGTATCAGACTAGTGTTCTCCTCACTGATGGGCCTTCTGCTGGTTCTGTGTTTACAAACCTTTGCAAATATTATTTCATGCTGTACAGCCAAATTTCAAAAATTCCTTCACTTCAATTATGCAACAACCACTCAATAAAAAAAAAAAAAAAAAATTGGCTTCAATTGGAAAAAACAAGTACTTTTCAGAAATTAACAATAACAAGTGATTATTCCATAATCATGAAACATCAATTTATAACTTGAACGAATTGGAATATATTAATTTTGTTTTCATGTTCATTTCATATCTCAAAAGAAATTAAGAATTTTAATTTATCATTATTTATTAACAGTATTTTAATAGTATGACTATTTGGAAACAAATTTATAGATTTATATCGTCTGGTTTAATGATTTAAAATAAATAATGATTTATCATACTGAGATAATGCTGGAAAAAATTATTATAAAATTTAATTAAAATATTCTTCGATAATTTTTGAACAAATAATACATTTTTGATAAGCATTCTTTAAGTATAATATTGGGCACTTTTATTTAAAAAAATTTTCATGCAAAACAAATAAAACAAAATAAAATAAAATAAAATAAAATAAAATAAAATAAAATAAAATAAAATAAAATAAAATAAAATAAAATAATAAATAAATAAATACATATACACAGAGAAAGAAAGAGAGATAAAATTAGTAAATATTTTGAATAAAAAATGTCTTTCCTATAAAAGCAAATGCAAATAAGTATGTTACAGATGTATGAAAACAAAACTCATTTATAAATATACCAATACGTTAATTTATGAATGATGGTGAAACTTTTCAAATGTAAGATACATGACATTAAAAAATACCTGAAATTCATAAGTGGCAATAAATCACTCATTTTGTTGATTAATTTTCATATATATGAATATTTCATGATTTGTAACATGTTTTGATGAGTGTATAACACATTAAGTTAAAGAAATATTAATAAACAAACCATAAATGAGCTAAGTAAATTAAATATATTTATGGGTCTTAATAAAAAAAAAAAAAAAAATAAATAAAATCCCAAAAGCAACTGAGAATTTCCACTCTTTTATCTAAAGTAGCTTCCTCAACAAACATTTAAAATAGGTGACATACAGGTATGATGGATAACAAATATTCAACTTTTAAGGCTAAGAACTAGTAGCTCATTTTATATTAAACATTTTTTTAATGTATTTCAAAGATAATTTGTTGAATATCTAACACGAGACAAGAGTCATCTTTCCATTTGGTTTTAGTATTTTAAAAAAAGATGTTAGAATAATGACTGGTCCTGCTAGTAAATGTATGATGTATAACATAGCTCCCCAATCATCCAGGATTATGTATCATGACAGCAGCATACAATAAAGCCATGAGGTAGTTAATCTAATTATTTGATCTGTTGATAAACAATATACTGTATAGTGAAACAATGTTGCCAATTAACTGATAAATAAAACTATTTCTGAAACAAAATCTGAGGAAATGGATCATAAATATACTCGAGAATTATCAGATAACAAAAATCCAATGAAATCACACATTCAAGCAAATCATTTTGTAACTATAAATGATGCTTTATATTAAAAGTGTTGTTTTCCAAAGCATTTCAGGTTTGGGGTAATGGACTGACAATGAAAATCTGATAATGTCACAAATGAGATACAAGTTTTTTCTAAAGATTCACTGTTTGTATCATAATACTATCAAACATTATGACTTAGTCAATTCAAGTACTATTATTGTAGTAAAAAAATGTGCTGAAACTATTAACACATCTGTATTCTGACAACTGAAACTTTCATTAAGAAATATTAAAAAAACACTGAAAAAAAACACATTTTTTTCTACAGTTATAAAGTGGCTGTTATTATCTATGATTCTATGATGTGGTGGATGTAGATGAGAATTTTAATAATATGACAAGTTTATTATGTGGAGAATGAATTTTAATTTATGGCTACTACATGTTTTTTCTCTCCTTTTCAGAATATAATGAAACTCCTTTTTGATGAAATAGCATTTAAGAATTCAGTGGTGGTCTTAAAGGTTTATAATATAAATCCAAATATTTACTGCCAGTATTACTAAATTTATATTATGTTCTTTAAATTAAAAGTTACTTTGTAATTTTTGTCAAACAAGTAAATAATTATTATTGTTTGAACTGACAATGGATATTCATAATATTTATGTTTAATCTATTTCATGGTTCTGACTTTTTTATAAGGAACAAGAGTATTCAAAGGCACCTTTCCAGACATGAAAACAAACTTGGGAAGAATGGCCTTTGATAAATTAGTTACATGGCTCCGAGTTCCAATTTACTGTCCTTATCATTCTTAGAACATAAAATTGATAAATTAACATATGGTAAAAAGAATCAAAGAAAACATTTACTTATGACATATTCTGCCATTCATTTTGAGAACTAATATGGTATACTTTAATCATCATTATATAAAATTGATTCTGTGTGACATTAATTATACTATGTTTCTTTACATCTGGCACAAAAGAACAAGAAAAAAAAGAAACTGAAATAGTATTTAATGTTTTATAAGAATGTTTTATTCTAATATTATATTTTTACTGAGATACTTATAAATGACGCAATAATTTTTATTTCAGTTCTTTCTAGGAATTTAATTTCCAAGTACTACATGAACATGAAATAAATATGCAATTTTATTTTTTAACAAACTCAGGAAGAATAAGCTGAAGTGTTTGTTTCTTAACAAAAATATACATTTTTACAATTCATTTTTCATGAAATGTTCTCAGAAATTATATTTGTGTTATGAAAATGAATTTGTCAAAATGTTTGTCAATATTCCATTACTAATGAAAAAAAAAAAACCTCTGTCAAAATATTAATCTGGGGCAGATAGTTATCATGTTAAGAATATATTATTTTATTTTATATAATACCTTTTAGATGAAGTCTATTAAACATGACTTGTCTCAAACATTTGGTTTTAAATTTAATATAATAAATACATATTAAAACGCAATTTTCTTCTTCTTTTTAGATTTTTCTAGTTTCTTTTTTTTATCTTCCTCTTCCAAACGTCTTTCCAAAGCTTGTCTTCTCAAAAGTTCAACATTCTGTAAATATAAAATAATAAAAATCCCAGTACCAACATCTACAATTACTGAGATTCTGCATGTACCGACTGTTCACCCAAGTTCAGGTTTCAGGATGTTCAAGTATTCAAATTTCATAATATTTAATGCAGTTCTGATGGTGAATAATGTATATTTCATATTGCAAGAAATGCACTGTATCATATTTGGTAAATCAAGTAAATAACAAAATCAATAAATGACACCATTCAAATGAAACTGACAAATATGCACATGTGCATATGCAAATTCCTTTCCAGATATATAAAACTGCAAAAACAAACAATGCATACATTACCGAAAACCAATTTATACATAAAACAGGAAATAAATACCAAGTTTCAGTATTTTCAGATTTCTAAACGCTGCAGAAAGTAATCAATCTGAACTCAAGTGTTAATAGCACTAGATGTGTACTACAAATATTTAAACAAACCTTCAACAAAAAACCCACCATAACTAAGTTAGTAACTTCTAATAGAAATGTGACAATTAACAAATATTAAAAATCATTTCTATAATTCTAAATCCAGTTGGCATGATTTCTTCAAGAAATCCTTTTTCATACAAACTCTTTAGTGGAATAGCATGTTTGACATGATACACTCATTTGTAAGCAAAACAACATCAGTCATTGAATTATAATGCTTAACTCAATAGTTATTTGAAGTCTATCTGCAATTATTATGTAATGAGACCCCACACAATGTAGAAACACAGGTGACTTTGAAACAAGCGGTTGACCATTATCACATTTTGAGTTTTCAAAGGCTAATTTTTGTTAACAGTAAATGACATAAAAATATCAATGTTTGATTAATCAAAGGTCATTACTTCTAACTTTTATAGGACCAAGGTTCTTGAGAAATCAACACTCAAGTTATCCATATTTCACTCTGAATATGTTTCTAATATATATATATATACATACATATATTATAAATAGGGATGGAGGACAACAATACAAGATTTTCAGATACTTTAAAAATTGAAATATGCACAGAATAATACCTTTACAGGGCTTTCATCCGATACTGGACTTTTTGTGGGACTGTTTGGAGAGGCTGTTTTACCAGTGGCTGCTGATAGTGGTAATCGATCTGTCCATGAAGGAATACTTGCACCTGAATTAACACCAGCATTCAGACTGTCATCATCCTCAAGACTGTCGGACAATTCATCTGTGAAATATATTATCAATTAACAAATAAGAAAAACATTAAAAAAATGGAAAAAAGGAACAAAACATAACAAAAGAACTATAAATGAGTAATGAGCTGTAAAACTATTAAAATAATGTTAAAATTAAAAAAAAAAAGTACTATAAACTAACTGTGCAGACAGTTTAATTCTATTTCAGGCTGATAACTTAATAAAAATAGTTTGTTCTAACATGGAACTTTCTATCAGATACAATCTTACTATTTTAACAGACTATTAAAAGAATTCCAAAAAACAGCGAAAAACCCCAATAATTATAGTGAAATTAATAATTTAATAAAAAAAATAAGTTAAAAAAAATAAAAAAATAAAACCAAGAATTAAATAAACAAATATTTAATTATAGAGCTGAAACTATGAAAGAAAGAAGCAGAAAATAAAAGGAGAATACTTAACCTTTTGCCGGTGAATGATGTAACCATGAATATTTTGTCATTATTTCATGATAGAGATTTTGGCTATCTTCATTAAATACTGCAGCTCCAAAATTTTTAACAAGTGTTTCAAAATCCTAAATAATGAAATATTTTATACTGTCAGTATAATCATATTCAAGACTTAGCAACATATTTTCTATATAGAGATGTGGATAAAATCTATTCAGCTTTTAATGTGGAAAATAGCATGTTTATGCTTATTATTATTTACTTTTTTAACATGAAGGGATTAAATATAAGTATTATGAATGTCCAAGCAATAATAATTATCTACTTGTTTGACAAAAATTACAACGTAACTGTTAATTTAAAAAACAGTATAAATTTAGTAATAGGTGCAGTAAATATTTGGATTTATATAAACCTTTGAGACCATCATTGAATTCTTAAATGCTGTCTCATCAAAAAGGACAGTTTCATAATATTCTGAAAAGGAGAGAAAAAAACATGTAGTAGCCATAAATTAAAATTCATTCTCCACATAATAAACCTTAGAAATAAAGAATAAAAGAGCCCCCTTTGCTATATCATATGTAAAACAAGTAATAATAATAAGGATAATAAAATATATTTTATATGATTATTATATGGTGATCAATAAATCAATTAATATAGCACAGCTTAGTAATAATTTATTCATTTATAATAAAGATGAACAATTCCTTCCAACTTTACTATTAATGTCTCTGATAGCACCTAAATAATTAATTGTCAAAGATGATCTCTAATAAAAGAAATGTTCCTATTCACAACATACTTCTCGATACAGAGACACCCTGAGATTTATAGTCATCTATTTGTTTATCCTTTGCCATGATGATTTTTATTAGTTCTTGTTGTCTTCTACTTAATTCAGCTACCATAACCAACAGGGGTTTGGTCAGATGATCAGAAATCTGCCAGAAAAAATAAAAGTACTAGTATATACAGCATTGTAATAATTATTTTAAAAACTTGCTTTTCAGAAATATAATTTATTATCTTTGAAGTTGAGTGATTTAGAATTAGTAAATAAAACACACATTTATCAACATTACAGAAACAGAGTATGAAAGGACAAAATTATATAATTATACATATTTCATGCCAGTTTTATAAAAATCCAATGGAATTGGTTTGAAGATTTGATTCTGCTCTTTGCCTCCTTAATGCTAATTTTAGAATAAACATTTGACACAATATGAATCAATGGTTCCCAAACTATTTGGATCACTGCCTTCTTGACTTCCTATCTTCATCCCTAATATTCCTCTCCAGTCATTCTTTAAGAGCTTTAAAGCTGTAACTTATTTTGATTTACAAGGCATTCTTAATGATCAAGAGTTTTTGTCTTTATTGCCCACTCAGAAATTATCACTGCTCCTAAGCTTTCTACTGACGATTTATCCAGTCCATAATTCTTATTATCTTCATTTCGTTACATTGTGTATCAAACTACAATTACAGTTCAAATGTTTCTTTGTGCTTACTATATTAAAATATGTTTCATCTAAAATTTATAATTCATTGACTCACTTCATATTAGAAAATTCAGTCAAATAATAGTAGTTTTTATATCTTTGCTTTTTAACTGGATCATATGCTTTTTAACATAGAGAAAATAACTGAAAATTAGTGGTACCATCTTGACAATATGGAAAGCAATGTTAAGACCAATTAGAGCAAATATGGACAAAACCTGTGTGACAATATTACAATGGATAACAGCTCTCTACATTATGAGGCAGATTGTCACTGGATATTTTTCCATTATATATAATTCATATTCATATAAACAAGGGCATTCTAGTGTGACACATTTCATATAATAATAAAGTCTTACTGAAGTATTTCATATTCGATATACAATTAAATTCAAAATAAATAGATCAGAACAAAAAAAATAAGTTTGTTAATTTTTTCTATTTTTTATTTTTATAGAAACAGATAACAAATAAAAGAATTAAAGGATGAATCAATTATTAAAATGTTTTCATTTGCTGACGGATAAACAATGACTAAAAAAAGAATATTAAAATGTTATAGGATAAAGCTATTAAAGAAATATAATATAAAATTAATAAAATGTGGATAAATATATGGTAAATCAATGTTAAGAAAAATGTAGTGGATGAACTGTCCAGAATAAATTTTTGGAAAATGAAAAATTGTCCATAAATAACCTTTGATTGGATGAATTTCTCACAGACAAACTGGCCAAGGAACAAATAATTTGCATCCCTATCCAAAAGTGTGGTATTATTTATTTTGAAAACCACTGAATAGATATTATGTTAATTTATTACTCTTTATATAACATTTAGATGCATGACACATTCTATTTTCACTAGAAGAGCATCATACCATTGAAACCTCAACTGACTGGCAAATGAAATTCCAGGAAAATGGCATACCAGCAAGTTGTGAGTCAATAGTGAGGACAAGCGTTTGTCTACCACCTTCACCATGTGACTTAAGCACTACTGATAGAGCTGTTCCTTTTGATGGTTTCTCTAAGTTTCCTTTAATAAGATCAAGAATTTTGGTCACTGGAGCTTCAATGCTAGGATTTAATTTCTAAAACAAATAGACAAATATATTAAAATTATCAAGATAAATATTGTCATATAATCAGATTATTGTTATATTGATTTGTTACTAATATTTTCAAACTTCTAATATTATGTAAATAATATATGAATATCAAACAATCTGTAAATAATACACGAATATCATGTGTGCTTTTGTATTTTCGTTTAAAAACAGCATTTTATTATTTATTTTATCATAATATTGTTATTATCGTTTTTGTTACCTTAAATTACTAAATGCTTAAATGAAAATCGTAACCAAAAGCTGTAGATACGGGAACATACCTCTATTCTCTTTTTCAATGCCGTTTCTGATAATTTTTCATACCAGAACCATACAAGATCGGTAAGAAAAATTTCACACGAACCATGTGTAAATTTGGATTTTACTAGAAATTGTCCTGAATCAATTTTCAGAGGCTGCCAGGAGCAAGCTTTTAGATCTGGGTGCCACCTGCGCCTCCACTGAATTTCATCTGACATGTTAAATAATGTAAATGCATAAAAGAAAATTATAACTTAATTCCTATTAATTGTTTACCGGAACAAGGAAATAAACAGGAAGTAGCAATACTACTGATATTACGAGAACAATTTTTTGGAACCAATTTATCTTTTAAAGTTTACAAACTGAGATATTAATCAGTATATTACGCATTTTCTGAAGTTTTTTGTTTTCTGTTGTCAAATGTTAATTAATAACGAAGTATAACAACAAAAGTGTACAGTTTAAAAATATCTAGCCGATGCCACGATTCTGCCGGCGTGGCGTCATCGGGTATTGAGAAGATGTGTTTGCTCTAAGGCAGTGATTCTCAACCAGTGTGTCGCGGCACACGTGTGTACCGCAAAATTTTGTAGAAAAAGAAAATCGAAATTTCATTCGTAGTCATTGCTTTCTACATAGAGAAGTTCTTGTTTAAAAAAATCGCAGGAACATTTAAAGGTTGTGTTACATCAAGTTATTGGAATGGTATATTATATAAAAAGTAGGCCACTGAAGTCACGATTATTTGAACAACTGCAAAAAGATGGACTCTCAGCATGTTAAGTTATTAATGCACACCTCGCTCGCTGTCGAAAGGCGAAAGTACTAAATCATGTTCACGAACTGCACAAGGAATTACTATCATTTTTTCTCCAGGAAAAGCAGGAGAAATTCTGTGAATACCTTAGTTGCGAATTTTGTTTGTCTAAAATGGAATACCTAACAGAAATATTTAGTGAATTAAATAAAACAAACAGTAGTATGCAAGGTAAAAACGAAAATATTCTCACTTCAACAGACGAGTTAGTTGCCCACAAAAAAAAAAAAGAGCAATCGCTGGCAATCTTGATATGTTCCCATTATTGCATTCTACCTGCATTAGAGAAATGATCGCTATTGTGTTTACTTTTCTGACAGCCCTGGACGAAAGCATCTTATTCATATATATTTTTCATAAATATTTAGCCAGGTGTGCCGCTATTTTTTCATGTGTTCCAAGTGTGCCGTTAGCAAAAAAAGGTTGAGAACCACTGCTCTGAGGTTTATAATTCTAGCGGTACAGAGAGTTAGTTATCTGTCTGCCAAGTACGCGATTGTCACCACGACTGCATTTGTTAAGGGTTAAAATGTAGGCATTCAAATGTTTTGTAGGAATATCATCTTAATGTCACATTTTGTTACGAATGGTTCGAAAACGAATGTAGTTGAGAAAAACAAGGGCATTATTGTGACACATTTCATATAATAATAAAGTCTTACTGAAGTATTTCGCATTCGATATATAATTTTATTATTATGAACAGAATAAAGTAAAATAAAATAAACCAATCTTGTGAGATAAAACAATCACTATATACCGATATTACAGTAACCAAGCCATCAGAACTGCTTGTAAAATATGTTTTCAAGTCAAAATTATTAAATAAATGTTCTTACGAAGCGTAATCTGTCGTCTTTGTCTTGTTTTCTCAAATACAGATACATATTTTTTTCATAAAGTGGATTCTTTCTGAAGTCGGATCTTGTCAGAACGTTTTGAGGATGGACATACTGGAATTAGTTTCGCTGGTCAACAGTGGTCTTTCTTGTGGAAGATGACTTTCCGATTTAAAACCTAACTGCTTTGTTTATAAATGCTCTGGGGTGAGTAAGATAGTTTTAAAAAGGAAGCTAATAAATATACAGAGACCAGCTATATTGTTTGACCTTAGATATTTATGAGTTGCAATTTAAAATAGACTAGGCGTCTTGCCCCACAACTACATTAAAAATTCATCATCTCAAGTAAGAAATAAAAATACTTATACAAAAGAAGGAAAAACAAACACATACCATAATCTTTTGAACACCGATTGCATGCAGAGAGAAAAAATTAAAAATAATAATAAAAAAAAAATATATATATATATATACGCTGCTGGAAGAAACACGGCCGTAGTATCCTCTGGTGGAGAATTGCTCAGACGGAGAGATAGGTTTTTATCGGTTGGGTTATTCCGGCTACTATACTCATTTAACACTAATTCCTTTACATTCCTTTAGACTGGTCATTTTTACCATAAAAAATACAAGAAGAAACCCGAGACCCATATCATAAATCACCGACTAATGTTTGAATCGTCCTGAATAACGACGTAACGGTTAGCTGGTCAGTACGGGACAATGTCTTTTTTTTTTTTTTTTGTGGGGGTGTGTGTCAGCTTTTCAAAGAAAATGGTAATTATATAAAATATACATAGATTTCAACTAGTCTAGCTGTAGAAATCTAGTGTATTACACAGTTGATCTTCGTAGCCACTGGTCTAAACGTTTGTAAGAAAGATGGTTTGTTATTTGATAATACAGTATACCAAATAAAAAATTATGTTTATGGAGAAAATTGATTCCAAAAGAATGTAAAGACAAAATGATTGTTAAATGAGTATATGTGAATGGAATCGTTGCATCCATGTGGTTACCAAAAATTAGCCAAAATCGATATCCATCCAAATTTCCGTTTAAGCTGTTCTCTGCTAGAGGATACTCGTACCGGAAGAAACAGAAAGAGTAAATAAAATAAACACTTTAAAAATAAGGGAGGGGTGGAATGGCACCCCACCTTTGTAATATCCAATCCACTGCATGTGGACGTAAACGTGATTAAAACTGAAGGGTCTAAGTTTCATTCCAAAAGGCAATAATAAAAAAAATTAATAATTTATTCTGTACAGAGAAACCAGAGTTAAAATGTGTCCCAAGTGTAATAACATTAATTATACAAAATCAAAATATGGGATTCCTTCTTTCTGTATTTCTACAGTGCCTTTATTTTTCTTCTTCAAAGCCATTTTATTTTTATTATTATTATTATTATTATTATTATTATTATTATTATTATTATTTGATATCATTTATCTCGTATACAGCACTAAGCATGGACTTTAATTTATGGGACATAACTCTAAAATCCACCAGATGTCAGTTTGACTAATTTTGTCTTCGAAGGAAGTATCTGCTAACTTTTCAAATTTTTGGATCATCATTATTGAAATGTTATGTGCACTTTAGTATTAGAATTCCAGAATGGGTGTAATAATATCCAGATTTAGGGTAAGTAATATGACATTAACTGTCAGATTAAATCTCGGCAAACAGTACCGATTGTTCGGCCCGTCTTCAAAGGCAAAGAACCTGATAATTATTTTGTTCTTTTATTCTAAGACACTTTACAAAACACTAAAACTAATAATAATGTTATTTGGATTAAACTAAATAAATCAAATTAATTTAGAAAAAGGCATATAGTAATCAAATTTAAATTGAAAATATATTAAAAGCCATGATATATCATATAGTGATAAAGTAAATTAGTAAATGCGTCACCGTGACTAGTGCGTGATCATTATTCATTCACTGACACATTTTCGAGATGTAAGACCATATATTTGCAATCATGATTTGAAGAATTCAGACACAAAATAAATTTATTTAAAAAAAAAAAGTTTTGTCATATTAAACCAATTTTCTATCTTGAGCCTGCAGCCTGTACTGGCCTGTTTAGTTATTTTCAGGTGGATATGAATCACAGAGGTTTCCAGAGTATAATTTGGATACATGTTGTCTTGAATCCCTCCATAACCAAATATATTTTTCTATTGTTGGTAAAATGCACAGAAGAAATCCACATAATGACAGTAGCAACTTTCTTGTGTCATCATTATACAAGAAAAATAGATTCAACATCAGATACATTTGTGATAATTTAAACTTTCGAAATGTATTTAATATCTTTTGACATTTATTCATTAATAATTAACAGAACTGGTGTTCATTTTATTATGCTGAGCCATATTGCCATATGACTTTATGTAGTAAATAAATAGTAAATTAAAAGTAAAGAGTGTTATTGCTATAATTGTCACTTGTCCAGAACAAATATTGCCATACATTTACTGATTTAAATAATTAAATAAAATAGCCTTATTGAGTTATTATTATCTAAAATTAATAAATGAGGGACGAAGTTCCATTGTTTTATTTATTTATTTATTATTATTATTATTTTTTTTTTTTATTGTTATTATTATTTTTTTCTCATGTTTTTCAGAAAAAACAGACCACAGTTGAAATATTGGAATCTATAGAAAAGGTTTGTACAGCTTTTATCTTTTATTGTTTATTTACATAAATGAAATGAACTATAATTTCTGAGTTAACTGTCAACCTTATTTGTTATGCATCACTGAAGATTCTGTCCCTCTATAGACTCATCTCTCTCTCTGTCACACACACACACACACACACACACACACACACATTGTTGTTTTTAAATTTTTTATTTTTTATTTTTTTATTTACAGTCATTCCTTTTTTCCCCCTCTAATAACTAAATTTCATGACCATTTCACAAATTCTTCCTGTGACCCTAAAATAATTAAATGTCTGTTTATATTCTGTTTCCATGACTTTTTTTTTTTATTCCACAGCGTTTACCTTGGTAATGTTACCTGTTCAGACTGATGTTCCTGAATTTTTTTTTTGTAACACTGTGTTATATTTTTTTCACTAGGATATTTCAAGCTTACAGAAATTCCGTCGTCAGAACCAGGAAAAACAAAAAAAGTTGATAGCAAGCCTCCTTCTCTACTCAATTCTGTTTTACATTACTGGTGCTGTCATATTTTTCTTTGCTTACTTTCCAAAAGAATGGACATTTCGACTTTTATATTCAACACCTCTTCTTGTATTTCCATTATTGTAAGTAAATTTTGCAGAGTACATTACCATTAAGCAAAAGTCGGCAGTAACTAAATTCTGTGGTCTTGTTTTGAAGTTTTATAGAATTTTTTTATTAATCTTGATGTTGGATCATTAAACTTGTATTGTGAAGAGTATTTGTATTTTAAATCATTAATAATACTGTGTAATTTGTTTCTCATTATACTAATAATGATATGTAGATTTTCTCTGCATAGCTTAATGCAAAATAGAAATTAATTTGTTTCATCTTTTGCAGAATTTTTGGAATTAAAAAGCTTTTGCACTGGTATTTTGTTAAAAGAATAGCTAACAATGGTAAGTTACAAAGTGCATAAGTTTTATTCATTTTTAACTAAAGTAAATATAATCACTCTATTTTTGCTTAATTTGAGAACTAATAAGCACTCAATCAGTATATACAGATGATGAATATCTGTTTATTTTATTATCAAAGATCAGTCTCTGATAATTTAAAGTTTCATAATTAACAGTATGGCAAACTCATTAAAGTAGAGAGAATATGGCATTGAACCCTTTTTTGTTTTAAAGTTAGTTATAAAACAGATGTAGTGTTTTTCAAGAATGATTTTTTTAGTGGAGGTATTTGTTTTATTTCGTATGTGGACTGTGAACAGATGAAATGCTTTAAACTTGACATTGTAAAATTCGTTAAAATATGTTTTAGGAGTGTTCATTTCTATATTTATTTAGACATTGCTTTACGTGAACTGCGAGAGAAAAAGAAGCAGATGGTAAGTTCTTTGCAGATAACTTGTTGTTACTATTATTATTATAACTGTACGAACAGTATTTTTTATTTACTTAGAAATATTAAAATTATTCCAAGCTGAGGAGTATTTCACTAAAAGAAAGTTATTATTAAACAGTAAATTACAATAAAAAAACACTGATTGTCTACATTAAATATTTATTAATTCATAAATATTTTTATAATTTTTTTCAAAACATAAAACTATTAGATAAAACTAAACAAATATATATTTTGTTTAAATCTTAAACGTTAACATTTCATAATAGTTAATCAAAATCTTATTATGTAATGTCTTTTATTCAAAGCTTGAAGATGTTATGGAAAAAGAGACATATAAAAAGGCTAAAGAAATTTTAGAGAAATTTGATCCTGCCAGGTTTAAACAGTTGGAAGTAAGTTTGAGATTTAAAATCAGAATTCACATCATTAATGACATGCCTTAATTTTTTCCTTAATCTTGCATAGGACATCTCCTGTATAATATTTTATATTTTTTAATTGTGAATTAGAACAGAATGAGTAAAATATATGGCAAAAGTTACTGCATTTCATTCTTCCCTTTTATTATTTATTATTATTATTATACATTGAATTAAAGCAGTGTACTGTTGTTTCTGTTTTTCATTGTTAACTGCATGTTTTTAACATGTTCTAATTGCAGGTGTTAATTCTTTTTACTGATATTTTTGTTACAGAAACCACCAACGCCCACTTCTGCCCAACCCACTCCTGGTTCAGGTAAACAGTGTTATATATATTTTCATCATATGTTACATATATTTTGTCTTTTTTATTATTCATCGCATCAGATGTTATTATTTAGTTTGAGTTGTACTTGTTTGTAATTAAAAACTGATAAAATTTAGTATGTTTTATTATATCAGTGTTACGCCAAAGAACAACACAGCAGAGAATGCCCATGCCAGGCTCTCTAACCCCACAACCACTCAATACACCAGGCTTTAGTCCCAGGGTTCCAGTGACAACACCTGAAGCTGCACGTATTAGAGGACCAACACCTCAGAGACTTCAGATGGCAGCACAAAATGGTCGACCCTTGCCTATGGCTTATGGTAAGAGTGAATTAGAGAAATTCTTTGTATGTATAAAACTTAGAAGATAGACTCAGGCTTAAGGCATAGATGTAATGAAGACATTCAATTTTAAAAGGTGTGTTTTTATTGTCATAAAAAATCATTAGCATTGATAAACTTTAAAGTGTTACTTTAATTTTTGAATAAGTGGCTTGTATAAAAAAAAAAATCATTTTTTACTTCTTCCAAGTTATTATGTTATTGGGTATTGTTGTTCCTGTTTTTAACCACATTTTAATTTAATAAAAAAGAATAATAATAATAATAAAAAAATAAAAATAAAAATCTTTTAGTGAGTTAAATAATTTCAGTACTTATAAAATATATTACAATTCTGTTTTATATAGGCACCCCACCAGGGCCTCCATTGCCACGACCACTGCTACCAAGGGAACGAAGCCATTTTGATAAACTAGTAGAATATCTTGTAGGAGATGGACCACAGAACCGTTACGCTCTTATCTGTAGATATTGTCATTCACACAATGGAATGGCTTTAAAAGAAGAATTTGAATATCTCAGTAAGTTTTTGATTTTAATAAACTGAGCTCAACAAAGCTGATAGAAATACGTCAGTACTGGAATTATAAAGCAGTGTTTTCAAATTGTTAGAATACTTGTGGTAGTTAGAAAAGATTAGAAATGTACAGAAATTAATAAATTATTCTCAGTGTTTTCTTTAATCATTATTTGTTACTGAGAAAAAAAAAATGTAAATGATGCATTCTTGATTCATTAATAAATTCGGTTTAGGGTGTAATACAGCGAGGGACAGAGAACAGTCCTCTTTTCAGAGATCTCAATTTGTTTTTTCATTCCAGACATTTTCCTGTTACTGGTTTATCAGACATCCTAGAATGTGTTTTCTTATTTATAACAAGATCCATGTATACTATCTCATACTGGTAACAAATAATGCTGGGTTTATATTCAGACAGAAACCATAGTTTGACTGAACATGTCACGTTATGTGTTTATAAATGTTTGTTCATTCCGTTTAAACAAATCTATATTTATGATTGTGAATCTTTTTTATTTATTATACTTATTGTTTCCTCTTTTCCCATCCTTTTTAGCTTTTCGATGTTGTTACTGTTATTCTATGAATCCGTCCAGAAAGAAAAAGCCATACGCACCAAAATTAGAATTTCCATCTCCACCTTCAACACCAGCATCAAGCAAAAAACCTCAGGATCCTGCAGGTAGACATCTTCTAATATTTCTGTCTTTGTAAATGCTTTTCTTTTATGTAAATTATATATATATAAACTGCATAAGAACAGATCCATAATACTGTATTGAAACCTCCCTATGTTGCCATGCATTTCAAACCAGTCAAAGTCAGTGTCCATTTGCCTCAGAAAATGTATAAATGGTGTCATATCAAGTTTTTCTGATTGATTTAGATTGTGTAGTAGTATATTGGTCATGATATATGAACCATTAGAAATAAAAATGTTACTGCAGTGAAAAATAAATTTGTTTGTGATTTTCATTAAAATTGGCAGTTATTTACAAACAGAAACCAATAGCAGATTATTGGTATCTGAGTTCGAGAAGAATTTTAAAAACAACTGGTAAGAAAATCTAGAGCAGTCATTTTATATGCAGCAAATACAGGTTTCAGCATAGATAATAAATAGAAAACAAATTGCAATAAAATATACAAATATGAATTTAAAAAAAACTAAAAAATATTTTTTGCAGAGTTGAAATAAAGCTGTGTTATACATAGATAACATAGACTGAATTGATAAATCACTACATTATGTAGCAGGATGTCATTGTTAAATAAGTTCAGAATCTGTAACTATCCAGCTGTTCAGCTTTATTTTGCATTACAATTTATTATAATATTCAGCTGTAGCATTAAGAAATAAAATTTACAATAACTAAAATACTGAGTTTGAGTTTGTAATAAGACATAAATTTGGTTTAATGTGTAACTTCAAATATTTCCAGATACTTCTAAAATCAAAACTAACAGACCTGAGCACATCACCAGTGAAGGTACAAACACTGTCAAAAAAGGAGAAGAAGATGATGATAATGAGGATGATGATGGTGACTTGGAGGATGATGACACAGCAGATGATGAGGAAGTCAATGATAATGATGATCAGGAAAATGAAACCAGTGCTGACAGAGAGAATGAAGTTGAAACTCTTGGTGTTGATGCATGTTCTGAGGGGAACTCTGTGATAGGAGATGTGACTGAGGAGGACAGAGATGTCACTGAAAGCAGTGTGGAAAATCTGGAGAGGAAATTACTACAACTTGAAATACCATTTGCAGATAGTGAGCCCAGTGTGTTAGAGAATAACTCAGTGAAAGAAGAAGAGCAGAAACCAGCTGAGATTACAAACAATAATTGATATACATTATTATTATTATTATAAATAATTTAGATAGTTGGAACAGACAAGTTTGATATATTAAATAATAATTTGATGACAACATGTAGAAGAAACCACTTGAGAGTATAAATGGAATGAATATAAACATAATTTTTAATTGTAAAGAATTTACCAATATATTTATGCATTAGAGAATAAATTAATAAATAAATATTAATTAGAACTAGATGAGTTTAGAAGTGTAATTAATGTTTTCACTCACAGCTGACAGGTTTGAAATATTAAAAAATAAACCTTCAAGAGATTACAAGTACTAATTAATATCCAGTTTTATTTAAGTTGAACATACAAGGCATGAAATGGAAAAGTTAAATCAGGATAATTAATTACTCTGTAATTTAGTAGTTTATGGTGCTAGTCAGACACTGTACAATAACCAATCTACTATTCATAGAAATAAAAATATAAGTTGAACATAGCACGCATGAAATGATGATAAAAAGTTAAATGAGGGTAAGGGAGATTATAAACAGTAGCTACTCCGTGTAGTTTAGTATTTTGTAGTAAAAGAAAAAATATTATTATCCCAGAGAACAGGTGAATACTTCTAAATACAACTTGACAAATATAAAACTTTAGATATAACAAGTTGTAGTTTCATGTTGACAGATTATACTTTTTATGGAGATTTTATGTTTGTAATCAATTGTGTAAACATGTTTTTAGAACCAATTTTCTGAACACAAGTCACAGATGCTTTCCTCCAATTTTGCCTCTGGGGAAAAAACCCCCAAGAAATTATGCTTCTAATCATGTCTTAAAATATTAAAATAATTTACTTGAAGATGAATCAAGTAAGTTCTGCATGATATTATAGAAACTGTTAATATAGTTTTTATACAGATTTATGTATACAGATACCTGCTTGATAATGCACTCACACCCATTCATCTTTAAATTAGTTTTCAAAACACACACACACACACATCCATCCAAAGCTTTTTTGTTTTGTTTTGTTCTTCTATTACTAAAAGACATTATCATTAAACTACCTGTTATAAAAATGAAAATCAAACTGTATATGTCAAAAAACTATTTTATATTAATAATTTTGGTGCCATATACTGCAGACTATTATATTTAAAAATTATGTCAGAAACAACAAATTCTGTTAGTATAAATGCAGTATAGATCAAGGTGCCTAATTTAACTACAGAAAATAACTTGGGCACATTAATTCTAATCAGTTTAACAAAACTGCTTTACAAAAGCCTTTTTATGTTTTTATTACCTAAAGAAATTGCTAGCAGTAATTGATTAACAGCTAGATTTCCTTTTCTGGAATATTATTATACAAAAAATTGTTCTCTTTGGCATCTTCTCTGTACAGATAGTGAAACAATGAGTTATGCCTAAGTGTAAAATTAACTATAACTATAGAAAATTGTACAGTATTGTAGAGTTTGGTTTTGATGTAATAAGAATGTTTGCCAATTCCTATATATATTTATATCAATCATATTGACTCCTTGCCGACCTTTTGTCTTTAGTTATATATATATATATATATATATATATATGTATATACACACATACACATGCATACACATTGTTATAGTTGCAATATATTTCTTTCACTGGCAGCACTTCTGTATTATATTCTGATTTAAATTGTTATTACTGTGCATTTTAGAAATAATGTTAAACTGATACATTTTATTGTTTTGTTTTGTTCAGTTGTGTTGTTAAATGTATTTTAGCACGTTTTATGAAATAATTTATAGAATTACCACAATATTATAATTCTGTTTTGATTAATGTTTGGCCCTTGTTATTTGTGTTTGTTTTTTTCATTTGTTTTCATATGTTACTCATATGTTGAAGTCAGTTTATAGAATTGTATAAGGGACAGAATGTGTAATCTAAATCATATACTGATGTAAATTATTTTCTCTTTCTCTGCCATCACTCCCATTACTATTTCTAAAACTTATTTTTACAATATATTCTGTTACTTGTGCTACTAGTATAACAAACTTGTAATACTTTATCAGTGCTTCTCAGTTGATTTATTATTGTTAATATTTCTACTGGGACTTATGTTATTGTATCACTGCTTTTCAATATGACACAATAGTCAACTGAAACTGATGTAGCAATGCTTATTTAAAGCTGTTATTGTTTGGAAAAAAAATACAACAATAACTATTACTGCTACTACTAATTCTACTACTATATATGATCTCAAACTACATGACATCACAATAACCTTTCTTTGTACAACTGATTATATCTGTATTTTTATAGTGTTGGGAGCAAAAATGTTTACATAATATATTTATTTAAACATTCCACATACAATAGTGAAAAATTAATCCCAGGATAGATTTATTTTAAACATGTTTTCTGAAGCAGAAGTAAAGCATTTGCTTAATTATATACTTTTTATATTTAAAAAGAGTAAAAGCAGGTGGTATTTTCTATATTAAGAAATAAATTAATAACAATAATTAAAAAACAAAAATAATAAAATAAGTACCTCATATACTCTAACAATAACAAAGACATCTTAAAGATATTTGAACGTCTGTATTACAGATTTAAATATGTAGTTTCCATTTGTTATTCAGTACATTTTGAGTTATAGTAATGTATTATATGTTATGAAATAGGGAACTTGGAATGCATGGTTTACAAGAATGCAGTGTTATTTACATATCAGTATGTTTTGTGTTGAATACTGCTAGGTTTTGCATGGTTTAATTTTGAATACATTGAAAGTGAAATGTGTGTTTGAAAACAATTGTTTAGTTTGTACATTCACTGATTAAAATCACATTCTAGTCAATAGAATTAATTTAATGATGATGTAAATCTGTATGGTTTATTTATAAGTACAATGCTATATAACTGGTTGCTGGTGGTATTCTTTATTTTTCTTTGGTTGAGGGAAGTCTGAATATTTACTTAATTTATTATAATTTGTAATTTTTAATTTTTTTGTTTTGAGAAAAACATAATATATTTGTAAAAATAATAGGTAACATTAACGTAGTAAAATCCAGAAATTGTAACTACATAGATTGCTGCAGGTTCTTTCTCTACAAGTAGAGCCGGCATTATTTGAAAAGTACATAGTCCTAAAGTTGTCCATATCAAGACGAGCAGAATAATCTGAAAAAAATATATATATATTTTTCTTAAAAAGAATAAGAAAGGCCTAAGTTAATGGAATGTTTAAGGGTAATATAAAACATAGGAGATCCAGCAAGTATAAATAAATGATAATAAATGGTGTACTCCTCTTTGGGCTATTTCACATTCAACCATTTCTGACATCATATGAATGATCTTTTTCAATTTACTGTTCTTTTTCTACTTAATTTAAATGTCAATATCATTCTCAGCAATTTTTTTTTTTTTTTTTCTACTTAAATACAATGCATTTTGTTGGTATTATAAATAGATTAAATTGTGCTATTTTTTTTTTATTACTCCTCTAGACACAGTACTTAATACAAGAGTTATTTAATATTTCTATTAAAGACAAAGAAAATTACTCACTTCTTAAACATTGTCTTGAAAACTAAATTGTTATTTATTTGTTTTATTAGGTGGTTTTTTTTAAATTAATGGATCTTATGAAATATGTTTCACAAAACAAGAATTACATTTCATGGTTTACAGAGTAATAATGATATTAGTGTTTAGTTGTCTAACAGGTCACAAATTACTCACAAATAATATTAACCTAGCATTCATATCAGACTAGTTATATTACAGAAGAAAAAATAATCAAAGTATGCTTAATCTTTACAATATTTATAATAATTTAATATAAATGAATGAGAGAAGAAAAAATCTTTGCAACTGAACTATTTCAATTGTTCTGAATTAAATTTAATTAATAACAAAGTTCCATTATTTCTTTAGTGTTTTTGATATTTATGTTGGTTTGAATTTGTTTTTGGTTTTTTGTGCGAAAAGAAATAATAATTGTTTAAGTTCCCTCCACCATGAGGTATGGTTGCTTTTTGATGTATGTTTTTGAAATGTTGCTACATTATTTTTGCAATTCATATATAGTAATATTTTTATGCTCGTATGCACATATATTTACTGCAGTGTATTTTGCTCATTTGTGTACATTTGATATTTTAAAATGGTGCAGTATAGTTTCGTTTTCTTTTCGTTTTTCTCTTTCAATAAATGAACTGCTGTTATTAAGTGTGTTTTTTTTAATTTATTTGTTTATTTATTTATAGTGATATTTACTTTAAATTTTATTATCATTATTATTATTATTATTATTATTATTATTATTATTATTATTATTATTATTATTTAATTTTAGTTTTTTTTTGTGGGAGAGGGTTTACAAATACTTTTTGTGTGTGTGTGGTACATTTAAATTTGAATCTGAGAAATAGAAAAATTTACGTCATCAATTTCACAACAAAATAAATACCTTTATAATGCCTTCTTCACTCCTGCTTTAGTGTTATTTAAGAACGGAGTCACTGTGCTGTGTTAGGGAATAGGGTCCTTTTACATGTTAACTGCAACCCTTTTACATCAAAGAAAACATTTCATTTGGCTCCTATGATTAGTACACTTGCATACAGAGAAGTAGAAAATCTTATTTTATGCTGTCCTGTTAAGTACAATTATAGAAGTTCTGGGAAAAACAGAAATAATTGATTTAATGTTACTGATTGCAGTATGTGCCGTATTTTCTTGAACAACATGGTGTGTTAGTAATGTATCTCTCTACAACAGAATTTTGTATTTATTTAATTTAGAAAAGTGTATTATACAAATTTCATCTAAATGAAAAAAAAATAGACAGGCGATTTACTGGAAATGTGTTAACTTGTAGCAACAAACCTGTGTCATCGCTGTGGACAACATGCTCCAGTTGAGATCAGATGGTGTCATTTAAATTATTTAGGACAGAGACTAAAAATCATTTATTTGTTAGAAAGCTGCTCTATATTTATACTGAAATCATTAACATTTATTCTGCAGTACAGTATCAGCTCATTGTTACGTTTTAACTGTTAACCAGAGAAAATCCTGTTGGGAATATCCTCATAGGGTTTGCAAATTACCGATAATATCAATACCGGTAAATTACCGACAGATATTCTCAATACCGGTTTTCACCGGTTTTAGTTAGTTTGTGCAATAGGAAAAGGTACTTATGGGGCGTTTGTGGATACTGTTTTCTCTTAAGCATACTCATTTTACTTATTATTT